>JAWJVD010000140.1:0-67500 GCA_038048745.1 Coluber constrictor foxii | reverse complement strand
GCTATGTGCACCTTCTTCCAAACCCAAAGTGGGGAATTTAGGACTACATGGTGCAATAACAATCGAGTGGTGCGGTGGCCTAGCGGTGTAGCTCTCGCCTCGCAATCAGGATGCTGTGAGTTCGATCCTGGGTAGAGGCAGGTATTTCTCTCTCTCTCTGGGCACCATGGGAATAGATCTACTGAATATAACTTCGCATTGGTGACAAGGAAGGCATCCGGCCAGTAAACACACAGCTCCATTGTTGCCCAGACACTTTCATGCCTAAGACTGGACTACAATTCCCAACTCTCCTGGTGATTGGCTCAAAATTACCCAATTGGTTTTCATGCCTAAGGCAAGACTAGAACTCACCATCTTCTAGTTAGGATTGGCCCAAAGTCTCCCAGCCGGCTTTCATAACTAAGTCGGGACTTGAACTCCCAGTATCCTGGTCATAGGCCCAAAGTCACCCAGTCAATTTCATCTCTAAGGTGGAACCAGAATTCACCATCTCCTAGTTATGTTTGGCCCAAAGTCTCCCAGCTGGCTTTCATAACTAAGTCAGGACTTGAACTCCCAGTATCCTGGTAATAGGCCCAAAGTCACCCAACCACTTTCATCTCTAAGGTGGGACTAGAATTCACCATCTCCTAGTTAGGATTGGCCCTAAGTCTCCCAGCCGGCTTTCATAACTAAGGTAGGACTTGAACTCCCAGTCTCCTGGTGATCGGCCCAAAGTCACCCAACTGGTTTTCATGCCTAAGGTGGAACTAGAACTTCTAATTTCCTAGTTTCCAGGCCAACACCTTAACTACCAGACCAAACTGGCTGTTTGTTTCATTTTAACTGTTTCCACGGAAATTTTAAGAGTTGTTTTTAATTTTTAATACATTCGGGTTTTTTCCGTTTCTTGACTCTGTGTGCTGCCTAGAGAGGGGCAGCTATAAAGCAACTGATAATTAATATAATTTATAATAAATAGGGAGAGAACTTTCATTCTGAAGATTGGTAAGAAACCCTCGTCGCTTCCTCGCCTACCTTCAGCGCCGGCCCTTTCTCACTTGCCCGCTCGCTGGCCCTTTTTCCTTCCAGCCCCAGCTGCACAAAAAGTTCCAACAAATTCATCAGCAGCTCGTCCACAAGGTGTTCATCCTGTATATTGGCAGCTATGTTAGCCAGGGCATTAATAACAGCTAAGGAACAGTGTCTGATGAGAAGGCAGAAAAGGGAGGGGGGGGGGAATAAAGAAAAGAAAACGAGAAGCATCAGCTTTCTGATGAAACATGTTGTCTAATTTTTCTCGTCTTCAAAGCTGGGTAAGATTATGAAAGGGAGTTTGAAACTCCTCTGAAAAGCCTTGAAAAACAGGACTTAGATAATCCCTCCAGGTGAGACAGGTGGCATAGAAATTTAGTAACTAAATACAGGTAAAGATTTCCCCTGTCCAGTTGTGTCTAACTAGGAGGCAGTGCTTATCTGTTTCTTAGCCTCGGGAATCAGCATTGTCCGAAGACATTTTCCGTGGTCCTGTGGCCAGCATGCCTATATGTATCTGTACGGAATGCTGAACAGTAATATTCAGCCAGTAGATGGCAGTATTTATTTTCAAGTTTGGATCTATGGTATATACTCTATGCTCTTTTGTTCTAAGTAGAGTTTCCTGTTTGCTGTTACAGCTACATGGTTGAGCAGTAAAGCACATGGTGACTGTGCTCTTTGTTTGCTTTGTATCATGCTTTATATAAACAGGATTTCTAACAATTGATCTACTGGCATTTGCATGCTTTCGGACTGCTAGGTGGGCTGGAGCTGGGGCAAGGAATGGGAGCTCATCCCGTCACATGTTTGCTCGGGTCTCGAACCGGGGCTGTCAGCTTTCTAGCTGATAAGCTCAGCGTCTTTAACCACTGAGCCATCGCACCCATAAATGAATAAAATAGAATAAATCCAACGTGGCCCCAGATCTAATACCCTGATTTTTTAAAAAATCTGGGTAGCCATTTTTACTGTTGTGTGAAGCATTAGTTTCTAGATTAAAAAAAAAATGTAAGGGGGAAAAATCTACAAACGCTCACATCTACCAGTAATTAAAAATATATATTTCAATAGCGTGGCAAAAAAATTAAGTTACCTGTATCCATGATCTTTATAGTCTTTAGTCGCTGAGTATACAATGGAGCTTGCTTTCACGCTGATCTGCTGAAACAAATTCCACACCTCCTGGTAAATATATTGCTGGAAATAAGGAAATAAAAAAATAAATTATTTTTATTTATTTATTTATTTTAGGGGGAAACAAAAATACTTTGGGTACAAACAATCAAAACAAATCAAAACATTCCTGACACCATTAATGGGAAATGAATCTCTAACATGATCCCTTAAAACAGGGGTGGGGAAATGTGGCCCTTTCACAACCTGTGGACTTCAACTCCCAGAATTCCTGAGACAGCCAAGCCCTTTCACAACCTGTGGACTTCAACTCCCAGAATTCCTGAGACAGCCAAGCTGTCTCAGGAATTCTGGGAGTTGAAGTCCACAGCTTGTAAAAGGGCCACATTTTCCAGATGTCTCAAAGCTTCAAGGAAATGAAGGAAGTTCTAAGTCCCAAAGACGTCCACCTGAGAAGGGAGACTTAACAGAATTCATTGCGGGCTGCTCCAGGTGATCTCAGTTTGGCGCATTTTGCAATAATCCCCATTTGGCACATGGGGTTCAAAACCGGGGTGGGTTCTAAATTTTTTTTACTACCGGTTCTGTGGGCATGGCTTATTTTTTGTGGGTGTGGCTTGTGGGGGGTAATGTGACTGCGTGGGCGTGGCCAATTTTTTAAATTTTATTTTAAAAGCATTTTTTTCTCCAACCTTAAGAGGGTGTAGAAAAAAAATGTTTTCAGAAGCCTCTGACGAACAGGCAGCTCAGCTGGGATCGCCAGAGGCTTTTAAAGGCTGAAGAGGTTGTAGAAAAAAATGCTTTTAAAAGCCTCTGACTATCCCAGCTGAGCCGCAGGATCATCAGAGGCTTTTAAAAAAAAAAAAAAATTAATAGTATTTTTTCGGCTGAAGAGGTTGTAGAAAAAATGCTTTTAAAAGTAAAAAAAAAAAGAAAAGAAAAGAAAGAAGCCTCTGATGAGGTGGGTGGGGTAAGCGAGCAGTTACCGGTTCGGGAACTGGTTTGGGGGCGTGGCCAGCCAATGTTATTACCGGTTTTCCGAACTACTACAAATTTTTATTACCAGTTCTTGGGAACCGGTGTGAATCGGGAGCAACCCACCACTGGTTCAAAGGCTTTGGGTAAGACCGAAATACCACATTGGCAAAGTCCCAGAGAAGGAGGGAAGGAGAAGGCAGAAGAAGGAGGAGGCCATTCCCAGGCAGTTGACACATCCTTACATTTCCGGTGATAACTAAACAGCCCAGTTGGTCGATGATGAGCACGTCAAGAGGAGACGGCGGCTGGCAGAACTTCTGCTGCAAGATCTGGAGAATGGGTTCCATCACTTTGGGGGTGTCCCTCAGAGCCACCGCTATGTGGCCCAGCGCACGGATTGTGTGGTCTGGAATGAGGTGGGCTTCCCTTAAAGAAAACAACAACTCACTATTTAAAAAAAACAACTGCATGCATATGTGGAAAAAAATTACCAATAAAGGAGAAGAAGGAGAAGGAGGAGGGGAGGAGGAGGAGAGGAAGAAGAAGAAGGAGAAGAAGGAGAAGAGGAGGAGGAAGAGAAGGAGAAGTAGGAGAAGAGGAAGAAGGAGGAGGAGAAGAAGAGGAGGAAGGGAAGAAGAGGAGAAGAAGAAGAGGAGGACAAGGACGAGGAGGAGAAGGAGAAGGAGAGGAGGAGAAGAGGAAGGAGAAAAGGAGAAAAAGAAGGAGGGGAGGAGGAGGGAAGGAAGAAGAAGAAGGAGAAGGTGGAGGAGAGGAGAAGGAAGAGATGGAGGAGAAGAGGAAGAAGGAGGAGGAGAAGAGGAGGAGGAAGAAGAGGAGGAAGCGAAGAAGAGAAGAAGAAGAGGAGGACGAGGACGAGGAGGAGAAGGAGAAGAAGAGGAGGAGAAGAGGAAGGAGAAGAAGGAGAAGAAGAAGGAGGGGAGGAGGAGGAGAGGAAGAAGAAGAAGGGGAAGAAGGAGGAGTGGAGGAGGAGGAGAAGGAGAAGGAGGAGTCCCTGGTGGTCTCTGAGCTTGGTTGTTTTCTCGGAGACGTTTTATGACCCCACTAGGTAACATCATCAGTGCTAGAGGGAGTGGGGTTTGTGGGGAGGAGGAGGAGGAGAACTATGGGGTCCTCAGTGCTGAGTTTCGTCATCTGCTTGCAGACATTATATTACCCAACTAGGTAACATTATCAGTGCTACATATGATTGAAATATGCTAAGAGGGGGACTTAGGGGTCCTTGGTGTTCTCTCAGCTTGGTTGTTTTGTTACCCTAACTAGGTAACATCATCCGTGCAACACCGACGATGTTACCTGGTTTGAGTAATGAAACATCTGTGAAAAATTTGTTCACCTAGCAATGGAATATTCCAGAGAGCTTCACTTCCAATTTTCTTCTGGAACCCGCTGGAACAGACCGTGACAATTCAGGGGAGACTTTGACTTTCTGGAAACAGAAGCAGTCTGAGATGTTTTGGACCTGGTACTGCGGATAAAACAGCTTTGTTTCAGGTCCAGAACATCCCTACAACGCCTCAAACTGCTTCCACTTCGAATAATTTATTTCTGGAATCTGCTCAACTGCTGCGGAGCCGAACAGAAAAGAGAAATTGGAACAAATTATGCCAGACGGATGCGTTTTTGACATCCTAAGATGCTCGTGCGTACATGTCAATCTTTCGACAGGAAGAACAATTGGCAAAAAGATTTTAGGTCGCAGAAATAGCTCGCGGAAAACACCCCATTCCAGAAAGGATTGTCAAAGGATCTGCATTCAAAGGATTTTGTATTTTTTTTAAAAAAACAGATAATAACCCCCACACGAGGCCTTGAGGAAGGAAATAGAGATCTCCTGCTAGAGCAGGGGGGGGGGGGGGGGGGTCAGACTAGAAGACCTCCGAGGCCCCTTCCGACGCTGTCATTCTGCGAGATCACTTTGCAGCATTCAAAGCCACTTACTTATCGCTTTCTTGGGAGATGTAGAGACGGTTCGATAAACTGGCTAAGAAGGCTTCAACGATGACAGGATCGATGGTCAGACCGGCTTTCAAACACCTGCAAGAGACATAATTTGACTGGAAGCTTCATCCTGTCAGGCCTGGAAGCCATCTTTTGCATTAGGTCTTCAGACCCGCCACGTTTACTACTGTGGGAAACTGGGAGGGGGGATTTATCGGAGCACGGGTGACATATACCGTGTTTCCCTAAAAATAAGACCCTGTCTTATATTTTTTTGAACCCTGAAATAAGCGCTTGGCCTTATTGCCATGCGCTCAAAAGCCCGATTGGGCTTATTATCAAGGCATGTCTTATTTTGGGGGAAACAGGGTATCTATCTATCTATCTATCTATATCTATCTATCCATCCATCCATCCATCCATGCATCCATCTATCATCTATCTATATCTATCTATCTATCTATCTATCTATCTATCTATCTATCTATCTATCTATCTATCTATCTATCTATCATCTATCTATCTATCTATCTATCTATCTATCTATCTATCTATCTATCTATCTATCTATATCTATCTATCTATCTATCTATCTATCTATCTGTTTCCCCCAAAAGAAGACTCTGTCTTATATTTTTTTGAACCCTGAAATAAGCGCTTGGCCTTATTGCCATGCGCTCAAAAGCCCAATTGGGCTTATTATCAAGGCATGTCTTATTTTGGGGGAAACAGGGTTATCTATCTATCTATCTATCTATCATCTATCTATCTATCTATCTATCTATCTATCTATCTATCTATCTATCTATCTATCTATCTATCTATCTATCTATCTCTATCTATCTATCTATCTATCTATCATCTATCTATCTATATCTTATGTCTTATATTTTTTTGAACCCTGAAATAAGCGCTTGGCCTTATTGCCATGCGCTCAAAAGCCCGATTGGGCTTATTATCAGGGGATGTCTTATTTTGGGGGAAACAGGGTAGTCATAATAACATTCCTTTCTCAGAGAGCCAAGGCCATCTTGCCCTGCACCTCGACGGCTGGAACTGGGAGGCATCTCCAGTTTGGACGGTGCTTGGATTGGACCATGCGATGGACACGTGGGTGTTGGGCAGGGACTTGGAACTTTCCTTTGGGTGGGGGAAACCTGGAAGCTTTCAGATTCGGGTTTTCCCAGATGTGCCGATATGACATCTCTAATAAAATGGAACTTTTTACGTTACGACCGTCATGGTGCTGCTCTTCGCTAAGAACCCAGGGTGGCTTTTCCACCTGCTTGAGAGAACCACGATTTTGCACACCTGAGATAAAACCTACCTGCAAATGTTATCGATTGCAACGTCCCGGAGCTGTTCGTACATGGAGGATTCGTTTTTCTTGCCCGACATGACACTCAACGTAGACTCGGCGTGCTCGTTGGTGATGCTGATCTTGATGTCGTTGGTACCTAAGGGGAAAAGTAATGGGGAGGGTTGCCAAGTGCTTTTTGCCCCATTTTACGACTTTTCCTTGCCCTGGTTGTTAAGTGAATCCCCTTCGATTTTGCTTGGCCAAAGGTTGCCAAAGATGATCACGTGAGCCCTGGACGTACTGAGTTTCAGTGGGGATCTAATTGAGCGAACCCAAAAATACCTGCTTGGTACTGGCTGTGATATTTGTACAATTTCACCAGGACTGGAGAGGGGATCACAAGGAAATCCCGCAAAGACGGATTGACCGAGTGAACCACCACGGGGAACCTCTCGCACAAGCGGCCGAGACCCTGTGGAGGAAAAAGAAAAGATACAGGACATTACTCATGACACGGGGAAGAAAGGCCACACAATCCTGGTTATAATTGATCCCTTAAAGTCTGTTCTCCAATCGTCGGCAGTTCAGCGGTTCGAGTCCCTAGTGCCGCGTCACGGGGTGAGCTCCCGTGACTTGTCCCAGCTTCTGCCAACTTAGCAGTTCGAAAGCATATAAAAAAAAATGCAAGTAGAAAAATAGGGACCCCCTTTGGTGGGAAGGGAAGAGTGTTCCGTGCGCCTTTTGGCATTGAGTCATGCCAGCCACATGACCACGGAGACGTCTTCGGACAGCGCTGGCTCTTCGGCTTTGAAACGGAGATGAGCACTAACTCCTAGAGTTGGGAACGACCAGCACATATGTGCGAGGGGAACCTTTACACACACACACATATATATGTATATATGCATATATGTATGTATTTCTCTTCAGCCAGGTTCTTCCTATGTAAACCAAGATTTTATGCAGCCCTAGTTCAGTGAAATCACAATCCACTAGTTTCTAGGCTTTTTTTCTTCTGGCAGCCAGCAAGCCCTTTTGCTGCCTATTGGGAGACTAATATAGATCTATATTGTATAAAGTACAATATAAATGCACACCCCCTTTAAGAATATACAGGTAATCCTCAATTTACGACCTCAATGGAGCCCCAAATTTCTGTGTTTAAGTGAAACATTTGTTCTGTGGTTAAGGGAAACATCTGTTGCAGAAAAGAGCAACCAAGATAATTATGGGACTAGAGGCTAAAACATAGGTTGCAGGAACCGGGCATGGCTAGTCCAGTGAAGAGAAGGACCAGGGGAGACAGGAGAGCCGTCTTCCAATATTTGAGGGGCTGCCACAGAGAGGAGGAGGGGGATCAAGCTATTTTCCAAAGCACCCGAAGGCCAGACAAGGAATAATGGATGAAAACTGATCAAGGAGAGATTCAACCTGGAAATAAGGAGAAATTTTCTGACAGTGAGAACAACCAACCAATGGAACAGAAGTTGCCTTTGGAAGTTGTGGGAGCTTCATTACTGGAGGCTTTCAAGAAGAGACTGGACTGCCACCTGTCAGAAATGGTGTAGGGTCTCCTGCTTGGGTGGGAGGTTGGAGTAGATGACCTACAAGGTCCCTTCTAACTCTATTACAATCTGTTAAAACTCGGCTTTCTTCCTCCTTGCTCCGCTGCCTCTTTGCTTCCCCTCGGAAGCCGCCCCTCCCTCCTGGGAATCCAGACGACACTCCACCACACCTGTAAGCAGCAGATCAGGAGAGGCAAGTGGGCGATGATGACTTTGCTGGAGGTCTTGGACTGCAACTTTTCGGACAACCTGATGCAGAGGTTTTCTGCTCCTGGTTTTGCAAGAGAACGAAAAGGAACTCTCGTTAGAGGAAACGTCTTACAGGAAGAGAGGCCAAATCTTTAGTCTGCTGGTAGCTCAGCAGACTAAAAGCATTGTGATTAACACCAGCTGTCTGCAATTACTGTAAGTTCGAAACTCACCAGGCTCAAAGTTGACTCAGCCTTCCATCCTTTCTAAGGTAGGTAAATTGAGGACTCAGTTTATGGGGGCAATAAGCTGACTTTGTGTAAAATATACAAAAGTATGAAGGCTATTGCTTAACGCATTGTAAACTGCCCTGAGTCTCCAGAGAAGGGCGGCATATAAATCAAATTAAAACAAAACAAAACAAAACTTAGGGCTAAACAGCTAGAAGTGTGCTTAGGCATGCCTTTAAGTGCAATAGAGGTAGTCCTCTTTCAGTGACCAATTAGGAACAGCCACTAAGTGAAAAAGCATGCGGCTTGGCCTTACACGTTTCTTTGCACCTTAGGAACTACTGTACAGGATTAACTCTGCTTGTCACGAGCAAAAATGCCTGTCAGTTGTAAATGCATCACAAAGTAAAATTTTCAGCGCTGTTGTAACTTCAAACGGTTGTTGCACCCGGCATTCATTAACCATGGGTGTCTACCGCATACAGGAAGTCCTCAACGTACGGCCACAATTGAGCCGCACATTTATGTGGCTAAGTGAGAAATTTGGCGAGTTTTGCCCCATGTTTACGACTTTTCTCGTCATGTCTGTTTAGTTTAGTTTATTAGATTTCTATACCGCCCTACTCCCGAAGGACTCAGGGCGGTGTACAGCCTCAAAATAAAAAATATAATACAGAAATTAAGCGAGATTATTAAAACACATTAAATAATTTAGCCTCAAGACAATTAAAAGCAGATTTGAAACACCCAATTTATAAAATTTAAAACCAGATTAAAAGGAAGAGTTAAGCCAGACCAGTTAGTTAAATGAATCTCTGCAATTCTTAAATCAGTAACATGGATTTTAAGCGAATCTAACTTCCCCATTGATTTTGCTTGCTGGGAGGTCGCAAAAGGGGATCGCATTACTCCTGGGACATTGCAACCGTCATAAATGTGAGTCATTTGCCAAGGATCCGAATTTTTGATCAGGTGACCATGGGGGATACTGAAACGGTCGTTAAGGGTGAGAAAAACAGTCATAAGTCACTTTTTTTCAATGCCGTTGTAACTTCGGTCACTAAATGAACTGTCATAAGTTGAGGACTACTTGTACAGGTGCCCGAAAGTCATTAAATGGGGCACAACTCACCTAACCAATGTCTCACTTAGCAACGTAACTCCCGTGAGCTCAACTGTGGTCGTAAGTCGAGGGCTACCTGCATATAAGGCTCACCTTGCTCATCCTTCACAGCCCAAACCATGAGATCCACGCAGGCGGCGTTTGCCTGGCAACGCAATTTCAGCGGATTCAGCTCGTTGTGCAATTTATCGACTTCGTGAAGGAGTTTCTGAAGCTCCGGCTGGCTGGTGTTGAATTGTTCCAGCACGAAATCGTGAATTTCTTTCACAAAAGAGTTGGGAAGATCTAAGAGATGGAAAAGAAAAAAGGGAAGAAAAAAAATGAGTAGAATTCTGACAAAAACCATGTTTTGCGATGGTGTAGCAAAAACGGCATCATGTTAGTTTAATACGCTGGATCCTGAGCTAATCGTTCTTTCAAAAGCAGATGTCAACTTGCAAAGCTTTCAAGTTGCCATGAGCAGGAGGGAGGGAAAACTGATGGAGCTGATTGATTTCCCTAACTGAAGCTACATTCCACAGATGCTTTGCTACCGCAATCAGTAAGAGAGTTTTGGGTTTCAAAGCCAGCCAAAGTGGTTAATTGGAGAATGTGATTTATGACATGGCCAGGGAGGAGGGGAGAGACAGGGTCATAGGGGAACATAAATCTACGTGGGATTAGTTCTAACTGCATCCAAATACTGCCGAAATGGTGCTCCTAATAAATGACTGTATTTCTTTTGAAGTTTGGCTCATGGCCAAACTTCAAAAGAAATTTATAAAGAACAGTTGCTGGAACTGGGTATGTCTAGTTGGATGAAAAAAAGGACTAGGGGAGACATGATAGCTTGTCCTGATATCTCAGAGGCTGCCCCAAAGAAGAAGGAGTCAAGCGCCTCTCCAAAGCACCAGAAGGCAGGACAAGAAGCAACGGGTGGAAACTCATCAAGGAGAGAAGCAACTTGGAACTAAGGAGAAACTTCCTGACAGTTAGAACAATTAATCAGTGGAACAACTTGCCTTCAGAAGTTGTGAATGCTCCAACACTGGAAGCTTTTAAGAAGATGTTGGATACCCATTTGTCTGAAGTGGTGTAGGGTTTCCTGCCTAGGCAGGGGGTTGGACTAGAAGACCTCCAAGGTCCCTTCCAACTCTGTTATTCTATTCTATTCTATTCTATTCTATTCTATTCTATTCTATTCTATTCTATTCTATTCTATTCTATTCTATTCTATTCTATTCTATTCTATTCTATTCTATTCTATTCTATTCTATTCAAAATTCTGTTTTCTCTTCTCTTCTCTTCTCTTCTCTTCTCTTCTCTTCTCTTCTCTTCTCTTCTCTTCTCTTCTCTTCTCTTCTCTTCTCTTCTCCTATTCTCTCTTTTAATTCACCATGAATTCAAAAGCTTATTAACGCCTTTTACGGGCCAATTAATAGGAGCCTGGTAGCTCAGCAGACTAAAAGCATTGTGATTAACACCAGCTGTCTGCAATTACTGTAAATTCAAATCTCACCAGGCTCAAGGTTGACTCAGCCTTCCATCCTTTCTAAGGTAGGTAAAATGAGGATCCAGTTTGTGGGGGCAATAAGCTGACTTTGTATAAATATACAAAAGTATGAAGGCTATTGCTTAACGCATTGTAAGCCGCCCTGAATCTCCGGAGAAGGGCAGCATATAAATCAAATTTTAAAAAAAATGATCCAAGGGAAGTTTCTTCGTCTCATTACTGCGTCTTACCTTTCATATAGTACAGGGTGTCTCGCAGCATTTTGAATTGAGCAACGTACAGAGGGTCGCTGAACATTTTGTAGAAGAGCTCGACGTGCGGATTGGCCTGTAAGGCATTTAACAGAAAGGTTCAATTCCAGAGCAAACTTTAAAGCACGGTGGAAATTCCTTTAAAAAAGGAAGATCTGAGTCTCCCAAAGGAGCAATTAGCAAGCATGTTGACTTAGATCCAGCATATGAATGTGTAAGAAACCGAACTATTTGGACAACCAATCAACGAGAGAACCAATCAGCCGCTCGGAATTTAAATATAGCTCCAAACGAAGAACCAATCACACTACCAAGTGGCCCTTCAAGGCATACCCTGAAAATAAGACCTAGCATGGGTTTTTTACATGTGCCTAATATAAGCCAGTTGCGTCCCTACTGGGACCGAGATGCCCTACGCACAGTTACCCATGCACTAGTCACCTCACGTATTGTCTACTGTAATGCTCTCTACATGGGGCTGCCCTTGAGGGCCATTCGGAGGCTTCAGCTGGTACAAAATGCAGCCGTGTGGGTTGTGATGGGAGAATCCCGATACTCTCATGTTACTTCCCTCCTGCGTGACTTTCATTGGTTGCCCTCCAGGTGAGATTCAAAGTGCTGGTGATCACCTATAAAGCCCTACATGGCTTAGGCCCAGGATATTTGGCGGACCACCTGCAGCCAGCAACGACATCCCATCACCCGGTTCGCGCCCATAGAGAGGACCTGCTCAGGGTGCCATCGGCTAGACTGTGTCGGCTGGCAGCCCCCAGGGGTAGAGCCTTCTCTGTGGGTGCGCCCACCCTCTGGAATCGACTCCCCTTGGAGCTCCGGTTGGCTCCTGACCTTCGCCCCTTCCGCCGCGAATTAAAAACTTGGTTATTCAAGTTCCCCGACCTGGACTCATGGGGTTTTAACGGTTTTAAATTTTAGTGGGTTTAACCAGATTTTAACTCTGTATTATGGCTTGTGAATTTTATCATTGTGAGCCGCCCTGAGTCCATTGGAGGGCGGCTCACATAGGGCGGCATATAAGCCAAATAAAGTAAGTAAATAAATAAATAAATAAATAAGTCCTACCCCCAAATAAGCCCTGCTTAAGTGCCTGCACAACAGCCCGCCCGCCCCATTCTGTTTGGTTTCTCACGGTGCCACGGCCACGAGGCGAGACGGGATGGTGGTGGAGCTGCTCCACGCACCCCACACTGGCTTACCTGAGGCCCCCACAGTCAGGCCATCAATACCCCGACACCTGCCACGTGGTGGAAGCACAAGCAGCCCTGTGCAGCAGGAGCCCACGTGGCCGGTTGGCTCACATCTGCTAGCTCCCGGCTGCAACGGACCAGGAGGCTGAGTGGGATCCAGCTGTATGGGATTGTTGGTGCCACGGCCGCGAGGTGAGGCAGGTGTCGGGGCATGAGTGGCCTGGCTTCAGGGGCACTGAGGTGAGGGACACTTGGGGCAGCTCCATCATTTCACAGCAAACAAGCAGAAGCAGTAGGCCTCCCATACACTGATAGGGGGTGGGGGTGGGAGAAGATGCCCCAAAAATAAGCCCCAGTGTCATGATGGTAAACCTATCGCACGCTTGTTCTGCCCTAACTACGGACCCCAAAGAAGGCAGCACACACGAAGTCTGTACAAACCTTAGTTTACTAAAATAAAATCAGTTTTTCAAACAAAGGCTGTTAATTAACTTTCTTAACAGCCAACAAGAATCCAAAGAATAAATAATCGTAATCTTACCATGGTTGGCAGAAAGCCCAGAAGCAATTTGCAGAGAACTAAGATCAAGGCACGAAGGAGAGTAAACGAAGTTGTTCCCTGCAAATTGCTTCAGTCGGCGTTCCTCCTTAAATAGGCTAAGGGAGTAGCCAATAGCCCCAAGTCTTACTCTTGAGGAGACCTCCTCATGAGGAGCCACTCCTGCCTTTTGGCCGCTCTGCGCGCCCGTGCATCAAAAGAGGCTCCTCCTCTTCGTCCTCTTCACTTATGGGAGCTTCTGGAGGTTCTGAAGGCCCTGGCTGAATCCCCACCTCTGGCACCACCTCTTCTCCAGCATCCTCATTGTCTGAATCAGCTACTAGCTGCACAGGCCGCTGATGGGCCACAACACTACCCTAGTTCTTATTTTGGGACCCAAAAGAAAATAAGACCCGCTCTTATTTTTGGGGAAACATGGTATATAAGCTAAAGAGAAACAGGACAAAAAAAATCCTGCTGACGACGTTATTTAGTTTGATAATGAAACATTTAGAAACGAAACAAGCTTGGAGCGCAAAAACCACTGGCAAAATCTAAAACCCCGAGCTAGGCAGTAATTTCTATTTTTTCCGCCGTAAAAATAAACGTACCTCGATAACTTCAGTCACCACCGCATCCAGGTTTTTGAGAACCGAATCCCCAACGATTTGTTTGACCTTTACGGTTGAAAAGAGAGATACACGTATATAAAATCCAAACTTTTGCAAAACATTTTGAGCAGAACGTGGACTGTGTGGGTGAGCACATTATGGGTAGTCCTTGACTTGTAAACTACTTATTTAGCTTTAACTGTTCTTGCCTGCTGACAGCTCTGCGCATGCACGCAGTGGGAACAGGCTCCTCCTGTTCCTCTGCCTCTCTGCTGTCTGACTCTGGAGGCACCGGAGTCCGCGCATCACTCCCTGATGGCCCTGGCCCCATCTCTCCCTCCGATGCAGAGCCCTCGTCCGGGCCTTCCCCAGACTCCAGGACTGGCCCATGTTCCTCCCCAGCCTCCTCACTGTCCGAATCTGCTGCCAGCCCTGCAGGCTGCAGGTGGACCAAAACAGGAGTATAAATCCTTCCATTCCCCACCATCTTCAGTCAGAGCGGAAGGAGCTTCTTGGAAGAGAAGCAAAACGTCTTCAAAGAAAAACAAGGAAGTCCAGTTGCCTCTTGGGGGAAAAAAAAAGCACCTCTGGGGCAAACATGGCCTGGATGACTCGAGAATCTCCATACATTTTTATCCTACGTTATTCTCCCAGGGACAGCCCACTTACCATGTTCAACAACTGGCGTAGCATTTCTAGCGGAATGTTAAACTCCTTGTTACTGATCCCGTTGAAGAGGGGCGAAACAGAGAAACTGGAGCTGATGGTGGAGAAATAATATTCGGGATCGACAGCGCTCCCATCCGGCAGATAGGAACCTGCTTATTCAAGAAGGGAAGAGACAAACGGTAACCAAATTCTTTTGTCGCCTACGTGTCAGGAATACTGGAATAGGAGCCTGGATAGCTCAGCAGACTAATGCATTGTAATTTAACTCCAGCTGTCTGCAATTAGTACGTTCGAATCTCCCCAGGCTCAAGGTTGACTCAGCCTTCCATCCTTTCTAAGGTAGGTCAATTGAGGACCCAGTTTGTGGGGGCAATAAGCTGACTTCGTATAAAATATACCAAAGTATGAAGGCTATTGCTTAATGCACTGTAAGTTGCCCTGAGTCTCTGGAGAAGGGTGGCATAGAAATCAAATTAAAAAAAGAAGAAGAAAGGAAGGAAGGAAGGAGGGAGGGAGGGAGGGAGGGAGGAAGGAAGGAAGGAAGGAAAGAAAGAAAGAAAGAGAAAGAAAGAAAGAAAGAAAGAAAGAAAGAAAGAAAGAAAGAAAGAAAGAAAGAAAGAAAGAAAGAAAGAAAGAAAGAAAGAAAGAAAGAAAGAAAGAACATTCAGCTGTCTGCAATTACTGGAAGTTCGAATCTCCCCAGGCTCAAGGTTGACTCAGCCTTCCATCCTTTCTAAGGTAGGTAAATTGAGGACCCAGTTTGTGCGGGCAATAAGCTGACTTCGTATAAAATATACCAAAGTATGAAGGGTATTGCTTAACGCACTGTAAGCTGCCCTGAGTCTCCGGAGAAGGGCGGCATATAAATCAAATTTAAATTTTTTATTATTTTTTTTTTGCAAAAAGAAGAAAGAAATACCTTCAAAATACTGTATAGCCGTTCCTCCTGGAGAACCGGGCGGGGGGATCCCACGATCTGGGCTGACCTGAAATGCAGAGACAGGCATGATAATAGCATCCAATAGCATCCAAAGCCTTCGCTCTGTTCTACCAATTAGGTGGGAAAAATCAAGATGGTAACTCAAATATTTTGAAGAAGGGCCATCGCCCCCTATAATTCCCCCTTGGTTGATGGTCTTTCGAAATCTAAGCATCGGTCGGGCTTGAGGAATCGAGATCTCACATTAAGTCCCAGTTCAGCTGATTTATTGCTCATGCCTCTACAGTAAGCTAAGAATCTAGTCAACTAAAGGCCAGCACTAAATGGGTGCTAGGTAAGAGTTAAAGGAAAGAGCTTTTGTGGCTAAAAAGGGACTAGAACTTACTAGCTCCTGGTGATTGTCACCCAGCCAGTTTTCATGTCTAAAGTGAGACTAGAACTCACCGTCTCCTGGTGATTGGCCCAAAGACACCCAGCCAGTTTTCATGTCTAAGGTGAGACTAGAACTCACCATCTCCTGGTGATTGGCCCAAAGTCACCCAGCCAGTTTTCATGTCTAAGGTGAGACTAGAACTCACCATCTCCTGGTGATTGGCTCAAAATCACCCAACTGGCTTTTGGAGCTACAGCAGGACTAGAATTCACCATCTCCTGGTGATTGGCCAAAAGTCACCTAGTTGGCTTTCATGCCTAAGGCAGGACTAGAACTCACCATCTCTTGGTGATAGGCCCATATTCACCCAACTGGTGACAGTCCAGCTAAAGCAGGACTAGAATTCATCCTTTCCTGGTCATTGACTCAAAATCACCCAGCTGGTTTTCATGCCTGAGACGGAACTAGAACTCACATCTCCTGGTGATTGGCCCAAAGCCACCCAGCTGCCTTTTGTTCCTAAGGCAGGACTAGAACTCACAGTCTCCTGGTTTCTAGCCTGGTGTGTTAACCCCTTAATTGCTCCAGGCCGAGTTACTTCTCGTCATCATCAGGGTCACCGTTTTTACGGTGCAAAATTTCAAGATTAAATACCCTCACCCACGTGCTTAGTTTTTCAGCTGGATTGGAAATGCAATTCTAGGCACAACATCTGGGCGGTGTCAAAGGGAGCCTGGGGTTCAGGATGTGGGATACAGGTAAGGTTTTACATTCTAAAAGCAACCCCACCTGTGAGATGCTGGAAACGCTGCTCGTTTTCCTCTTCAAAGATCCTTCTTGGCAGACAGTCAGCAGGGAGTTGGGAAGGATGGAGCGGAAGTCGTTGAAGGAACGCCTCCGTATCCCATCCAGTTCGCTGGAAGCTCGGCGGGAATGGGGGCTCACTTTGGGGAAAAGCTTGGACAGCAGAGCCTCTTCTGAGTGGCTGTAGCGACCAAACGCTCGGGATATTCCGATCAGGCAAGGCAAGGCGTATTTGCACAAATATTCTGGAAAAGCAGGAAGTAGCGGGTTTAAAGAGCCGAGGTGGCGCAGTGGTTAGAATGCAGTACTGCAGGCTGCTTCTGCTCTCCTGCCGGCTGCCTGCAATTTGGCAGTTCGATTCTCACCAAGCTCAAGGTTGATTCAGCCTTCCGTCCTTCTGCGGTGGGTAAAATGAGGGACCCAGATTGTTTGGGGGCAAGAGGCTGACTCTGTAAACCGCTTGGAGAGGGCTGTAAAAGCACTGTGAAGCAGTATATAAGTCTAAGGGCTATTGCTATTATCTGCCTCATCTGATCAAACAGCTGTCCCCAACCTTTGGGGCACAAGGGACCGGTTTCGTGGAGAGACCGGAAGGAGCGTAGTTTCGTATGCTGCCTTCCTCCCGTGGATGGGGCTTTGCTTGTTTGCGTGGCCCGGTTTTTGGCATGCTGCCGGCTCAGTGTCGGTCCACAGCCCCCTGCAAGAAAATGTTTCTTCCACCCGGCAGTTGCTACGTTGGTTTTCTTTAGAATAACAGAGCTGGAAGGGACCTTGGAGGTCTTCTAGTCCAACCCCCTGCTTAGGCAGGAAACCCTATGCCAGTGATGGCTAACCTTTTTGCCATCGTGTGCCAAAAGTGGGGAGTCACACGGGTGGGGGGGGGGAAGGGTCACCCATGCGCGTGCCCACACCCATTCCATGCCCCCTCACCCCGGCCCCCCATGCATGCCCCCCCCCTGCACCATTTTGGGCCTAGCAGGCCTACCTGAAGACTCCAGAGGGAAAAAACGGCCTCACCTACCCCTCCGGAGGTCAGAAATGTCCTGTTTCCTGACTTCTGGTGGGCCCGGGAGACCCGTTTTTCACCCTCCCCAGCTTCCAGAAGCTTTCCTGGAGGCTGGGGAGGGTGAAAACGGTCTCTCCCGCCTCCCCCGGAGGCTGAAAACGCCCTCTCAGAGCCTCCGCGCGAGCCCTGTACTTACCTGGCAACCAAAACGGGCTGTGTGGAGACTCCTGGGAGGGGAGACATGGCCGGGGCCAGCCAAAAATCACGTGGACTGTGTACGCGTGTGCACTGGAGCTGACCTAGGGCAACGGCTCATGTGCCTGAAGATATAGCTCTACGTGCCATTGGTAGCATACATGCCATAGGTTCACCATGGCCCTATACCCGGGATGGTGAACCTATGGCACATGTGCCACCGGTGGCATGTGGAGTCATATTGGTGGGCACGCGAGCATTGCCCTAGCTCAGCAGCAGCGCACTTGAGCGCGCAGGCCAACTGATTTTCGGGCCTTCTGGACCCACCAGAAGTTGGTAAATGGGCTGTTTCCGGCCTCCAGGGTGGTGAAGGAGGCTGTTTTCACTCCTAGAAAGCCTCTGGAGCCTGGGGAGGGTGAAAAACGGGCCTAGGTGATTGGACACACAAGGAATTTTTCTTGTTGCATAGGCTCTCAGTGTACATTGCGGCTGTAAATTGAGGACTAACTGTACTAGTCATTTGCAGATAAAAACAGCAGGAGGAAAATGTAATATTTGTCCTTACAAGGAGCAATATCACCTTGGAAACTTATCTTGCATACCTTTATCCTGGATCTGCGGAGATTGACACATCCCCAAGAAAACTTGCATCACTTGTAAAATTGGCTCCAAAACCTATAACAATAAAGGCCGGCAATTACAAATAAAAATCTAGGGGCAGAATTAACATTACGTAAACATGTTGAATGTTGTAATTCCAGGTTGTTAACAATAGAGGATAGCATACAATAACAAAACATGTTATTTTATGCTATCCTCTGTTAAGTTACAGAATGAAGTAATAACGTTAAACGTCACAATGTTGAAACGAAGATAAAGCCAGAGCTATAATTAAAATATTTCCTTCTGTGTTTCTAAGCACCTGATGGCTAACAGTTGAAAACATGTTTGCAAAAAGAGAGTTTAGCGGTTTGAAGTCGGAAGCTAACTGGTGAAGTTTACTCACCGGTAATAATTTAGGTCCTTATCTCATTATGAATGAATCATCCTCCACTTGGCTAATGCAACAAGGACAGAGATGCTGTTCTCACTTAATGACGATAATTGTGACCGGAATTTCTGTCACTAAGCAACGCAGGTGTATAGTGCAATTTTGTGTGACTGTACCAGTTAGTGATGACAGTTCTGGTAGTCCTTGGGCCGCCATCATTAAACAAATCACTGTTGGTCATTAAGCAAAGACCTCATGTGACTGTGGCTTCCACTCAGCTGAGCCGCGCAATCATCAGAGGCTTTTCTTTTTAACTTTTAAAAGCCTTTTTTCTACAACTTCTTCGGCCGAAAAAAGGCTTTTAAAAGTTAAAAAAAAAAGCCTCTGATGATCGCGCGGCTCAGCCGGGATCATCAGAGCCTTTTAAAAGCAATTTTTTCCCCCTGCAATCTCTTAAGGTTGTAGAAAAAAGGCATTTATTTATTTAATTTCTATACTGCCCTTCTCCTGAAGGACTCAGGGCGGTGAACAGAATAAGATTTCATATACATATAATAATTTATTTATTTTTTTATAAACAGTAAATAATAAATTGAGTCAACTTAGTGGATCTGCTAAGACCTTGGTATGGAATTTAGATGTTTATGCTAGCTCTGCTTGTTGAAGCAGAAAGGTCTTCCGGGCACGTCGGAAAGTGGGAAGATCTGGGATTATTAAAAATGCTTTTAAAAGTTTTAAAAAAAAGTTGGCCACGCCCACTCCCCACCAAGCCACGCCCACAGAACAAATTTTACATTCCACTACTGTTCCCCACCCATTTGCACTACTCAGGTGACCCTAAGGACAAGCGGCCTCCATGTCTCTCTCAAAGGATGCAAAAGTCCAGCGGTCGGCCAGGAGTGTAAATCCTTCCCTTCCCCGCTATTCAGTCAGAGCTGAAGAAGCTTCTTGGGATGAGAAGCAAAACGTCTTCAAAAGAAAAACCAGAAAGTCCCTCTTGAAAAAAAAAAAAGCACCTTTGGGGCTTTAAAATGATAGGAAAAAAATAATAATAATGAGTCAATGCGTGGAATGGCACTTGATCGCTCTTACCTGCTCTCTTAAAGACGCGTCTCTGTAGGCCACATCGGACAGCAAGGTCACTAAACAGAAGCTGAAGTTTTCTGAGACTGGAAGGGTGCCTATAAGCGTGATAATTAATGGAACAGGATTGGGATTAAGCAGATGAACGCACGCCGGCCATCCACCCTAGACCAAGATGTGGGAGGATCAGCCAGCTTTTTTAGTTTATTTATTAATGAAATGTATTTGCCCCCCCCCCCCTTTCCCATCTAATGAGCCATGGAAGTGAATATTGTACTAAACCTTCATCCCTTTTCTTACTGACAAATCCAGATTAAGAAGCTGGCACCAGGTAGTCTAGCCTAAACCAATGTTTCTCAACCTTGGGGATTTTTAAGAGGTGTGGACTTCAACTCCCAGAATTCTCCAGCCAGCAGGTGGAATTCTGGGAGTTGAAGTCCATGCTGTTGTGGTTTGCTGGCAGCCAGTGGAGCTGGCAGTAGAGTCGGATAGTGAGGAGGTTGGGGAGGAACAATGGGCTAGTCCTTGTGGGCTGAGGAAAGCTCGGATGATGTAGAGTGACCCCCCCACACACACAAAGGTTGAGGATGTATGTGGTGATTTTATTGTCTTACATAGTGACATTATATAGTTTGTTACTTTCAAGTTACAACGTACTCGGCAGCATATCGTTGGCTCACAGAATATTCCAGGTAACTGGAATCTTTGGTTAATCATTACTGCTTTGCTTAAGCACTTATAATGTTAGACTTTAATTAAAGTCTAATACACATATATCCCATTTCCTCTCCTCCTGTTTACAGACTTAGGGTCTTATTTACTAATGCCGAATCCTGCCTACATGCAAGTAACTTTCCTTATCTGAGGTTTGCTATCCAAGATAGGAAAATTCCTGCACAAATGCAGACTGCAGACCCCTACAGGACGAGGGCTCTGTGTCGGAGGCAGAGAGGGAGATAGACAGCAGTGAGGCAGAGGAACAGCTGGAGCCCGTTCCCAGTGTGCGCATGCGCAGAGCCTGCCAGAAGACAAGAACAACTCAGAAAGCAGGGTCGACTTGGGAGTAAAGCCACACCTTGGAGGTGATTGGCCCCTCCCATAGGAAACAAAAGAGGAGCGAATGGGAAGGGGGCTTCTGCAGGAAACAATTTGTTCGGTCGTTCGTTTCAAGAGTGGAAAGTTCTGTTTGTGACTCTAAGAGACTCTGTGCCAAGTTTGGCCTTGTACTGCATTTGGAAACAAGTTACTTGGCAAGCGAGATAAGGTTTGTGTTGATAAATATTCCTTTGAAAGACTGTTTGGACAGGCCTTGCTGACTGTGAATGAAAGGAATTCACAGTCGTGTAAATAAAAGCGGTTTTGCCGAGACCAAGACTCTGCTTTTTAAGGGAGCCTAACACACGCATCTTAAAGTTTCCAAGGTTGAGACATAGTGGCCTAAGCCTAAAATCTGGCTAAAGTCCTCCCTGCCCCTCCCCACCCCCCAAAAGTTTAAAAGGTCACCTCGGCCTTTTCGTGAATTGCTTTCTTCAATCCACTGCACTTTGGGAAGGCCCCTTAGTAGCCGGAGAAGGTAAGGGATGAGTGAATCTTTGTGCTGGAAGAACAAATTCTTTTTTTAAAAAAATAAATAAATGTTACAACCACAACAGAAGGCATGCGGGGAAAATGTTATCTCAGGACTCTTAAGAATGAGGCCAAGCTCAGCTCAAATGCACTGCACAAATCATCAGAATAATCTGCACCACACACGGCTAATAAGATTAAGCAGAAAACACAAAGAAAAGGGCTTCACGAAAAGAAACAATCCAAGCCAACCAATTAGGCCAGTGTTTGTCAATCATAGGAACTTTAATGATGTGTGGACTTCAACTCCCAGAATTCTACAGCCAGCAGAGGGAATTCTGGAAGTTGAAGTTCCACCCATCTAAAAATCGCCCCGCTTGAGAAAGTTTTAAACAAATTAACGTGGCTAAACAAATTTAGCAGACCTGAGATATTAAGGTGTTTTAATAGTTTTATTTCAGTATACTGAGTCTGTGGCCGCTGCCCTGGAGAACCTGAGGAAGGAGCTGTTGTAAATCTTTTTTTTTTTTTTAAATGTATTTGTGAATAAAGGGAACGGTACCTGCAAGTCAGATTCTATGAGAAAAATTCCCAGTGCAATCACGGCATCTCTGCGGCGCTCGTCCAGCTGAAAAATCCCATGGATATCCACGGGACACATGCACAGAAGTTTTTGGACCTATGGGAGAAATAAAGGGGAGGATATACAGGTAAACCTCAAAGTATGACCAAAACTGAGCCCAAAATTCCTGTTGCTAAGCGAGACCGCCCTTAAGTGAGGTCTGCACATTTCTGGGGCCAAGCAAGACATTTTGGTAAGTGAGTTTTGTCCCGTTTTCCTTACCACACTTGTTAAGTGAATCACTGCAGATGTTAAGTTAGTAAAACGGTAGATGAGTAATTCTGGCTTCCCCATTGCCTTTGCTTGGTCAGAAGGTTGTAAAATGGGACAAAACACACTTACCAAATGTCTTGTTTAGCAACAGAAATTTGGGGGTCAATTTGTGGTCATGTCAATGACTACCTGTATAAACGTATAGTATACTCATATTGTACAGGGCCATCCTACACACGTTAGATGCAAGCTCTAAGCAATTCAATAGGTAAATCTTTAGAAGATCACACTTTGAGATCATCATCTTCTTTTAATGACCCCCTAATCCCTTGCGGGGTGGAGTCTTGGGCAACTGAATGGAGCTGAGTGTTTACTGGCCGGATGCCATTCCTATCGCCAAGGCGGAGTTTTATTCAGCAGATCTATTCTTATCGTGCCCAGAGAGAGAAATATCTGCCTCTACCTAGGATCGAACTCACAGCCTCCTGATTGTGAGACGAGAGCTCCACTTCTAGGCCACCGTACAACTCAAGTTTGAACTTTGAGATACTTTTCAAAAATCAGTATTTCTGTAACTAGTGTTTATTTATCCCTCCTTTGTTCTTAATTCTTCATTGCTCTCTCACCGCTCTATAGAGCAGAGGTCTTCAAACTTTGGCAACTTTAAGACTTGTGGACTTCCACTCCCAGAATTCTCTATGCTCGCTAGAGAATTCTGGGAGTTGAAGTCCACAAGTCTTAAAGCTGCCAAATTTGAAGTCCTCTGCAATAGAGGTATAGCCTAACCCATTTAAATGCCACTGCTATATAGAGTTCATGCAATCTCGTAGGGACCAGAACAAATCTTTCTGTATTATTGAAATATTATTTACCCATTTTGCCTACTAAATAGTCCTAAAAATAAAATATGTAGGGAAGACATCATAATAATCAGCCAAAAAATAAAACTTATAAACACGGGAACGAAAGCCACATTATTACAGTGGTGAATAGGGTCTCAAATGAAAACCCGAATTGTAGATTAGGTTATATAATCCGCAGAAAGACGGGTGAAGATAATTTGGTGTGCAGAAATCTATGATTGTGTGTGTGTGTAAAAACACAAAACAGGTTGCAATAACCACATATCTGCATTTTCTTTTAGTTTGCTTTCTTTTACTGTCTGCAGTTGACTTTAGCAAATGTTTATTGAAGCGTGCCTTTAGCAGTTACAACTTTACAACCTTAAAAGAAAACAATCATTCTAGGCTGAAAAAGAAACAGCGAATACACTTTTTACCAAAACAATCAGTCACCAAGTTTAGAAGGTATCTCTTTAAACCAGCACTTTCCAAAGTTGGCAATTTTAAACTGCGTGGATTTCAAATTGCCGAATTACTGGTTGGGGAATTCTGGGAGTTGAAGTCCACACATCTTAAAACTGTCAAGTTTGGGGAAAAATAACTGCCCTAAACTTAAGAAGCTGATCCTGTGCTTAATTACTTTAAAAAATTCCACAATAATCTAGGAGGCTTACTGCCAAGCAGAACATTCAACACATCAACTCAAACACAAATCTGATTTAATCCAATTTACACCTACATAGAATAGAATAGAATTCTTCATTTGGCCAAGTGTGATTGGACACACAAGCAATTTGTCTTTGGTGCATATGCTCTCAGTGTACATAAAAAGACAAGATACATTCATCGAGAATCATAAGGTACAGCACTTAATGATAGTCATAGAGGACAAATAAGCAATCAAATCATACTAGGAAACAGTCAATAAAAATCGTAAGGATATCATCAACAAGGTTACATGGGGTAATAATTCAATGTTTTTGAAACTAAACAGGTAGAAACATTTCTAATTGCACAGAGAAAGTGTAAACACAATTCACATGCGTAATTTTGCCAGTGCACAAGCATTTCCCAATAATGCTGTACCTGGTTATGTAAATCTTTGTGATCACCTGACAAACAGGTGGATTATCCGACAAAGAAAAGCACTGAACTTTCACTCAAGTTCACCGCTATCACGTCACCCATAATTCTTTTTTTCTCTAGACTAGCTTAGCCAGACCCAAAACCTGCAGCCGTTCTTGATATGCTTTAACTTCCAGGCCTTTGATCGGTTTAGTTGCTCTTCTTTGTACTTCAAGCAGGAGACCCCATTTCAGACTGTCCAGTCTCTCCTTAAAAAACTCAAGAGAGTGGACAGACCCTGGTCTGAAACGGTCTAGGCTAGGGTCTCCATCTTGAGCAAGGGGGCTGGATTAGAAGATCTCCAAGGTCCCTCCCAGTTCTATTCTGATTGATTGAAATAGTCTAGAATCCCCTGCTTGAGTAAGGGGGCTGGTCTAGATGACCTCCAAGGTCCCTTTCCAGCTCTGATTGATTGATTGATTGATTGAAAAGATCTAGGCAGGATCTCCTGCTTGAGCAAAGGGGCTGGACTAGATGACCTCCAAGGTCCCTCCCAGCTCTAGTATGATTGATTGATCGATTGAAATGGTCTAAGATCCCCTGCCTGAGCAAGGGGGCTGGACTAGATGACCCCCAAGGTCCTTTTCCAGCTCTACTTCTACAACTGAGTGACTGACTGATTGATTGATTGAAATGGTCTAGGATCCCCTGCCTGAGCAAAGGGTCTGGACTAGATGACCTCCAAGGTTCCTCCCAGCTCTACTGATTGATTGATTGATTGAAATGGTCAATGGAGTAGAAGCCCTGCCAAGGACCCTCCAAGTTCTATTCTGATTGATTGATTGATTGATTGAAATGGTCTAGGTAGGATCTCCTGCTTGAGCAAGGTCCCTTTCCAGCTCTAATTCTATGACTGATTGATTGACTGATTGATTGAAATGGTCTAGGATCCCCTGCCTGAGCAAGGGGGCTGGACTAGATGACCTCCAAGGTCCCTTTCCAGCTCTGATTGATTGATTGATTGAAAAGATCTAGGTAGGATCCCCTGCTTGAGCAAAGGGGCTGGACTAGATGACCTCCAAGGTCCCTTTCCAGCTCTACTTCTACAATTGAGTGACTGACTGATTGATTGATCGATTGAAATGGTCTAGGATCCCCTGCCTGAGCAAGGGGGCTGGACTAGATGACCTCCAAGGTCCCTTTCCAGCTCTGATTGATTGATTGAAAAGATCTAGGCAGGATCTCCTGCTTGAGCAAAGGGGCTGGACTAGATGACCTCCAAGGTCCCTCCCAGCTCTAGTATGCTTGATTGACTGATTGAAATGATCTAGGATCCCCTGCCTGAGCAAGGGGGCTGGACTAGATGACCTCCAAGGTCCCTTTCCAGCTCTACTTCTACAATTGAGTGACTGACTGATTGATTGATTGATTGAAATGGTCTAGGATCCCCTGCCTGAGCAAGGGGGCTGGACTAGATGACCTCCAAGATCCCTTTCCAGCTCTGATTGATTGATTGAAAAGATCTAGGTAGGATCTCCTACTTGAGCAAAGGGGCTGGACTAGATGACCTCCAAGGTCCCTTTCCAGCTCTGATTGATTGATTGATTGATTGATTGAAATGGTCTAGGTAGGATCTCCTGCTTGACCAAAGGGGCTGGACTAGATGGCCTCCAAAGTCCCTTTCCAGCTCTGATTGATTGATTGATTGATTGATTGATTGAAATGGTCTAGGTAGGATCTCCTGCTTGACCAAAGGGGCTGGACTAGATGGCCTCCAAAGTCCCTTTCCAGCTCTGATTGATTGATCGATCGCTCAGTTTCCGCAGCCAGCCCTCTTTATCCTCCTCCTCCTCCTCCTCCTCCTCCCGGCTGCTCTTGCTGTCTTATTAGCTCTTGTTTTTTCCTCCAGGCTCTGCCCCGAGAAGCCTCCCCCCCCCCACCCACCCAGCCGCCCTTCCCCGGCTGCACCTTCTCGAGCGGGGCGGGTCTCTGGACGGCCAGCGAGCGGGCGAGCGACAGCACCGTGTTGAAGTAGAAGCCCCGCGACGAAGCCGGGCTGCCTTGCCTCTCGGAGCGCGCGGCGGTGACGGCGGCCGCGGTGGCCGCCGCCGCGGTGGCCACGGCCAGCGCCGACATCTTGGTTGGAGCTGAGGGGAGAGAGAAGCCGCCTCAGCAAGCCGTCACGGCCGGGACACGCCCCTCACGGCCGGGCCACGCCCCCCACGCTCGTCACGCATTGACGAGAGAGAGCGGGCGGCCGGCTCTTCTCGCGAGAGCTGCCCCCGAGGTGGCTTCGGCGCAGGCGCGCTAGCTTTTTCTTTGTTAACCCCGCCCCCTCCCGCAAAGAGATGTAGCTCCGCCCCCCCTCCCTCTAGTCACGGGATGATTCGACTCGACGACGGCAACCGCGGCCTTGTCCGTGACCGGAAGTGAGGCAGAGGTCGAGTAGCCCGTGGGTGGCGCCTGAGGGAAACTCCCGGGTGGGCGGTTAATCGCCGGCTCCAAACGACGACGTTGGTTTTCTTCAACGGCCTGCCTTTCCCCCCACTTTCTGGCGCTTCGGGGGGTGGGGAGGTGAGGTTCCACAACACCCCTGCGAGGTAGGCTGGGCTGAAGGGTAAGGGGGTGGCTGAGGTGACGTCACGCTTGTTTATCCTGCCAGTGGGGGCGGATTTGTTAAAAAAAAATTAGACATTTTAATCCTATCCTAGTACAGGTCTCCTGCGTGAGCCGGGAGGGGATGGACTAGATGACCTCCAGGGTCCCTTCCAGTTCTGTTACTGTTATGGTGGCTCTATCCAGTGTATAGGCTTTGTTTCTTCGGCCCTTCTCGGAGTGGGAAGGGGTGTCTCTGAACGAGGCCTCACAACGGCCCCGTGAGGTAGGCTGGGCTGAGATAGATGACCTCAAGAGCCCCTCCTGAGTGGGCTTCCCTGATAGAATGAAGGTTGAGAATGGGAGGGGGGGGAGCTGTCCCAAGTTTTAATGATCCCATTACTGACTAGCGGCTTCCCCAATTGAGTGATTTCCACTAAAGATGGGACTACGGTGCCCATCATCCACAGCTAATCTGGCCCAGGTAACCTGGCTTCCTTCGGGTGTGTTGTGATTTAATAAATAAATATACTGTCATCTAATCTCTCAATGCTGGGGGGAAGGGGGGAGGACAGGTATTTAACGCTTTAGGAAAGAACCTGCAATTTGTTTATGATATTTATTTATAATATTTATATAGCCGCTTATACCGCATGAACATGACTTTAGGCAGCATACAATAAAGTGGTTAAATCAAGAAAAAAAGTTAAACCCACACTAATAACAATAGTAATGATTAATTTTATTAATGTGTGTTCAGCTTCTATAATAATAAAAACTATGTTATATAATAATATCTATTTTTTTACTTTTCGTAGGTTTTATGTGTGTTTTTCTTTTAGCCAGGTTTTTCCTACGTAACCAAGATTTTTCTGCAACCTTAGCTCAGTGAAGTATAATATAATAATATTATAAATATTATAATAATAAAAACTATATATTATATAATATTATATATATACATATATATGTATATGTATATATGTATATGTATATATATGCATATGCATATGTATATGTATATATATGTATATATAAAATAATAAAAATTATTAGGCAAACAGATCAATATTCTACATATAGTACTGTATAACACTTTTGTGGGTTTCCCCTTTCTCTTAGAGCCCCAAACCTGCTTGGGGAAAAAATAAAATAAAACATGTTTTCAGGGATTTCTTAATGCTAGAAAGGTCAGGGCTGATCTCACGTCGGGGAAACATTTGGCCTCGTGGCTTGGCAATAACAATCAATTGAAATAATAGTAGAATTGGAGCAAATTAACAACCGTTTTGGGGTTTGTATATTTTAAAAAATACCCTTTGAAACAGGAACAAGGTTAAATAGTTTCAGGAAATGAGGGCAAGCTTCTTTTACGGAAGTGACATCGCCTTAGATATGAAAAGAATATTTTGTTTTGGGTGCTCTGCAATTATAACCCTAGCTCAGTTGGTAAAGGGTTACAGAAGATGGTTCTGTAATCTGGGCAGGAATCGATAGAGATCCAAGCTGGGAAAGGATATGAAAGTCAGATTAAGTCACTTTGAGTCAATTAAAATCAAAGGAGATAAACAAGAGATATTCTTGAAACACTGCTGAAAGGTACGGTCCAGTTCCTTAAGTTATTCTGAAAGAGTTGATGATTAAATGCACAGTCCTCTCAAGGAATTCTGTGGCTTCCTCTGTCAATAAGTGCTCATGTGTTTGTCATTTGGTGCCTTGCTACAGAGGTTTAGTAGATTGTGGTCAGTAGTATTCACTATTTCATTAAGTAGTAAAACATTTACCATTTACTGAAATGGTAGTAAATGTGGAATGTTGCTAACTTTGCAAAAACGGGATGTTATTTTTCATGGGAAAAGAGCCTGCTTTAAGGTTCTGTCAATATGCTCTGATGATAGATTACTTACGTTAAAAAGAACTTTTTTTCAGTTAACTTTAAGAGTAGAGAAAATGTCAAATTTTAAACAAACCTTTCTTCCCGTTGGGACTGAAAACTGAGACTTGTCACTTAAATATTATAATATTTCAGCGAGAGATCTAAAATGAGATACTGTGAACAGGCAGTAAATTGTTCATAGGTTGTTTTTTATTGTTGTGCTGGGTTTTTTTTTCTATTTTAGATGGAATAGAATAGAATAGAATTCTTTATTGGCCAAGTGTGATTGGACACACAAGGAATTTGTCTTTGGTGCATATGCTCTCAATGTACCTAAAGAGACAAGATACACTCATTAATAGATGCCAATCTATTGACTAAGATAGATTGACTCATTCAATAAGAGGCAAGTAATTATTTGGCTGCCTAGAACAGAATGTCTTGGACCTTCCGTAAGAATGGCATTGGATTTGACTTCTTCCATTTCCAACGTGACTTCGGCTATACCAGTTGCAAAACAACCTGCCCACAAATCAGTTTCAAGGTGCCCGGAAAGGTGAATTGTCTGTTAGAACAGCAGGACTTGTGACTCAGCTGGTACACTTTGAATTTCCTGAAATTGTGGTTTTTGTTTTTCATAACCGGATAACCGATTTCTCTTTGGGCAAATTAGAAGATAAGATGGAACACAACTACCCTATGCTGGTTCCGTGTGGTGAAATGAGAACTCTTTTAATTGTTTGCTGTCCTTGTGTTGTGGCCCACCAGCGGCCTGTGCAAGCTGGTGGCTGAGTCAGACAGTGTGGAGGCTGGTGTGATTCGCCAGCAGCCTGGGCAGCTGGCACTCGAGTCGGACAATGAGGAGGCTGGAGAAGAGGTGGTGCCAGAGGCAGGGATTCAGCCAGGGCTTTCAGAACCTCCAGAAGCTCCTTTAAGTGAAGATGAAGAAGAGGAGGGGCCTCTTCTCAATGCACGGGCACACAGAGCTGTTAAAAGGCAGGAGTGGCTCCTCAGGAGGATGTCTCCTTGAGAGTAAGGCTTGGGGCTAATTGGCCACTCCTTTAGCCTATTTAAGGAAGGACGATGACTGAGGCAATTTGCAGAAAACAACTTCATTCTTATTCCTTGATGTGTTGACTCCAGAAACCTCTGACAGGCTCTTTTTTTTTTTTAATTAGATTTATATGCCGCCCTTCTCCGAAGACTCAGGGCGGCTTACAATGCGTTAAGCAATCGCCTTCATACTTTTTGTATATTTTTTATACATAGTCAGCTTATTGCCCCCACAAACTGGGTCCTCAATTTACTTAGAAAGGATGGAAGGCTGAGTCAACCTTGCTTCTCTCTTGTCATTTTTCCTGCAAATTGCTTCTGGGCATTCTGCCAACCACAGTAAGCTTACGATTATCTGAAAGACCGTTCCTCAGAATTGAGTTATTATTCCTTGGACTCTTGTCGGCTGTTAAGTTAAATTAACTTCGGAAAAGACTGATTTAAACTTGGTACTTGTGTTCGAACAACTACTAAGAAAGCTCATTAGTAGTCCTTAATTAGTAAATTAAGGTTTGTACGGATTTTGTGTGTGCTGCGTCCTTTGCGGTCCGTAGCTGGGGCAGATCACTTTGGAAGTGTTCACAGAAGTCTGCATTCAAGCAATTGGATGCTCTGTTTAAGTTGATCAGGTTTCTATACCACCCAACTTGCCTAAGTGACACTGGATGGTTTACAGATAGTCCTCGACTTACAACCACCATTTGAGCCCACCATTTCTGTTGTGAACAGCAAAACAGTCGTTAAATGAATTTTGCCCCCATTTAATGACCCTTTTTTGGCCACAGTTGTTAAGGAAATCCCAGCAGTCGTTAAGTGAATCTGGCTTCCCCTAGATTACACATGGCAGCCACCTGATTCTGGGATGCTGCAACCATCGGTAAATACATGCCAATCACCAAGTGCCCAAATTTTGATCATGTGACCATAGGAATCCTGCAATGGTCATAAGTCACTTTTTTGAGTGCTGTTGTAACTTCAAACAGTTTCTAAATGAATGGTTTTATTCGAGGACTATCTGTGTGGCTAAATGTAAATACGTTGCATGATGAAAATTTGTTTCTCTTGCAGAGTTTGGCATCGCCACCGATCCTTTTACACGAAGGACTCAAGACTTCGTCTGAACAACACGCCGCTTGATTCTGTCCTTGTAAAACCTACCTTATAGATAGAAGCAATCTGAACTTGGGGCTGCAGCGATGTCGACTTTCCCCAAAAGTTGCAATCCTTTTGACGATGACGAGGATGACTTCAAGCCGGTCAAGTGGAACGAAGGGGATGAGCCTCCAAAGGAAGGTCCAGACAGACAAAGATATTTACAACAGGAAGTCATGAGGCTCTCGAAGTCGACTCTGGATAGCACCAACAACTCCCTGTCTCTCATTTATGAGTCTGAACATGTGGGAGTCGCCGCATCAGAGGTAAACAAGAATCTCGAAAACATATTTTTCAGGGTTTGCATGCTACCTAAGTAAGGCTAACGAGTTAACATCAGAGGGCTGGCGATGTTACCTGGTTAGCTAATGAAGCACCTGCAAGAAAACCAAGTTCAGAGAACACCAAGGATTCCACAGTCCTCCTCCTCCTCCTTGCTCCTTCTCCACTCCACAAATCCCACTCCCATCTAGCACTGATGATATTACCTAGTTGGGTCATGAAACATCTGCAAGAAAATCACCAAGCTCAGAGAGTACCAGCAACACCCCCCCGCCCCATGGTTCAACAATCCTGAGTTACAAATATTGTGAACTATTGGTAATAATTATACTTCCTATTGGCAGTGCTTTAGCTTAACAAAGAGAAAGCCACAGTCCCTTTTGCATGAGATGTGTTCCATTGAGGAATTAAAAATACCAGCATCCCTTTTGCCAGTTCGTTTGATTTGTTTTGTTTTGTTTGAAACACCATGTTGCTTTGGGCAGGAACTTGTGCGGCAAGGGGAAGTCCTGAAGCGTTCTGAGCGCATGGTGGATAAGATGGAACAAGATTTAAAGACGAGCCAGAAACACATCAATAGCATTAAGAGCGTCTTTGGGGGCTTCGTCAATTACTTCAAAGCCAAGCCGCAAGACCTCAAACCTGAGCAGAACGGAGCCTCCGAATATCAAGGAAGCAACAGGTAAGACAAACTGAGGTTTTCTTCTAAGGAAGTGGGTGGGCATCTGAGTTCATCCATGCCCAATGACTCTGGATAGCTCAGCAGACTAATGCATTGTAATTAACTCCAGCTGTCTGCAATTACTGTAAGTTCGAATCTCACCAGGCTCAAGGTTGACTCAGGCTTCCATCCTTTCTAAGGTAGGTCAATTGAGGACCCAGTTTGTGGGGGCAATAAGCTGACTTTGTATAAAATATACAAAAGTATGAGGGCTATTGCTTAACGCATTGTAAGCTGCCCTGAGTCTTCGGAGAAGGGCGGCATATAAATTTAATTAAAAAAGAAAGAAAGAAAGAAAGAAAGAAAGAAAGAAAGAAAGAAAGAAAGAAAGAGAAAGAAAGAAAAAGAAAGAAAGAAAGTTCAGCTGCCTGCAATTACTGTAAGTTCGAATCTCACCAGGCTCAAGGTTGACTCAGGCTTCCATCCTTTCTAAGGTAGGTAAATTATTGCACCCAGTTTGTGGGCGCAATAAGCTGACTTTGTATAAAATATACAAAAGTATGAAGGCTGTTGCTTAACGCATTGTAAGCCGCCCTGAGTCTCCAGAGAAGAGCGGCATATAAATCAAATTTTTTAAAAAAAGTGACATTTGGCTTGAATTTATTGTTAGAGTTTTATCCCACCTTTATTACTTTTATGATTCAAGGTGGCAAACAATACCATAATACTCCTTCCTCTTTCCCCACGAAAATAATCCTGTAAGGTTGATTCGGCTGAGAGAGGCGGACTGGCCCAAAGTCACCCAGCTGGCTTTCATGCTCTAAAGCGGGACTAGAAGTCACAGTCTCCTGGTGATTGGCCCAAAGTCACCCAACCAGCTTTCATGCCTAAAATGGGACTAGAACTCCCAGTCTCCTGGCGATTGGCCGAAAGTCACCCAAACAGCTTTCATACCTAAGGTGGGACTAGAAGTCACAGTCTCCTAGCGATTGCCGAAAAGTCACCTAGTTGATTTTTGTGCCGGAGGCAGGCCTAGGTTTCTCCACCAGCACCTTAACCACTACATGTCAAACTTATTTAGTTTAGTTTTGTTTAGTTTATTAAATTGATATACCGCCCTTCTCCTAGTGGACTCAGGGCGGTGCACAGCCAAGAATAAAGAACACTTCAATACAAAATTTAAAAATATTTGTAAAAGAATTTAAACAATTTTTGGCCCAGAAAATTTAAAAAACCAATAGGCAATTTAAAATTTAAAACCCATAGACAATTTAAAAACTAAAAGATTTATGGGATCTTTCTTTCTGAAAGAGGGTGAGAAAATAAAACCGCATCTTCAGTGTGCAGACTTTCCAGTAATTATCTGTGGGTTTGCGGTTAAACCCAAGAGGATGTTCTCAGCCTGAGCGGCTGCTTTAACCACACAGTAAATAAAATGTTTAATACGGAAATTTAGCAGATAGGGAAAAAAAATTTTTTTTCTAACGCAGTGTTTCTCAACCTTGGCAATTTTGAGATAGGTGGACTCCAACTCCCAGAATTCCACAGCTAGCTTAAAGTCCACACACCCTTAAGGTGACCAAGGTTGAGAGACATTGATAACACAAAGCTTATTTCTGCTGGGAAGCAAGTGGAGCCGTAAATGCTGAATGTGGGAAATTCCCGTTTTTCCTCCCTCTGTCTAGATTAAAAGAAGCATTATCGGTCAGCAAAGAGCAGGAGTCCAAGTACCAGGAGACTCATCCCAATTTACGGAAGTTGGACAACTCAGGTTTGCTTGATCTTCTTTGGTTCTCTGCATTTTATACAACTTGAACATTGTCAACGTTATTTTGGGCAGCAGAGCTCTGCGTATAAAACCTCCTGGGTTTATTAATCTGAAAATAAGGTAGAAGTAAAAGGTTCCCCTTGCACATATGTGCTACTCCTTCCCGACTCTAGGGGGCAGTGCTCATCTCCGTTTCAAAGCTGAAGAGCCAGCGCTGTCCCAAGGCGTCTCCGTGGTCACGTGGCGACCAAAGGCACACAGAACTCTGTTCCCTTCCCACCAAAGGTGGTCCCTATTTTTCTACTTGCATTTTTTTACTTGCTTTCGAACTGCTAGGTTGGCAGAACCTGGGACAAGTAACAAGAGTTCACTCAGTTATGCAGCTCTAGGGATTCGAACCGCTGAACTGCCGACCTTTCAATTGACCAGCTCATCTTCTTAGCCACTGAGCCACCGCGTCATTAGCTACTGTATTTTTCAGAGTATAAGATGCACCTTTCCCCCCCCCCCAAAAGAGGTTGGAAATGTTGGTGTGTCTTATACAACGAATACACTGAAGCTCCACCCTGCTCGTTTAATGTTTGCGAAAAATGGGCCCATGTTTTGCCCATTTTTTTTTTTGTTACAAAAATGGGTCCGTTTTTGCCCTCCCCCAGGAGCACTTTGCAGGCCACCCAAACCCTCTGCGTGTCTCATTTTTCGCAAAACCCGGGGTGGGGGGAATGAGCCATTTTTCGCCCATTTTTGCAAAAAACGGGGCACACAGAGGGTTTAGGAAGCCTGCAGAGTGCTCCTGGGGCCTGGGGAGGGCAAAAACTTTTTTTTTCCTTACTTACCTCTTCAAAATCTTGCTGCGTCTTATACACCGGTGCGTTTTATAGTCCAAAAAAATGTAGTAAGTCAGAAAATAACCTTGCTTAATTTGGAGGGGAATAAATGCTAGTCTCATACAAGCTAGGCCCTTGAATGTGACTTAGTTTTTGAAAGGGATGTCCTTGAACCTTAAGCTGGGTGTCTAAAGAACTGACATTTTCTTCTTTCTTTCCAGACTTCAGTTCCAGTGGAAGTAGTTCAAACAACCCGTCCCAGTCTGATCGTTACCCCAGGAACCAGCACCTCCGTGCTTTCCACCAGAAAATTGATAGCAACTTAGGTGAGTCGCGATAGCCCATGTTCCCCAGTGTTAATCTTAATGGTTTGCTCGTCTTATGATCACAACTGAGCCCCGAATTTCCATGGCTAAAACAACACTGCTAAGTGAGTTTTGCCCAATTGTAGGACCTCGCTTGCCACGTTTGTTAAGTGGATCACTGCAGTTGTTAAGGTAGTAGTAACAGGGTTGTAAAGTGAATCCGGCTTCCTGTTCACTGCTGCAATGATCGTAAGTGTGAAAAACTGTCGCACTTTATGTCAGTGCCGTCGTAACTTCGAACGGTCCCTAATCAAAGGGTTGTAAGTTGAGGATCACCTGTATTAAGCCTTCTAGATTTTTGAGCATTCTTCCTTTAAGAAGAGAACGGTCTTGTTCAGGTGTGGGCTTCAAAAATTTTAGCAAGGGGTCCTTTGCCCCTTGCTTAATGGACGTGGCTATAGTGGGGGTGGCCTAGTTGACCTCCTGCATCATGGTGGGGGGGGCATTTTTGCCCTCCCCAGGCTCCAGAGGCTTTCCTCGAGCCTCTGGGAGGGCGAAAACAGCCTCCTCAGGTTCCGGAGGCCCTCTGGAGGCCGTAAACGTGACTGTTTCCAGCCTTCTCGAACTTCTGGTAGGCCCGTTGTTCGCCCTTCCGAAGCCTTCCCGCGCACCCTGCACTTACCTGCATCCAAAATGGGACTCCTGGGAGGGACAAGGCAGGGTGGGCGGGGCCAGCCAGGAGTGGGATTTTGGGGTTTTCCGAACTACACCGAATCTTAGCTAGAGGTTCTCCCGAACCCCTGCGACAGGCCTCCCCTGGTCTTGTTCCTATTTCCTAGCAGAGGAGGAATTGGGACAAAGCTACCCTTATTATCTTTCCCAGCAGACAACATTTAGGAAAATCAAGTTAATACTTTGCACAAACCATAATTAATATTAAGCATGTTTCTTGAGCAACCCACAATGACCTGACTTGCAACGTGATGGTTTACTGACCTCGGTAGTTATAGTTACACAGTGCAAATAGCTAAAACCTAAAACACCCCATTTTGGCTTAATGCAGGGGTCAAATTTGCCCCGCTGGGCTGGGGCGGTCCAAATCCTCTTTTAATTTAACCAAGGGAATCTCCTGAATAGTCTTGGATGCAAACCGCTTCACCTTTGTGTTTGTCTACCTTTTGTGTTGCTAATGTTACGCTTTTGTGGCGGGTGTGTGTGTGTGGAATCTTTGCAGATGAGATGTCCACTGGGCTGGGCCGACTGAAAAATCTCGCTCTTGGCTTGCAAACCGAAATCGATGAGCAGGATGAGATCCTGGATCGCCTCACCGGGAAAGTGGATACCTTGGACATCAACATCAAAAGCACAGACAAGCGGATCAAGGAGGAGCTTTAAAGGAATCCTGGGGTGTCTCTCACCTCATGTTTATAAACGCAATATATTTTATGCAGCTGGGGGGGGGGGCTTTTCTTGCCCTAGCTGCATTGGGAAAGCGCTAGAGAAAAGAGGTTGCTAGTCCATCTTGCTGTGTGATTAAAAGTGTGAATAGTCTTAAGTGCAATCTGAGAAATTTAAGCTACTTTCTTTCACGTGTAATTCATAAAAGCACTCCGAAGTGCTGCTGGAACTTCTGATTTTGGAGGAAACATCTCAAATCTGGACAATGATTGGAGAAGACGATTACACCCTGCCTTTCAGTATTCTTTCGCCTTAAAGAGGTACGTGCGTTGCCTCTTTCACTTCGGCTCTTGTGTACATTTTTATAAAAGGCTTGCTGCATACAGTTGAACAACTGTATAAGTGGAAAGTTCGCCGTACATTTCAAAACTGGGTTGTGACAAGATGCTTCTGGTGGTGCATGTGATGAAAACCTCACCCTGACCCGAAACTTAAGCTACACCAATAAAGCAGTCATTTCCAAGTCAGTGTTTATTACAGTCAAAGACCAGAGCAAGTTAAAAACACTTGAGGAATATCCCGTTAAAAATTCTAGAACAAAATAATAGCAAATCTATATTTAATCTATGTTAAAATTCTGGAACAAAATAATAACAAATCTGTATTAAAAATCACAACTTGGCATCCAATCTAGAATTTTTAACGGGATATTCCTTTTAACTTGCTCCGGTCTTTGACTGGCATAAACCTTGACTTGAAGTAGTCATTGGGAGAGCTGGTATGTGTGTGTCGTTCTCCGAAGTGCTTACCTACTTGATTTGTGCCAGTACAATTAAACCCAAACTCAGGAAAAAAGATTTAGATGAAGGCATGTCTCCAAGACTTAAAGCTTCAGGATGGTATTTTGGATAGGAATGTTTCAATGCAAAATACTTCCTTTTGTGGTTTACCCTCAGCAATGCTTTTCTGGCCTGTAGCTGGTGAGCCTTGTTGACTCAATAACTTGTACGAGGCCGTTACTGCTCCAGGTCTCTTTTAAAAATAATATTGGAGAAGAAACTACATGGGAGAGGCACTCTAAATTTCCACTCAACTGGTTTTAATGGACCCCTTTCAACACAGTTAAATTTCACCCCTGAGATCTTGTCTCGTGCTTCTGTGCCCAGGTGAGCTTGTGATTGTTTGATTTGCGGCTTTCTTCCCTGATGAATGAAAACTCCATTCCTGAAAATAGTCTTTGTCCTTATGGGTGACATTTTATTCCCGCAGTGTCACTTCTCTTGTGTATGTGTGTTTTAAATTCTACATAATCTGTCTATACCTGATAGAAAAATACCAAATTTTTTTTGTAAGTGTGTCTTCAGTAAATCATTACTGTGAGGAATTTTGGAAACAGCATTCATTAAATCAATTGTTTCTCTCCCCTGTTGCTATTTATTAGATACCAGCTGGAATCTTGGGCGTTAATCTATGTCGATATCTCTTCAAATTGACTTTGGCTTTAATTCCTAATTCCTTGGCAGTTTGGCAGAAGACAATTATGGCAATGTCTAAGCACATCAAATAATTATCGTAGGTCTTTAATCCACTTCTGTTTGTAAGCCAAGATAAAATTTAAACAGCTAATACACTGCCACAATCATGAGAAATACCTTTGCCTTCCGTCAAAGCATTTTATTTGGGCACAGCGAAGGCAGTTTTTCCAGTTGAGATTATTTCTTCCTCAGGATCTTGTTCAGTTAGCTTTATTGATTAGCCTACAGGCCATATCAAAGCACAAGGTGCAAAACACACATAACCAATAAAATCTTATACAAACAATTTAAAATAAAAGTAGGGTAAAATATAATAGTAGGATAAGATACAATATAATCTGACACATCAGAGTAAAATGACATAAATTTATATTTTGGTGTCACCCTTACAATCTACCCCGATCAGTCCTATATACGCAAATCCCAATCTAACTATTTTGTTTTAAGTACTGTGCTGTGGTAAATGTTATTTTCAGGTTCTGGCCACACATAAAAGTAAGTCGTTTTGCATGCTGATGGTTTTAACATTGAAATATTACATTCAACTAGGGGTGCAGAACGCATTTATCCTATTCTCCTTGTTCCCTTCCCGTGGAGCTAATTTAAACCTTAAAATGTTTAATAAACAAGACTGCATAAAAGTTTGAGGTGCACATGAAAAATAGCTGTGGATGATCCATTTGGCTGAAATAGCGAAGATACTTGCTTCTTGTGTTTTTCTAAGAAAGCAGCTTTTCACGGAGAAATTTTGGGAAGGCACCCTGGTGCTCTGTTTTAAACACTTTGCCCACTGTGGTGGGGCTGCAATGTTTTTGAAAATATCAAGGATTGTGATAATTAAAGGATGTTGGGATTAAGAGTTGATTGGGGCGGTTGCCAAGAAGCAAAGAAGATATTTCTCACTTGTGTTGCTTTTGCTTTAGGCAAAATAATCCCCGCACTGTAACTTTCTCTCTTATGTTGGCTACACCTTAAACATGATTTCAATATTCTTCTTCTTTCTGATGTCATCTCCACGCACTTCTGTCTTACCTAATTGAGAAAGTCAGCTTGAACCAAGTATTGGGGTATGCACTTTATTGAGCTCTTCAATGGGCTAACTTTTTAAATTAAATATATCTTTATGGTTCATACCCACCCGTTATGATGCAGTCTTATCAGCAGAGCAAATACAAGATGGGCATGAGGCCAGGATGGGACAAAAATTGTTTTGTATTGGTAGAATTCCTCAGCAAGCAAAACAGATCTGTTTCCCCTTCTTGAACAATATTTGAATTTAGACAGATTTGAAATCTTGGAAGTGGGAGTGGGGGGCTATATACCTTGCTCTTCTTATTTAATTTTTTTTTCTCCCAAAAGTGATTGATTTCTTGCAAGCTTCGTTGGGGGTTAATTTCCCATTACCTAGAATAAGGAGGCTTGAGAATTGCAGACAATTGATTAGGAGGTCTCCAAAAATGATGAGTTCTTTGCTTGGAAAATGTAGCTCAGTAAATGAAAACCGAGTCGTTTTAGATAGTCAATTTATTTTAGGCAGTCTTTATCATTTCTTCAGGCACTTGGCAAAACAGATACTGCTATGTTGTCGTTTTTTTCCTAACTAGACAAAACAGATTTTTGCACAGGGAATTTGTCTTTCTCTAACCAAATATTTTCATTCTTGTAACCAGCTCTTCTCCGAGTTCTCCTATCAAGGGTGTGAAAAATGTTTATATGTAGCTGTTTCTTTATTTTTCACCGTGTGATGGCATCGCTATAGAGCAGTGATGGCTAACCTTTTTGCCATTGTGTGCCAAAAGTGGGGGGAGTGCAGTGGGGTCACACACACGTGTGCCCACATTCATAATTCTATGTGCCCCGCCCCCCCCTGCTCCCCCTGCTTTTTGCACAGGATGGCACAGTAGGCCCATTTTTTTTTGCTCTCCCCAGGCTCCAGAGCCTTTCTAGGATTCTGGGGAGGGCAAAAATGGCCTTCCCCACCACTCCAGAGGCTCTCTGGAGGCCGGAAACAGTCAGCTGATTTTCGAGCGTGCGCCAGGCAGCTGATTTTCGAGCCTTCTGGGCCCCAGAAGGCTCGAAAATCAGTTGTTTGGCGCACGCATGCATGCCGGAGCTGAGCTCGTGTGCCCACCAATATGGCTCCGTGTGCCACCTGTGGCACTCATGCCATAGGTTCACCATCACGGCTATAGAGCAATGTTGGCAAGCCTTTTCCGGCACCAAGTGCCTAAATGGGAGCAAGCGCGCATGCGCGGGGGAGTGCCGGAAACCATGCATGCGCTGGGAAGCTGAGCTTCCGGTTTCTAGCGTGCACATGCCCAGTCATCTGGTCTTCGGGTTTCTGGGCCGCATGCGTGCCAGGGAGCTGCTCTTCCGCTTTCCAGAAGAAAACAGAATCCAGAAGAGCAACAGGCGACGGCTGGCGTGTTCGGAGAGATGGCTCTGCATGCCACTTCTGGCATGCGGGCCATAGGATCGCCATCACGGCTATAGAGTGTTGAATTTTTGAACTATGTTGAACGGCCTGTCGAATTGTCCAATTGTCAATAAAAATGGTTCTCAGTCTTGATCGTTTTTTTTTTAATAATGTTGATGATTCAAAATGCAGTTGGAAATCTTAAGTACCCCTATTACTTAACTTGTTTTGGCTTGCAAATGATTGGCTTATTTGCATTTCCTGATTAACCAAAGTTAGTTATTCTGGGAATTGTAGTTTCAGTATATTTGGAGGCCACCGGGTTGGTATAGATTCATCTAGAATATTGACAGCTTAATCTAGACCCAATTTTGACTCATGAATGCTAAAATGTAAGCTTGTTTAAGGAATCTGCACAGACTCAAGATAATGGCCATGCTGGCTTCTGATTTATTTATTTTTGCCCTGCTTTTAATACTTTATAAAACAGCTCAAGGTAGCAAAAATACCTTAATATTTCATCTCCTATTTTTCCCACAACAACAGCCCTACGAGATGACTTGGATCGAGAGGGATGGACCGGCCCAAAGTCACTTAGCTGAGTTTCATGCCTAAGGTGGGACTAGAACTCAGAGTCTCCTAGTGATTTGGCTCCCAAGTCATCCAGCTGACATTCATGGCTAAGGCGGGACTAGAACTCACAGCCTCCTAGTTTTTGATTTGCCTTAAAAATCTAGCATATATCGGAGCATGTAAATAGGGGTATCTGAACCGAGCTTTTTCGCTTAATGTGTTAAATGGCCACAACAAGAAACTTTGATTTATGAATAAGAGCCGCGGCGGCTCAGTGGTTAGAGTGCAGTACTGCAGGCTACTTCTGTTGATTACCGGCTGCCAGAAGTTCAGCAGCTCGAATCTCACCAGGCTCAAGATTGATTCAACCTTCCATCCTTCCGAGGTGGGTAAAATGAGGACTCAGATTGTTGGGCAATGTGCTGACTCTGTAAACCGCTTAGAGAGGGCAGCAAAGCACTGTGAAGCGGTATATAAGTCTTAAATGCTATTGCTATTTTTAATAGTCGCTTGATAACTGCAGCAATTTGACGTGGCGGTGAAGAATACAAGAACTTGATTTATTCTCTCTTCATTGAAAAAAATCGGTTGCATGAAAGCAGATTGTATAAATCTGGGGCGCCTCTACCCAAAAAATTAAAAAAATTTTTAAAAAAATCAAAGACCATATTATGACACAAAATCAACTCCACCAGAGAATAAACAAGATTTCTCAAATACTTTACTGGATTCCTGGATTCCATCCAGTCACGGTCAGAAGAAAAAATAGATGGGTTGTGAAATCTGCAAGGAAATTGGAAGAAAGAGAATCAGCCTAAGAAGTCTCGAATTGCACTTCAAATGACCCACGCTGACAGATGTTGGTGTGCGCTCTTAATTCCGCTTCTATCATCTGAGCTGCACGTCTATTTATATAGCAAGAGTCCAGGATCACTGCAGTTGGATCCTGGCTTGCGCGTGCCAATCAAGGACTTGACAGTAACACGAGCAACATACAGATCATCCTTGACTTATGACCACAACTGAGCCCTACGTTTCTGCTGGGGAAGGCCATGGGTTTGAGTGAATTTTGCCTCATTTTACCACCTGTTTTGGCCACACTTTGCTAAGCGAATCGCGGCAGTTGTTAAAACGGTTGTTAAGTGACTCTAGCTTCCCCCATTGACTTTGCGGGTCAGATGGTTGCAAAAACCCTGGAGACAAATTGCAACCGTCATAAATGCATGGCGAATTGCCAAACGTTGGAATTTCAATTGCATGACAACGGAGAGGCTGCAACAGTCCTCAGTGTGGGAAAAAAAAACCCCAGTCATCAGTCTCTTTTTTCCAGTGCCGTTCTAATAATCACTAAGTGAATGGTTGTAAGTCAAGGACTACCTATAGATCCCCAACTCTGTAGCACGAATGAATAGAACAGAACAGAACAGAATAGAAAATATGGAATGGAAATAATGGAAATGGAAATGGAAATGGAAATGGAGTAGAGTAGAGTAGAGTAGAGTAGGATGGGGTGGGATGGGATGGGATGGGATGGGATGGGATGGGATGGGATGCGATAGGATAGAATAGAATAGAATAGAATAGAATAGAATAGAATAGAATAGAATAGAATAGAATAGAATAGAATAGAATAGAATAGAATAGAATAGAATAGAATAGAATAGAATAGAATAGAATAGAATAGAATAGAATAGAAAATATGGAATGGAATAGAATGCAGAATAGAATAGAATAAGAGAACAGGAAGGGACCTTGGAGGTCTTCTAGTCCAACCCCCTGCTTAGGCAGGAAACCCTACACCACTTCAGACAAATGGTTATCCAACATCTTAAAAACTTCCAGTGTTGGAGCATTCACAACTTCTGGAGGTAAATTGTTTCACTGATTAATTGTTCTAACTGTCAGGAAATTCTTCCTTAGTTCTAAGTTGCTTCTCTCCTTGATTAGTTTCCACCCATTGCTTCTTATCCTGCCCTCAGATGCTTTGGAGAATAGCTTGACTCCCTCTTCTTTGGGGCAGCCCCTGAGATATTGGAACACTGCTATCCTGTCTCCCCTAGTCCTTCTTTTCATTAAACTAGACATACCCAGTTCCTGCAACTGTTCTTCATATGTTTTAGCCTCCGGTCCCCTCATCCTCTTTGCTGCTCTTCTCTGCACTCTTCCTAGAATTGGTGTGGGTGATAACAGAATTTGACACCAGGCCCTGCGTGGCTTTACAGTTAAATAAATAAATACCCCCAAACTGTTGGATGAAGTCACTGCTGTTTCCTTCGCAGCTGTTACTTTGAAAGAGCTGGTGGGTTGGCGTTCTTTCCTTTCTGCCAAGCTAACTAGGCCACAAAATACAGTTTGCGTGCGCGCACAGGCCACAAAGCCCTGGCAATGTGACGATGCGCTTGCAACTTTTCCCAAGAGCCGGGGCCATGGAGACGGAGTTGGCAGCCGTCCGTGCCCTTTTAAACCAAGGGGGCTCCAAACCGCAAACGGTCCCTTTGCATCAATGGCCCATTGAAAGAGGGAAGTGGTTGTGGAGGGGTGGGGGTGGGGGGGAGAAGGAATGCTCAAATAAGGGACTGTGTCCTCTGGGTAACCTGGCACAAGGCATGGCAAGGGCTTCTGTGTAGAAAACAACTCGGATGGTGGCCAGCATCTGAGCAAGGGACTTCGTTCCTAAGTTAGATAGATGGATAGATATTGATACGGAGTACGTCAGAAAGAGGAAGAGATAGATAGATAGATAGATAGATAGATAGATAGATAGATAGATAGATAGATAGATAGATAGATAGATAGATAGATAGATAGAGATAGATAGATAGATAGATAGATAGATAGATGATAGATAGATAGATGATAAATAGATAGATAGATAGACAGACAGACAGACAGACAGACAGACAAGAGACATGATAGATATAGAGACATGTTGCATTTTATTGAATAGCCCAAAGGCCTTTTCAAAGAAAAATAAAAAGGGGAAAGATGGAACAAATAGTTTCAGAAATAACAGTGTAAAAATATATGGTTTATAACATTAAAATTGAACAATATCGAAATTCAGTAACTAAATTCCCAAAACTAGATAACCCAAATGAGATAGCTCCTCTCTAACTCAGCTCATCTTTCTTAACAATCAATGAAATTCTTTTCAATGTAACTGGCTCGTATTGCTGTCATCCTTTCAAGATAGCGAGTGATAGCCCTTACCAGGGGAGGAGATTCTGCCTTCAATAAAAATGTTAATTTATGCCTTACATTCCAGTGGGGAAATTTATTTATAATTAGGGACAGATATTGTTTTCTTACTTCCTCATACAGCCTACATTCAAATATTATATGTGCCGTATCCTCCTCCACGACGTTTGCCCCACATATACATATAGAGACATGATAGATATAGAGACATGATAGAGACTAGATAGATAGAGATGATAGAGACTAGATAGATAGAGATAGGTAGAGACAGATGAGAGACATGATACAGATAGACGATAGACATGATAGAAATAGATGATGGAGACCAAATAGAGACAGATGATAGACATGGTAGATAGAGACATAGATAGATGATAGATAGATGATAGATAGATAGATAGATAGATAGATAGATAGATAGATAGATAGATAGATAGATAGATAGATAGATAGATAGATAGATGGATGGATGATAGATAGATGAATGTGATAGACATGATAGGTAGACACAGATGATAGAGACATGATAGACTAATGATAGATAGATATAAAATAAAAATGGATAGATAAGGTATGGAGGGAGAGATAGACATGGTAGATAGAGACATAGATAGATGATAGATAGATAGATAGATAGATAGATAGATAGATAGATAGATAGATAGATAGATAGATGGATGATAGATGAATGTGATAGACATGATAGGTAGACACAGATGATAGAGACATGATAGACTAATGATAGATAGATATAAAATAAAAATGGATAGATAAGGAATGGAGGGAGAGAGACATGGATAAGAAAGGTGGATAGATAAGATTAGAGATGTGGATAGATGGAGTAGGTAAGAAAAGTGATGGATAGATAGATGGGTGAGTAGGTCAGAAAGGAGGAGAAGGAGATACGGATAAATAAGAAAACGGATAGATAAGAAAAGGGATGGAGAGAGACAGGTTGGATAGACATGGATAGACAGTTAAGAAAGAGATGGAGAGAGAAGAGTAGATAGAGATGGATAGATGGAGTGGGTAAGAGAAGAGAATGGCTGGATAAATATTGATTAAGGTAAAAGAGAAGGTAGATTACTTATTGATACCCTGCCTTTATTATTTGTATAAACTCCAGACGTGAACACATCTAACACTCCTTCCTCGTATTTTCTCCACAACAACCCTGTGAGGAAGGCTGGGTTGAGAGGGAAGAGCTGGCCTAAAGTCATCCCATCGATTTTCATGCCTACAGTGGGACTAGAACTCGCCGTCTCCTGATGATTGGGCCAAAGTCACCCAGCCGGCTTTCGTGCATAAAGTGGGGACTAGAACTCACAAACCTGAAGTCAAATCTAAGCCCCAGTTGCGGTTTCACTTAGTCACGGCTTCGCTCGGCAGCTGAGTTGCCAATACCCATTGTGGTTGCCGATAGTGGACTCCCCACATAAACTAAACAACAGCCAACAAAACACAAACCAGCCACCCACATAGCCGCAAGATAGGTCAATCGTGTGATAGTTGGCACACCGCCACACCAAAGCATCGCTCCACTATGGGTAAATAACACACGTTTCCCCAATATTTATTTTAGAGACAATTGATGCTTTCACAGAAGATGCAGAGGATGTGACGCTGCCTATTTCAGTCCCCACATCTCTTCCGTGGCATTGGCGGACCTAACGGCGGTTTGCTGAAGAACCTTAAGTTTTGGGCATTTTCATACATGACACCATAGCTTGAGAGGCATTGAAAAAAAGAGGGGGGGGGGAAACGCATTTTTAGGACATAAAAACACTAGGAAGCCACCTGTCCTTTTGCAATTGAGATAAGAGATTAGGTGACTATTGGGCACCAACCTGCCGAGATGGAATGTTTGGTGCGAGGATGAGGAGGAGAGGAGAAGAAGAGGAGAAGAGGAGAAGAGGAGGAGGAGGAGGAGGAAAAAGAAAGAGGAGGGAGGGGAAGGAAAGGGGAAGATGGAATGAGAGGTTGAGCTGAAATAGACACAGAACAGTTGCGCTGTTCATTTCATGAATACTTCTGAGAGTAAAATAGCTTGAGGAGCATTGAAAAAAAAAGGGGAAAAAGCATCTTTGGGACATTAAAAACACTAGGAAGGATTCCTTTTGCAATTGAGATAAGAGATTAGGTGACTATTGGGCACCCACCTGCCGAGGTGGAATGCTTGGTGCGAGGAGAAGAAGAAGAAGAGAAAGAGGGGAAAAAAAGGAGGAAAGGGGAAGATGGAATGAAAGGTGGAGCTGAAAGACACACAGAATAGTTGCGCCGTTCATTTCACAAATACTCCCCAGAGTCAAATATCTTACGATTGAAATAGAAATATAAAGCAAAATTAAGAGAGTTTTTAGAGACTCCTAATTAGAGAAGAAGAAGAAGAAACAAGAAGGAAGAAAGGGGGAAGAAAAGGAAGGGAGGAAGGGAAGGAAGGAAAGAAAGAAAGAAAAAAAGAGAAAGAAAGAAGAAAGAAAGAAGAAGGAAGGAAGGAAGGAAGGAAGGAAGGAAGGAAGGAAGGAAGACAGACAGACAGACAGACAGACAGACAGACAGGAAGGAAGAAAGAAAGCAAAAGAAAAAGAAAAAGAAAAAGAAAAAGAAAGAAAAAAAGCTATAGCAAAGCCTTGGACTTCAGCATCATCCTGACTCATAGGAGGTCAGCAATTGGCAAGGGGTGGGGTGGGGTGGGGTGGGAGATATAAAACAAGCCCGGCCCTCCCCCATTTTCCCAAGGACCCCCTTCCCCTCCTCTCCCCCTCCCAGCAGAGTGACCTTTGCCCCTTCCCCATCTCCCCCCTCCCCTCCCCTCCCCTTCAAAGAGAAGCCAAGAAGCGCCCGCCCAAAAAAAAAAAAAACCCCGGCTGGCTCAGGGACTATTTCTTCCTTCGGAGGACCCCTTCTGCTTCTCGCGGGAAGAGAGGAGTGGGTGGCTCGGACGGCCGGCCGGCGCGGAGGGATCTTCTCCCGGCACGGGGGCCGAAGCCTTGAAAAAGGAGGGGGGGGAAGAGAGAGAGAGAGAGAGAGAGAGAGACCTCCGCGCCTGCGCAGTGCCGTCCCCGCCGGAGAGTGGCTCCCCACCCCTCGCTGCCGGGCGCGCGTGTGGGGCAGCGAAGCGGCGGCCGTTCCCGGACATCCCCCCCCACCTACCCGGTCTCCCCCCCCTTTTCTTCCAGCTTCTCAGCCTCGGGGGTCCCCTTCGCCCACCACCATGGCTCAAATCCTCCCCATAAGATTCCAGGAGCATTTTCAGGTGAGGATTTGGGGCTGGGGGCGGCGGGGGGGGGTTGTGAGAAGGGAGGGGGGAGGGCTTCCTCTTCCTTTCCTTTTCCTTCCCCCCCTCTCCAAGCCCCCCCTTTCCTTTGGGGGAAAGTTGGGGAGGGGGCTGAGGCCTAGTAAGGGTGGGGAGGGGGCTGGAGAAACCCCCCTCCTCTCTTTGGGGGGTCTTCATAGAGGGTGGGGGCTGATGATCCCCTCTCTCCAACCCCCCTTCCTTTGGGGGAAAGTTGGGGAGGGGGCTGAGGCCTAGTAAAGGTGGGGAGGGGGCTGGAGAAAACCCCCCTCCTCTCTTTGGGGGTCTTCCTAGAGGATGGGGGGCTGATGATCCCCCCTCTTTTTGCAAAAGGGGGGGTCTATTTGGGAGGGTATGCAAAGGAAGGGGAAGCCCCCCCCTTCTTGAATTTGAAGGGAGGCACTCCTTTTTGGGGAGGGGAGCACCCCCTCCCTTTTGGGGGGGGTCTCTCCCTTCCTCTTTTTGTCTTGCTTAAAGAAGGGGGTGGTGGGAATCCTTTTATATCCATGCAAACCAACCCCCCCCCCATTTATTTATATATTTATTTACAAAGGGAGGGGGAGGAGAAGAGAAGGATTTGGGCACCTTTTTAAATTTTTTTATGATTTATGGGGGGGGAGGTGGAGTGAGTGGGGGGGGGAGCTGGAAGTGGGGGAGGGAGGAAAGCCTGCTGAGCTGAGATGGTGTTTTTTGGGGGGGGGGTTGGGGGGTTTCCCTTTAGTTTGGATTGTAGAGATTTGTGCAAAGTCACTGGATTCCCTCCTTCCTTCCTTCCTTCCTTCCTTCCTCCTCCTCCCCCCTCTCTTTTTTTTGGGTGGGGGAGGGAGGACAACAGCTCTGGCCTGCATTACTACACCACCAAGAATGATGGAGGGGGGGGGGAGAAAGAGAAAGAAGTGGGGGGGGAGAGAGACAGAGAGGAGCTGGGGGGGGATTCAGCCTGCATGCCCCCCCCCATCAGTGCCCTTCTGTTTTTCTGGATCTGCAAAATGGGGAGATGGGGGGGGGGGTAGGTATATTGCAGGAGCTTCATCTCCTGGGACTTTTGAGCTAGCCCCCCTCCCAACCCCTATTCCACCACACAGACCTGCAAGAGTGTCCACTGTCCAGTTCAGTCCCCCCCCCCACAACCTTACACCCCCTCCCCCCAAAAAACCCTTCCTTGATGCTCCTCTCTTTGCAGGGCAGAATCTAGGACTTTAGCGGAGGAGTGATGGGGGGGCAGATTGTAAAGAGACACCCCCCCCTCTCCTCCTAGGTGGGGAAGTGGTGGTGGGGATCTCGTCTCCCCGTTTAGTGTCAAAGAGGGCAGGAGAGCCAGCAGAAGAGGAAAGCAACCTCTGTTGGCAAAGGAAAGGAAAAGAAAAGAAAGAAAAGGGGGAAGGGGGAAGGGGGGGGAAAAAAGAGAGAGAGAGTTTGTGGCAGGAGTTAAAAGAATTTGCTGAAATGAATGAGGGAACCGGAAGTGGATTTCCCAATGACTTTCAGCCTGCCCCTCCCTTGGCCACTGAGTCCATCCATTTCCAACTACACACACACACACACACACGCACCCACATACACTACGCAATATACACACACCCTCTTCTCCCTCCCCTCAAGTTTAGGACATTTTTCTGCTCAATGCTGGGCCAAGTTTTATTTCAGCAGGTTTAAGGGGTCCGTGGCTTAGACGCTGAGCTTGTCGATCTGGGAAGGTCGGGAGTTCGGCGGTTCGAATCCCCAGTGCCACATAACGGGATGAGCTCCCGTGGCTTGTCCCAGCTTCTGCCAACCTAGCAGTTCGAAAGCATGTTAAAAAAAATGCAGGTAGAAAAATAGGGACCCCCTTTGGTGGGAAGGGAACAGCGTTCTGTGCGCCTTTGGTGTTGAGTCATGCCGGCCACATGACCATGGAGATGCCTTCGGACAGCGCTGGCTCCTCGGCTTTGAAACGGAGATGAGCACCGAGTCGGGAACGACTAGCACATATGTGCAAGGGGAACCTTTACCTTTAATGAGACGTAAGCATTGGCAGGTGTAACAGCAACAGAGTTGGAAGGGACCTTCGAGGTCATCTAGACCAACCCCCTGCTCACACAGGAGACCTTTACTAAGGATTCGTCTTAGCCACTGAGCCACCTAGTCAGGCTACTACTCAGTGTGTGTGTGTGTGGAGGGGGGTGTCCACGCACAGGAGGGAGCCTGGGGTTTGCTTCTCGTTGTGAAGCAGCGTATTTATTTTAAACCTTTTAAACGTGAAATTGTAAGGTGTGATGCACGACACCCCCCCCCAAACTCTGCTTTTTTTCGTCGTGAGTCTCAAACACGTTGATTTGCAAGTCGGTCCCCCCAGTTTCACCTACGTAGGTTTTGCGTGGCGGCCTGAATTCAATTTGTTTGCTTGTTTGTTTATTGTCTGTCTTGCAAAATTTCTACAGCTGCTGAACTCGCACACGGGGAATTCCCAAATTTAAAGTTCTGAATTTCAGCAGGCTGGAAAGCTTAAACCGCAATTCTAGAAATGTTACCTTGATCTGGGTTTCTTTCCAGTCTAAAATTTTAATGGATTAAAAGCACGAATCCAAAGTTATTATTTTTGTTAAAAGAACGGTGGCAAGTTTTAATTATAGTTATCCCCGTATTTTCTTTTTGGGACTGTTTGGCTTCCGTGCCATTTGTTCCAATCTCTGTACCTAAACATTTCCTGCCCTTCCGGTTCCAATTTCTTTTCCCTAAAATGGAACTTATTGGTTCGATTTATTGGTTCGACTTATATGTCAATCTTCTCCGGAGACTCAGGGCGGCTTACAATGCGTTAAGCAATAGCCTTCATACTTTTGTATATTTTATACAAAGTTAGCTTATTGCCGTCACAATCCAGGTCCTCATTTTACCTACCTCGGAAGGATGGAAGGCTGAGTCAACCTTGAGCCTGGTGAGATTTGAACTCGCAGTAATTGCAGGCAGCTGGCAGCTAAGTGCTATTGAACAGTACTTTAGTCCGCTGCGCCACCAAGGCTCGTAACTTCTGTTACGATTAAACATAAACTTGGAGGGGGGAATATTGTTTTATTTTACTAGATGCTACAACAGGTGCGTTGTAAAAAAAAACCTGTGAGAAGAAAATTTCAAAGGGAAATTTGCGATAAGGCCTCAGACTGAAGAAGGCAATGATGTCCAAGTATTTATACTTCTGCGATAAGGATAATGAATACACGAAAACTCCTCTTAGCCGTTTCCCAGGGAATTGGCTTGCACTTTTTCTCCCTCTTCTCTTAGTTCGGTAGTAGAGAATTGAAATAAATGGTCTTAACTAGAGGAAAACTGCCGTGAACAAAACGAGGATTAGATTGGGGGAGATGGGCTGAGCAGTTTTCGGCCTTTCGAGACAGCTGCCGATTTCGAACCACTCCCTTCAGAATTTCAGAGGTGAAAGAGAAGACGTGGTGAGAATTTTCGACCCGAGAACGTCAAAATTGTGTAGAAGTTTGCAGCAGGCAATTCCAAGGATCTGTTTAATGGTAGAGCTTGGCATTTGGACGCTCAAGATATTTGCATGCTTGCGATCTCTGTTGTGTCTTCTGGAGGGAGGAATCTGGAATTCTTTTCAAATGCTGTCATTTTCCTAATGTTTTTAATGCAATGTTAACCGCCTAAAAGGGACTTCTGAGAAGAATCTCCTGCTTGTAGTGAACAAGCTTGTCTGTGTAAAAAATAAATACTGAATATTACAGAAACATGGCAATTACCGTAGTAAGAACTCCTTGTTTGCTTGATGACCCATAATCCAATCTTTATTATTACTGTTATTGTTTTGCCTTTTCTCTCTTCTTAGCAATTGACAGTTACTTACATATAGATTACCAGGCCAAGTTATTAAGCAGCCTCTATGAAACGTACATAAAACTGTTTAATAATAATAATAATAATGAGCCTGGTGGCACAATGGACTAAGTGCTGTTAAAGGAGCACTTAGTTGTCAGCTGCCTGCAATTACTGCAAGTTCGAATCTCACCAGGCTCAAGGTTGACTCAGCCTTCCATCCTTCCGAGGTAGGTGAAATGAGGACCCGGATTGTGGGGGCAATAAGATGACTTTGCATAAAAAAGAACACCGCTTGGGGGGGGGGCGAAAGCCCTACTAAGCAGGTATATACAAAAGCATGAAGGCTATTGCTTAACGCATTGTAAGCCGCCCTCCGGAGAAGGGTGGCATATAAATCAATCAATCAATCAAACAAACAAATAAATAAAACTAAGGGCAAGACAGAGAAATGTACAGTTTTGGAAACTTAGCCTGTCGTTTTTTTCCTCCCTGTAAGGGAACAGAACAGAACGAACAACAGAACAGAACAGAACAGAACAGAACTCAACTCTTTATTGGCCAAGTGTGATTGGACACACCCAAGGAATTTGTCTTAGGTGTATATACTCTCAGCGTACATAAGGAGAATAAAATACATTCATTGAGAATAAAAAGATATAACACTTAGTGATCGTCAAGGTTACTAATAAGCTATCAAATCATACTAGGAAACAGATTAAAAAAATATAAGTTGTAAAGGTACAAGCAACATGGATATAGCCATAAGTGGGAAGAGATAGGCACTAGTAAGGATGATGAGAATAGTAATACAGTCTTAGGAGTTAGTTTGACAGTGTTGTGGGAAATTAGTTGTTGAGCTGAGTGATGGCATTTGGGAAAAAACTGTCCTTGTGTCTAGTTGTTCTGATGTGCAGTGCTCTATGGCGTCGTTTTGAGGGTAGGAGTTGAAACAGTTGATGTCCAGGATGCGAGGGGTCTGTAGATATTTTCCCAGCCCTCTTTTTGACTTGTGCAGCATACAGGTCCTCCATGGAAGGCAGGTTGGTAGCCATTGTTTTTTCTGCAGTTCTAATGATCCTCTGAAGTCCGTGTCTCTCTTGTTAGGTTGCAGAGCCAAACCAGACAGTTATGGAGGTGCAGATGACAGACTCAGTCATTCCTCTGTAGAACTGGATCAGCAGCTCCTGGGGCAGTTTGAGCTTCCTGAGTTGGCGCAGAAAGAACATTCTTTGTTGTGCTTTTTTGATGACGTTTTTGATATTAGCTGTCCATTTTAAATCTTGCGATATGGTAGAACCTAGAAACTTGAAGATCTCTACTGTTGATACTGTCATATGCCGCCCTTCTCCGGAGATTCAGGGCAGCTTACAATGCGTTAAGCAATAGCCTTCATACTTTTGTATATATTTATACAAAGTCAGCTTATTGACCCCACAAATTGGGTCCTCAATTTACCTACCTTAGAAAGGATGGAAGGCTGAGTCAACCTTGAGCCTGGGGAGATTCAAACTTACAGTAATTGCAAATAGCTGGTGTTAATCACAATGCTTTAGTCTGCTGAGCCACCAGCTGAGTTTGTTATAAAAATAATAAAGGGTATAAAATAAAATAATAAAAATACACAGTTGGGTCCAAGTAGTTCCCAAGAACTCGGCATGAGGGAGCCAAGTTTTTTTTTTTTTTTTTTTCTGGAATATCTGCCGACACCGAATATTGTAAAAAGAATTGAATTCTTGAAGGATTTCTGCAAGGCATTCATTCTTTCTGAATTCGGTACCTCCCTGGAAACATCACCACTGAAATCTCCACAATTCCCACCTAGCTTATTACACACACACACACACACACACACGGTTTGGAATTCACATCTGGCGGACATCGAGTTTGAAATTCCCTCTGCATTAGCTCGGAGGGCTGTTTTCTTCTTCTCCCCCCCAAAAAAATACCAAGTCAAGAAATGCCTACTATAGAAGAATGGACTTTGAAGGTGGCCAGTTGTGCGGAAATGGCAAAGATATCAGCATACTTAAAAGACCGGACCCAAGAAACTTACATGTTGGAATGGAAGAAATGGATAGATTATGTGCAGAATAAACACCAAACAAGGAAGTACCAGATAGCTTTTAGTTGAATGTTAAGATGTATAAATTTGTAGTGTAGACAGGGGTTAGAGTTGTAGGAGGGTAGTATATGATATGGTATGATTTGGATTTCACCTTGGGAAGTCATGGGAGGGAAGAGGGGGGGTAAGGGGAAGCCGGGGGGGGGGGAATTTGTATTTGTAAAACTTTTTCAATAATAATAATAAAAAAGAAATGAATGGATAGAGGAAGAAGACTTCTAACGAAATGTCTCTTCTTGTTGTTGTCTTTAGCTCCAGAATCTTGGAATTAATCCAGCCAACATTGGGTTCAGCACGTTAACGATGGAATCGGACAAATTCATCTGCATCCGAGAGAAAGTCGGGGAGCAAGCGCAGGTGGTCATTGTCGACCTGAGCGACCCGACGACACCCATCCGGCGTCCCATCTCGGCGGAAAGTGCCATTATGAATCCTGCCTCCAAGGTCATCGCTCTGAAAGGTACGTCGGCCATCTTGTTTTCACCCCGAGAGGGAAGAAGAAACTTTCCCCTGTTCGGGTTTTTGTAATTGTGAATTTAAAAAATTTAAAAAAAATTTTTTTTAAAAAAAATATTTTGTTCACCGCGTTATTTATTCGCCTTCATTTTTGGGGGAGTTTGTACAGGTAGTCCTCGGCTTACGACCACAATTCTTGTTGCTAAGCAAGATGTTAAGTGAGATTCGTTGTTAAGCAAATCTCACTGCAGCTGTTAAATGAGTCACACGGCTGTTAAGTGAATTTGGCTTCCCCGTTGATTTTGCTCGTCAGAGGGTCTCCAAAGGGGGATCACATAACCCTGGGACACTGCAGCCCGTCATAAATGCGGGTCAGTTGCCAAGGGTCTCTATTTTTTCTTTTTGTGAAAGGTTTTTTTTAAAAAAAATTTAAAAAACATAAACATAAAATGCATCTTTTTAGAACAAAGCATTGATCCGGTCATAAATTGGTACAATCACAAATTCATCTTTAACAGCAACTCATCTCCACTAATCATCATCTTATAAAAGTAATTAAAAAAATAAAACAGAGAGGAAGAAAAAAACCAACCCCCGCTCACAATAATTCACTCAAAACAATTACCTTTCTTTTATTTCACCTCAGATCTTAATTTCCAAATAACACAACTTAATGTTTTACACAGTTGTTTCCCTAAATTCTATCTATTTTATAATACCATTGTCCAAAACCCCATGACTTAAGTCTTTAAATCCTAACTCAATATCATTTCATTATCTTTTCTTTTTGTTTAGACGAATGTCTCTTAAAAATTTAAATCATTACTATCATCATAAACAATATCTTAACTATCACTGACAGCAAATCATCTTCGTTACTGTTTACCTCAACATAATCATCCTAATTTTTTCCAAGGGTCTCAATTTTTGATCACGCAACCATCAGGATGTTGCAACAGTCATAAGTGTGGTCCTAAGTCACTTTTTTTTATCGTAACTTTGAATGGTCACTAAATGAAGGGGTTGTAAATCAAGGACTATCTGTACAAACTTCCAATAGAAAAGAAAAGGAAAAGAAAAAAAATATAAAAACGGAACGACAGCAAAGAATGACATTTTTCAAAATTGCATAGGCAAAAAACAAAACAAAAGAACAACATATCGACATAGAGATTTTTTTAAAAATGAAATTTAGCCTGTTCATTGTTGACAGTAAATTGTGAGACCGAAAATGGCAGTCATGGAATTTGAATTGTGAGGAATGGATTGGGGGCAGTCCGCTCAAAATAGCTTTCCAAAAGGCAGCGATTAAACATTAATCTTAAGATTAGAAAATAGATATTCCAGACCATCCAAAATTTTCAGATACTGCCTTTTTCCAAATTTCCAGAAAGCTTTGCCCGGTCAAGAACCACTTCTATAGTTTAAACTTCCTCGACAGCAGTGATGATGCAGTTGGACAAATCTAAGATTTGTTTTTTTTTTAAAAAAAAACAAAGCTTAGATTATACAACAGTTCTAACTGTAGCAAATAAAAGTGGTATTTCTGTGGGAGCTCAGTTTTGATTCGCACAGTAACCTGTAATCCAGAGGCTACCCAATCAGCACATTAAAATGCCCCTCCGCAGATAGGCACACAAACTCTTTAGATTTAAGATAATTTCCCTGTCAACTGACTGTGTACTTTTCTTCCTGCATTCTTGTCTTAATACAGACGGTGAGTTCATTTTATCCTGGCAAACTTTTATGTTTTAACAGTATGGAATGGTCTAATCTCATAAAAAGTACTGAAATCTGGGGGAAAAAACCCTATATATATATAGATATATAGATATAAGCAATTGGGCATCTCAGTGGAGAATTCCGCTCCGTGGAATTAATTGGGATCCAGATGCGATGACTTGAATTCTGAAGTTGAAAATTGAAAATTGTTGTCTTCCTTTGGCATAGACCGCTTCACGACTTGCTGGTTATAACTGTACCAAGGATTGGTTCTTGAGCAAATCCATCCCATCGTTGTACAGTTAATGAATAGCAAGGAACACAAATACTTTTATGAGAGACCTTTGCTAGCTAGCATGGTGTCTTGTGTGCTAGTCATCTACTTGATTCTAAATGTGGTTTTTGGTCCCGGAAAGTCATGACAAAACTCGCAGGGGTCCATGATTGTATAGATAAATCAATTATATTGGAAATTTATGAGCCTGAGCTGTGTAGGCGTGGGCAATTGTTTGCCCGCTTGCTAAAAATTGCGTGGGGGTATAGGTAAAGTGTCAATATATAGCAGTAATCAGAGTCGCACATTCATCATAGCAATAGCCCTTAGACTTATATACCGCTTTGTAGTGCTTTGCAGCCCTCGAAGCGGTTTTTAGGGTCAGCCTCTTGCCCCCAACAATCTTGGGTCTTCCTTTTTACCGACCTCGGAAGGATGGGAAGGTTGAATCAACCTTGAACCGCTCAGAATCGGGACCTGCTGGCAGCTCGCCACGGCTCTTATCGTGCTTTAATTCCAATTATCTTGGCCCCCTGCGAATCGGTGCATTGACCAGGAAAGCTAACACTTGATTGACAACCTGAAACGCAACTTGAACTAACATGCATTAGTTTGTAGGTACCCAGAAGTAACTTAAGCGGAGAAACGTAAGTGTTGTCTTGTGTCTCCCGCTACGATCACTTAAAGCAGGAGCCTCCCACCTTGGCAATTTTTAAGACTTGTGGACTTCAACTCCCAGAATTCCCCAGCTAGCACGGGGTTAGGGCTGACTGAGGAATTCTGGGAGTTGAAGTCCACAAGTCTTCAAAATCGCCCAGTTTGGAGACCCTTGACTTATAAGTACTATCATATCCTCTCGGGGTTTTTTTTGCCTCTTTTCTTAAATTATACGAAGCCCTGGGAAATAGGTATGATAGCTTCTCGGTAGCCCCAGAATTGTCGTTTGTCCCAAACCAAGAGACCCACGAATCGAGGTCTGTTCTAAAATAATGAACTGCAGACGTTCCTTGGTTGGTAGGGACTGGGGTTAGCCCGCCTCTCGTGTTTTGCTCGAAGCTTGTTTATTCCGCGTGCAAGCCACGAACGCTGGCCTTTCAGAAACGTTAACGGCTTCTTCTGAACGGCGGTAAGAGCGCACCGATTGGGTTGCCGGACGACTGCATGTGGCATTTCCCAGCGATCGATCGGAGCGCTCTCGTATTTATGTCCCCCCTACGTTGTGCCGTCACCCGAGCAGCACTTTCTGGTCGTACGTACCGTCTCGTAAATAAATGCGCCTCCGCGTTAAAGCAAAAACAAGGGAAATGCAACACTTTACACCAGCCATTTCCATACACTCCGCATGGGAATGCCAAAGCCACCGTTTTTGTGCTTTCTTTGTCACACAGATGTAAAGTGTTCACCCTTGGATGTGACCTGCCTATTCAGGCTTGTTCATGTTTGTGTCGGTGTTTTGTTTCGTTTTCTTTTTTCTTTTTAGTTCACCTGAATAGAGGACAGATGCCTGCCTGCCCGCCCAAGATAAGCCGTATCGTTCAATTTGTGTTACTCGCAGCTTTAGATTAATCCTGGTTAGAGGCGGGAATCTTATTGTGGTTAAGCTTCCTTGATGCGACAGCCACTTTTTAACAACAACAGTCTTCTGGGAAGGGGCCTTGCCGAAAAGCTGGATAGAATTGCCCTGCTTTGCTGACCCTTAAATTCTGTTGGCACACTTGGGTCCTTGACTTCATCAAATCTTAGGGCTTCCTTGCTTGTGGGGAGGGGTCTCCCGATATCTACTCCAAAAGTTGAACAGGTGATTGATACAAATGAGGTCACTTCTATTCCAGGGTATCTTGGCCATTGCCTGCTATTTCTTCCCCACAGCCAATACTCCCTCTTTCTCTCTCCACCCACCCACCCACCCACCCACATACATTCTCTCTCTCTCTCTCTCTCTCTCTCTCTTATCTATCTATCTATCTATCTATCTATCTATCTATCTATCTATCTATCTATCTATCTATCTATCTATCATCTATCTATCTATCTATCATCTATCTATTTATGTTTTTCTATCTATATCTCCATCCATCCATCCAACTATACTTCTATCAGCTATCCATCAGCTCTCTCTCTCTCAGCTATCATCCATCCATCCATCCATCTCTCTTTCTCCCTCCTCCCTTCATCTCTCTCCACCTATATTATCTCTCTCTCTCTCCACCCACCCACCCACATACTCTATCTCTCTCTCTCTCTCTCTCTCTCTCTCTCTCTCTCTCTCTCTCTCTCTTTATCTTTTTCTATCTATATCTCCATCCATCCATCCAACTATACTTCTATCAGCTATCCATCAATTTTCTTTCTCTCAGCTATCATCCATCCATCTCTTTTTCTCTCCCCTCCCTTCCTCTCTCCCCACCTATATTATGTCTCTCTCTCTCTCCTGTGTTTCCCCAAAAATAAGCCCTCCCCTGAAAATATTTAAACCGCATGCGCAGCCGATTGGCACCATTTCCTCTGGGTAAGGGTTAGGGAGAAAGAGCTGGAAATCAGGCAAGACGACAGGAGGAGCCCCGTCTTGCTCCATGTGCCCCAAGATAATAAGACCTCTCTGAAAATAAGGCCAAGTGCTTATTTTGGGGTTCAAAAAAATATAAGGGTCTTATTTTCAGGGAAACCATCTATCTATCTATCTATCATCTATCTATCTATCTATCTATCTATCTATCTATCTATCTATCTATCTATCTATCATCTATCTATCTTCTATCTATCTATCTATCTATCTATCTATCTATCTATCTATCTATCTATCTATCTATCTATCTATCTATCTATCATCTATCTATCTATCTACCTTTTTATGTTTCTATCTGTCTCCATCCATCCATCCAACTAACCTATTTGTATCAGCTATCCATCAACTCTCTCTCTCTCTCTCTCTCTCAGCTATCATCCATCCATCTATCTAGAGTCCCCCCCCCCCCCCAATTGATCATCAGGTACGGTTTGCCTCTTAAAACCTTCTCTCCTGAATAAAACCTTCCAAGCTTGGAGCTGCACCTTCTTCTATTATTATTTTTTTCCCCTCTTTTTAAAGAAAGCCCCGTTTGCCTTACAAGAGGCTGTTTTTCCATCCTGGCCTTGTGTACCTGCTGCATCTTGTCAATAACCCAATGCAGAAATGGATGGGGATTTGAAATGCACTCATAAGCTGCTTCCTTTATGGGTTAAGGCCTTGGGGAATCGCTTTTCACGAGGCGTTAAAACAATTTGCCTCCAATCCCTGCTCTTTCCAGCTGCTTTCTCTGGTTATCCTAGTCCTTCCCCTTGCTTTGCAATCTTAAACCGAGAGAAAAACCAACAAGAAGCAGAGAGCTCATAGCATGGAGAATATTTTCACATGGGATCCCCTTTTTCTTACGGAAGCGACATTTTACACCCGCAAAGCGGTTTTCCCTTAGAAGCTGAGGTCATGCAACACCGGCCACAGAACCGAAGCCAACATCGTTCGCGCACTTCCTTCTCGCGCCGCCGCAGACCAAGCAGGGCCTGCGTGAAAAGACCCCAGAGGCCTTAAAGCTAAATTTTAAAAAAATAAAATAAAATGAAGCCGAAGGATGAAAACAACTCAGCCAATTGACTTGCTTTTGCGTGCTATAGCTCCTTCCGCCTAGCAGGCGCCAGTTTGCGGAAACTGATGGCTAATTAATAAAACGCTTTTCAGACAATTGATGGATGTTGCTTAATAAATGCTTTCCATTTGGGGCCTTTGCAACGAGAGAGAAATGGAAGGAGAAAAAAAAAACCGAGGTGGAAAGAGGCACTTCAACGTTATCGGAAGAAATCTGTTTTAAGCCACTGATAGATTACAAAAATATTTTCCCCTTCGTGTTCATTCTCCATAAGGCTTTGTGAAAAGGGCAGCGTTAGTCACTTAAAGAGGCCTATTATCTTTCCTTAGAGCTCTTTTCTTTTTCCTTTTTTTGGAAAAAAAGTTCTTTATTTTTATTTCTCATACATATATTGTAAATGTACATTCTCTTATCCATAACTGATCATATATATATATATATATATATATATATATATATATATATATATATATATATATATATATATATATATATATATGAAGCCGATAGCTGAATATATATATATATGAAGCCGAAGCTGAATTGTGTATATATATATATATATACACAATTTTTTCTAACAAAAGAATAAAAATAATACATTTTAATCACATTTGGTGTTGCTCTTCTATCCTTTCATTTCCCTCTTTTCAAAACAAACCTCCTCCTTCTTTCCCCTCCCTCCTCTCCTCTACTTTCTTCCTCCTCCTCTCCTTTCCACCCCTACTTCCCCTTCTTCTCTCCTATTCCTCCCCTCTTTTTTCTCTCCTCTCCTGCTCTTGTCCCCTATCCTTTCTTCCTCTTCTTCCCCTTTCTTCCATTCCTCTCTCTCCCTCTCCTCCTCTCTCCTTTCTTTCTCCTTTGTTGTGCAATATTTCCCTTATTTGATATCCAAGCAACTCCAATTTTCTAATAATATATACGTTCTTTTCCATTGCTTTCCCATTTTACCCAATCTATCATTTCATAATTGTACATCTATATTTATAATCTCCCCCCCCCCTTTCCCCTTTTCCATTTACTCTGGTGTCATCTGACTTTCTATTTATTTTTTGTCTTATCCTTCATTTAACTTTCTATTATCTATATCATTTATCTATCAACTTTTATTCATATTTCTTTTCTATCCATACATAGAATCTTTCCCATGTCTTGAAATACACCGATTCCTCTTTATCTTTTATTCTTAAAGTTAATCTATTTATTTCTGCACAATCTAAAAATTTTTTTTATTACCCTAAAATTCTTTAAGGAACACGGTGGCTCAGTGGCTAAGACGCTGAGCTTGTCGATCGTAAGGTCGGCAGTTCAGCAGTTTGAATCCCTAGCGCCGCGTAACGGGGTGAGCTCCCGTTCCTTGTCCCAGCTTCTGCCAACCTAGCAGTTCGAAAGCAGGTAAAAAATGCAAGTAGAAAAAATAGGGACCCCCTTTGGTGGGAAGGGAGCAGCGTTTCGTGCTCCTTTGGCGTTGAGTCATGCCGGCCACATGACCACGGAGACGTCTTCGGACAGCGCTGGCTCTTCGGCTTTGAAACGGAGATGAGTACCGTCCCCTAGAGTTGGGAACGACTAGCACATATGTGCGAGGGAAACCTACTTTTACCTAAAACTCTTTATTTTGAATGTTGGGAAGTAGTCCTTTCACCAGATTACAGAATAATAACAGAGTTGAAAGTGGCCTTGAAGGCCTTCTAATCCAACTTCCCTGCTCAGGTGGCCCTCTACCATTTCAGACAAATAGTGGGCCAATCTCTTCTTAAAAGCCTCCAGTGATGGAGCGCTCAGAACTTCTTGAAGGAAAGCTGTTCCACTGATTGATAGTTCTTACCATCAGGAAATGTTCTCCTTAATTCTAAATTGGATCTCTCTCTTGATCATCTTTCCCCTGTTACTTCTTGTCCCGTCTAATAGGTCGTTCCCCCACCCCGCCCCTCAAAAATACTGGATTGGATATTTGGAGATGATTGTTTATATATTTCCTCTTCATCAGCTATCCTTGACTTTCCCTCTTTGAGCTCTCAAATATATCTGCTTAAGGATCAATATTGAAGCAGTCAAGCTCCAGATACAAGTGGGGTGAATCTTAAGTCCACCAACAGAGACGATCTTGGGGTTGAAGTACTTTCCCCATTCGATAAAGAGTTGGTCGTCCCAATTCATGCTTTGAATCGCGGGAGCTCTGCACACTTGAGTAGCTTGAGATGGTAAGAAAAAAACGATCACATTTCAGCCTGTATGGAAAGAGCCATCTTGTTTTAAGCTGCTGTCTGAAGTGAGTTGACTTCCTTTTTCTCGGTATTCCATTGTCCTTGCGTCTGTGGCCAAGATGTTGAGCAGTCTTAATCCTCTTTAGATGGGACATAGAGGGCCGAGGTGCAGGAGAATTAAATCATCATCATCATCATCATCATCCTCTTTTAATGCTCCCATAATCCCTTGCTGGGCGGAATTTGGGCAACTGAATGGAGCTAGCAAGAGTGTTTTACTGGCCGGATGCCCTTCCTGTTGCCGATGCAGAGTTTTGTTCGGCAGAGATATTCTCCTTGTGTCCCGAGAGAGAAAGATCTGCCTCTACCTAGGATCGAACTCACAGCCTCCTGATTGTGAGGCGAGAGCTCCCACCTCTAGGCCACCGCACCCCTCCTATGCAGGAGAATTAAATTTGGGTGGGATATTTGGGAGATCTGTGATTTTTCTTCTTCTTCTTTTTTGTCTTTCTGTCTTGACCAACCAGCGGGGAAAACCCTCCAGATCTTTAACATAGAGATGAAAAGTAAAATGAAAGCACACACGATGGCCGAAGAAGTCATTTTCTGGAAGTGGATCTCGGTCAACACCGTGGCTTTAGTGACGGAGACGGCCGTCTATCACTGGAGCATGGAAGGAGATTCTTTGCCCCAAAAGATGTTTGACCGACACGCCAGTCTTGCGGGCTGCCAAATCATCAACTACCGGACGGATGAGAATCAGAAATGGTTACTTTTAATTGGCATCTCTGCCCAGGTAGGGAAAATTTTGTTATATTTATTAGATTTTTCATCTTCTCATCATTCCCATCACCCATCTCCTTCCACTTATGACTGTATGACTGTAATTTTGTTGCTTGTATCCTTTTGAATTATATTGATATTGATTGTCTCCTGATTGCTTATTTGTACCCTATGACTATCATTAGGTGTTGTACCTTATGATTCTTGATGAACGTATCTTTTCTTTTATGTACATTGAGAGCATATGAACCAAGACAAATTCCTTGTGTGTCCAATCACACTTGGCCAATAAAAAAATCTCCTGTTTTCCCCCCACAACAACAACCCTCTGAAGTGGGTCGGGCTGAGAGAGAAGGGCTGGCCCCAAAGTCATCCAATTAGCTTTCATATCTAAGGTGGGACTAGAATTCAGAGTCTCCTGGTGATTGACTCAAAATCACCCAGCTGATTTTCATGCCTAAGGCGGGACTAGAATTCACAATTAGCAATTCCTGCTAATTGGCCCAAAATCGCTCAGCCGACTTTCGTCCCTAAAACGGCACTAGAATTCAGACACCCAGATAGTTTTCATGCCTATAAAGCAATACTAGAACTTAGTCCCCTGGTTTCCAGCTTCATGCCTTAACCACGCGCTGATTGGTTTAATAATACATTATTAATAATACATTAATAATTGAAGCAGCTTCATTGAACAAAATGAAATAATTCGTTTTGTATAATTGAAGGAGGGTCAAGGCGCATGAGGAGTGGTGTCACAGAGATTAGAATACAGTACTGCAGGCTAATAGCAATAGCCCTTAGACTTATATACCGCTTCACAGTGCCTTTACAGCCCTCCCTAAGCGGTTTACAGAGTCAGCCTCTTGCTCCCAACAATCTGGGTCCTCATTTTACCCACTTCGGAAGGATGGAAGGATGAGTTAGTCTTGAGCCGATGAGAATTGAACTGCTGGCAGCCGGCAGTCAACAGAATTAGCCTGCAGTACTGCATTCTAACCACTGCGTCTTTCAACTGACTGACTGCGGTTCGCTTCCCACGGGCTCAAGATTGACTCATCCTTCCTAGGTGGGGAAAATGAGGACCCAGATTGTTGGGGGCAAGAGGCTGACTCTGTAACCCGCTTAGAGAGGGCTGTAAAAGCACTGTGAAGCGGTATATAAGGCTTCAGGGCTATTTATTTATTTGTTTGTTTGTTTATCTATTTATTAGTTCGATTTATATATCCGGAGATTCAGAGTGGCTTACAATGCATTATTGCTATCAATTGAACAGAATTGAGCTCTGCTCAATTTGTGGCAGGAATTCTCTTGTGGTGGGGATGCATTGATTAGAGACCCTTTATGGAGTTTTGGAACGCTGCGTCGCCAACGCTTCTGGCTTTGTTTTTAGCAAAACCGCGTGGTGGGCGCCATGCAGTTGTATTCCGTGGACCGCAAAGTCTCCCAGCCCATCGAGGGCCACGCGGCGGCCTTTGCCGAATTCAAAGTCGAAGGAAACGCCAAACCGTCCACCCTCTTCTGCTTCGCCGTCCGCAGCCCCGCAGGAGGCAAGGTAACGAAAGGAGAAGAGACTGAGTCTTGGAGTCAATTTAGCTGCCTCCCCTTCCCACCCACCCCCGCAAGTTGTCACTCAGCTTTCCTGTTTGCGCACGAAACGGCGGACTTGTCCTTTTACAGTGGCTCAGCGGCTAAGACGCTGAGCTTGTCGATCAGAAAGGTCGGCATTTCGGCAGTTCGAATCCCTAGTGCAGGTCTCCTGGTTGAGCAGAGGGTTGGAGTAGATGACCTCCAAGGTCCCTTTCAACTCTGTTCCTATAACTGGTTCCTTTTCAGCTTCATATCATCGAAGTGGGTCAGCCCGCCGCGGGAAACCAGCCCTTTGTCAAAAAAGCGGTGGACGTCTTTTTCCCACCTGAAGCCCAGACGGATTTCCCAGTTGCAATGCAGGTAAACGAATTGAAGAAGCAGGTTTGCATCCTCTTCAGCCCTTTATAAACCCCTGGTCAGGTATGCAGGTAATCCTTGACTCAGGAGTCCTCAAACTTTTTAAAAAGGGGGCGGGGGGGGGGGCAATTCACGGTCCCTTGGACTGTTGAGGGGAGGGCTGGAATGGCTGGCTGGGTGTGGCTAGGTGGTCATGTGCCCGGGTGGGCGTGGCCAATTTAGCCATCTATTATACCACGGGTCTCCAACCTTGGCAACTTTAAGACTTGTGGACTTCAACTCCCAGAATTCCTCAACCAGCTTTGCTGAGAGCTCTGGTTTTGTTTTGTTTTTTTTGCTGAGAACTCTGGGAGTTGAAGTCCACAAGTCTTGAAAGCTGCCAAGGTTGCATTAAACCATACACACAAATTAAACTTTATTTTATTATGCTCCTGGGGGTGGAAAGCAGGTTAGTGAAAGGATGTGGCTGCCTTGGGGTGGGAGGTGGGGGTGGGGGACTTTGTGTGTGTGTGTGTGTGTGTTGTGGCCCCGTCCTCTGAGCCTATCCCATTGGAGGAAGGAAGCTCTGAGCATGAGGAAGAGGAGCCAGCTAGATCTCCCAGCCCCCCCCCCCCCCCTCTGGCACCATCTCAGGTGCCAGCTGAAAGAGAGCAAAGTAGTGGGGAAACAGGTGTCTCAGATGAGAGTGCGGGAGAGACGTCATTCCTGGACGCACATCAAAGAAGGCGAGATAAGCGCTTACAGCAGCTGAGGAGACGTACGAGGGAATAGACCTGAGTCACTGGACTTGAGTCACAGGACCACACCCAGAGACTATATAAGACAGGGTGGTGGTGAATGATCTCTGTGATGAACAAGAACTCAATCTGGTAGTCATTGGAGCTAAAAGAACGGATTTTGGCAAAGCTACGTATGTGATTTTCTTTCTGTGAACTATTAAAGCACTTGGCAGACGGCGTGCATATCGCTGCCAAGTTAGAGATAAGAACTGTGGTGTGTGCCAAGTGCTTCTTTAACCCTCGACTGGCTGTGTTTTTGTGGGTATCTGTAGAGGGGGACAGATCAGTGTGTGTATGTCCATCTCTCCCTCTGGAGGCTGGGGAGGCCAAAAACAGGCCTCCTGAGGCCTCCGCGTGAACCATTATTGACCTCCTTGGCCTCCAGAAGGCAGGTGGGGCCAGCAGGTAGGTGGGGCGATGTGGGCAAGGCACCCTGATGGTCCCGTGCAGGCCGGATTAGTGGCTTCCGCGGGCCGTAGGTCGTAGTTTGCCTTGACTTAACAACAGCTCGTTTTTAAGAAGAGACTGGACAGTCACTTGCCTGAGATTGTACAGGTTCTCCTGCTTGAGAGGGTCTGCTGGATAGGAGGCCCCCAAGATCCCTTCCTTCCTGCTCTATCCTGATATCGATTGCTCCGCTTCACAGATTGGAACAAAGCACGGCGTGATCTACCTGATCACAAAATACGGCTACATACACATGTACGATTTGGAATCCGGGGTCTGCATCTACATGAACCGAATCAGCGCCGAAACGATATTCGTAACGTCGCCTCACGAACCTACCTCTGGAATTATCGGGGTGAATAAGAAAGGACAGGTAAGAGGGTTGCTGGAAGGTTAGGAATCGATGGGTCTCCTCTCCTAAGGAGGGTCCGTCGAGCGGGACCCAGAAGAAGGGCGGCTTTCTCTGTGGGGGCTGAAGCCCTTTATAAAGGGTTCATTTGATTATGGTTGGTAGGTTTTTCCTTGTAATGGGCTTTTACCCTTGTAAGCTGCCCGGAGTCGGTAGGTAGGTAGGGAATGTGGGTGAGTGGATGGGTGGAGAGAGAGAGAGAGAGAGAAAGGGGTGGAGGAAGGATGGATGGATGGATGGATAGTAGCTGAGAGAGAGAGAAAGCTGATACAGATAGAAGGATAGTTGGATGGATGGATAGATGAATGGAGATGATAGATAGATAGATAGATAGATAGATAGATAGATAGATAGATAGATAGATAGATAGATAGATAGATAGATAGATAGATAGATAGATAGATAGATGATAGATAGATAGATGATAGATAGATAGATAGATAGATGATAGATAGATAGATAGATAGATAGATAGATAGATAGATAGATAGATAGATAGATAGATAGATAGATAGATAGATAGATAGATAGATAGACAGACAGACAGACAGACAGACAGAGATATAGATAAATTAGACAGACATAGATAGATGATAGATGATAGATAGATAGATAGATAGATAGATAGATAGATAGATAGATAGATAGATAGAGATAGATAGATAGATAGATAGATAGATAGATAGATAGATAGATAGATAGATAGATAGATAGATAGATAGATAGCAATAGCACTTGTATACCGCTTTACATACCCTGATCTCCGGGCTTTTCGCTGTGCCCTTAAAACTTTTTTATTTCATCAAGCTTGGCTGGCTTGAAACCCCCCCCCCCTTAAGTATTTTTAGATATTTTAATTGTAAGTTGTTTTTAATAGGGGTGTTTTTGAATTTTATTGGGCCAAATTCTTGTTTAATTTCTTTTAAATATTTTTTAAATTTTGTATGTGATGTTTTTTACCTTTGGCTGTTCACCGCCCTGAGTCCAGGAGGAGAAGGACGGTATAAAAATTGAATAAAATAAATAAAATAAATAAATAAACGGTGCTTTCCAGCCCTCTCTAAGCGGTTTATAGAGTCACCCCAACAATCTGGGTCCTCATCTATCTATCCAGCCGGTTTTGGAAGCGTTATAATTCTGGATATTTTCTCATTTTGGCCGTAGCAGTCACGTGTCATCACCTGCGCTCTCTCTCTCTCTCTCTCTCTCCCCCCCCCTCTCTCTCCCTCCCCTCCCCCCCCTCTCTCTCTGTCTCCCTCCCTCTCTCTCTCTCTCTCTGTCTCCCTCCCTCCCTCCCTCCCCCCCTCTCCCTCCCTCCCTCCCTCCCTCCATCTCTCTCTCTCTCTCTCTCTGTCTCTCTCTCTCTCTCTCTCTCAATAGGTCCTGTCAGTTTGCGTGGAAGAAGACAATATTGTAAACTACGCCACCAACGTCCTGCAGAATCCGGATCTGGGTTTGCGAATGGCTATCCGAAGCAACTTAGCCGGGGCAGAAGAACTCTTTGCCAGAAAATTTAATACCCTTTTTGCGCAGGGAAGCTACGCGGAGGCGGCAAAAGTGGCCGCGTCCGCGCCTAAGGTAAACCGTTTTGGAAGATATCTTAATATTTCAGAATATTTATCAACTAAAACACCCGTTTGATTCCTGCAAGTGGATTGACTTAATTCTACCCTCTTGCTGCTTTTGGTACCACGTAGTCCTCAATTTAACAAGCGCTCATTTAGTGACCGTTCAAAATTACAACTTCACTGAAAAAAAAGTGATGATAATAATAATCTGGCTTGTCTGGTTTGTACAATGAACAGGCCAAAAACTAGTGTGTTCTCTGAATCACGTTGTATGGGTTAGTGAACCGCGTGACATGATTATTGGGCCTTTCCCCTAGGTACAGGTAGTCCTCGACTTACAACAGTTCATTTAGTGACCGTTTAAAGTTAACATGGCGTTGAAAAAAGTGAGTTATGACCATTTTTTTCACACTTACAACCATTGCAGCATCCCTGTGGTCACGGGATCGAAATTCAGACGC
>JAWJVD010000139.1:10000-61848 GCA_038048745.1 Coluber constrictor foxii | reverse complement strand
GGAGAAGGAAAGGAAAGGGGAAAGGAAAGGAAAGGAAAAGAGGAGAAGGAAAGGAAAGGGAAAGGAAAGGAAGGAAAAGAGGAGAAGGAAAAGGAAAGGAAAGGAAACCTAAGCTCAGAGACCACCAAGGACCCCACACTCCTGGTTCTTTTTGCACGGATGTCGCTCAAGCTTGTTGGATTTTTCTTTTTTAATGATTGAAAGGTGGGGAGAGGGGTTGGCTAAAGTAGTCAGGGTGTCTTCTCTATCCCTAGAAAAATTGTAAATTCATGATTCCCATTTTCTGTTTTGGGGAATAGAAGTTGAGAAGTTGACCAGCCCATCAAGTTCACAGGGTCGACCTTGGTTCCCAGACCTCTGTGAACGCAAAGCGGTTTCCCTGCTTTGAATTTGGCGGAGCTGCCATGTTTCGTTGCCGTTGCTGAAGCTCTAGAGACACACACAAACACACACACACACAAACACACGCACACACACCAGGCTTCCGATATGGAGAGAGTGAACGCAGGAGGGGAAGGAGAGAGAATACGAAAGAACTCCTCTCTCTCGGAGGGCTGCCTCGAATTACCATAGCTTGCATATCTTGACCAACGTAACAGATGCCCAACTTGATTGGCTGGCTGGCTGGCTGGCTGGCTGGCTTGCCGAGGGAGTGAAATTTCGACTTTATTCCCTGGGGAGAATTTGAATCCAGACCAGGCTGCAGCTGAGGCTGGCTGGCTGGACGGACAGCTCTCTTGCTCTCCTTCGTCCCTTTTGATGCATACTCAGGGAAGGTGACCTCTTGAAGTGAAACAACTCTCTGGACTCTCTCCTCCTCTTCTCCCTCCTCCTCCTCGTCTTTCTCCTTCCTTCTCCTCTTTCTTCTTCTTTCTTTATTCCTCCTCTTCCTCTTCCTCCTCCTCTTTTTCTTTCTTCCTCTTCCTCCTCCTCCTCCTCCTCCTCTTTCTTCTTTCTTCCTCCTCTTCCTCCTCCTCCTCTTTCTACTTCTTCCTCCTTTCTTCTTTCTTTCTTTCTTCCTCCTCCTCTTTCTACTTCCTTCTTCTCCTTCTTCTCCTTTTCTCCTCCTCCTTCCTCCTCCTCTTTCTTCTCCTTCTTTCTTTCTCTTCCTCCTCTTTCTTCTCCTTTTTTCTTTCTCCTTCCTCCTTCTCTCCTCCTCCTCCTCCTTCCTCCTTCTCTCCTCCTCCTCCTCCTTCCTCCTCCTTTTTCTTCTCCTTTCTTCTTCCTTCCTCCTCTTTCTACTTCCCCTCCTCTTTCTTCTTTCTTCCTTCCTCCTCCCTCTTCCTCCTTCCTTCTTCTCCTTCTTCTCCTTTCTTTCTTTGTCCTCCTCCTTCCTCCTCCTCTTTCTTCTCCTTCTTTCTTCCTCTTCCTCCCCCTTATTCCTTCCTCCTTCCTCCTCCTTTCTTCTTCTTCTTCCTTCCTCCTCCTCCGTCCTCCTCTTCCTCCTCCTTCTTCCTTCCTCCTCCCATGCCCTGATGCAGAGTTGAAACAAATCTTATTTTTTTTAAAAAAGTTTTATTTGTTAAATTTAATATGCTGACGAAGTCCCTATCAAACCACACTGTAGGGTGGGTTCTTCCCACTGCCTATGTGGCCTCACCCCAACCCTGCATGATGTATTTAAGGTTTTGGGAGCTGTGGGGAGGGGGTTGCCAGGGGGGAGATACAAATGAGAAACGCCATCCCAAGGCTACCTCATTTCAGCTTATGACCTTCGATGAGCCCGTCCTTCTGGCCCCCCACCCCCGTCTTCATTCAGCCATGCTACATTTGGCTTCCCCCAGACCGAGTGGGTCCCTCCTCCTCCTCCTCCCCCCCCTCATTATTATTTTTTAAACGTGAAGAATAAGTCATCTATCAATCCAAAGAGGTGCTCCAGCGTCTCAGGGAGGGGGGAAGGGGGTTGCTTTGTCATGGCGACGGGATGACAATTGGTCGGAGGTAGTGACCTCAGCAAATTGAAGCTTGGGCTGTGGTCACTTGTGATAAATGATCCCCTTCTCCTGGGGGACCGGGGTGAAAGGCCTAGGGGAGGGGGTCCCCCACCTCCAGCGAAGCGTCTGAGCAACCCATCAGAGACTTGATGGAAGTGTTGACCGCCTCATGACCTGGTTGACTGGCTTGGCGGTACATCTCACTACTGCTCCCTTCTTCTTCTTCTTCTTCTTCTTCTTCTTCTTCTTCTCTTCTTCTCTTCTTCTTCTTCTTCTTCTTCTTCTTCTTCTTCTTCTTCTTCTTCTTCTTCTTCTTCTCTCTTCTTCTTCTTCTTCTTCTTCTTCTTTTCTTCTTCTTCTTCTTCTCCTCCTCCTCCTCCTCCTCCTCCTCCTCCTCCTCCTCCTCCTCCTCCTCCCCCTCCTCCTCCTCCTCCTCCTTCTTCCCTCTTCTTTTTTTCACCTATCTTCTTCTCCTCCTTTCTCCTTCTCCTTTTCATCTCCTCTTCCTCCCCTCCTCCTCTTCCTCCTCCTCTTCTTCTTCCCTCTTCCATCTTCTTGTTCTTCTCCTCCTCCTTTTCTTCTCCTTCTCCTTCTTCTTCTTCCCTCTTGTATCTTCTTTTCACCTATCTTCTTCTCCTCCTTTCTCCTTCTCCTTTTCATCTCCTCTTCCTCCTCCTGCTCCTCTTCCTCCTCTTCTTCTTCCTCTTCTATCTTCTTGTTCTCCTCCTCCTCTCCTTCTCCTTCTCCTTCCCTCTTCTATCTTCTTTTCACCTATCTTTTCCTCCTCCTTTTCATTTCCTCCTATTCCTCCCCCCTCCTCCTCCTCTTCTTCTTCTTCCCTCTTCTATCTTCTTGCTCTCCTCCTCCTCTTCTCCTTCTCCACTCCTCCTCCTCCTTCTTCTTCCCTCTTCTATCTTCTTTTCACCTATCTTCTTCTCCTCCTTTCTCCTTCTCCTTTTCATCTCCTCTTCCTCTTCCTCCTCCTCTTCCTCCTCCTCTTCTTCTTCCCTCTTCTATCTTCTTGTTCTTCTCCTCTTCTTCTCCTTCTCCTTCTCCTTCTTCCTTCTTCCTTCTTCCCTCTTCTATCTTCTTTTCACCTATCTTTTCCTCCTCCTTTTCATTTCCTCCTATTCCTCCCCCCTCCTCCTCCTTCTCCTCCTCCTCCTCCTTTTTCTTCTTCCCTCTTCTATCTTCTTTTCACCTATCTTCTTCTCCTTCTTCTTTCTCCTTCTCCTTTCTTCTCCTCCTCCTCCTCCTTCCCTCTTCTATCTTCTTTTCACCTATCTTTTCCTCCTCCTTTTCATTTCCTCCTATTCCTCCCCCCTCCTCCTCCTTCTCCTCCTCCTCCTCTTCTTCTTCTTCCCTCTTCTATCTTCTTGCTCTTCCTCCTCCTCTTCTCCTTCTCCTCCTCCTCCTCCTCCTTCTTCTTCTTCTCCCCAATACGGTGGCCTGGGTGCCTCAGCCTCGCGCCCAGGGCCTTGTGGACAAGGTGAGACGCAGGCCATCCTCCACCTGCGACCACAATTGACTCTCCGACATTTCCGTCGTTAAGCGAGAGGTCCATTAAAGGGGCTTCGTGAATTTTCGTGAATTTTTCTTTGCCGTCGTCTTTTTTTTTAAGTGAACCGCCGTAATTTATAAGCGAGCAACCTGGTCATTAAGTGGCTTTCCCGTGGACTTTGCTGGTCAGAAGGTGACAAAAGTGGGAATCTCACGTGACACCCTCCCCCCCCTCAGGGACACTGCAGCCATCATAAATATGAGTCAGTTGCCAAATTGTCTGAATTTTGATCGCGTGATCATGGGGAGGTCCGTGAAGGTGATAACTCTGAAAAACTGGTCGTAAGTCCCTTTTCTCAGTAAGTCTGGTCACTAAATGAACTGTCGTAAGGCGAGGGACTACCTGTACAGGGTATGACCCAGGATGGTTCTGTTCCTGGGATACCAGGCACAGAACCTGGGGTGGCCCTGTCCCATTTCGTCCGGCCGGTGAGATCTTGCAAATGCCCCAACAAGAGGACCACCTTGTTCTACTAAAGAGCTTGTTTTCAAAAAGGATGATAGCAATAGCACTTAGGCTTATATAGCGCTTCACAGAGCTTCACAGCCCTTGCTAAGCATTTTACAGAGTCAGCCTCTTGCCCCCAACAATCTAGATCCTCATTTGACCCACCTCGGAAGGACGGAAGGGCTGAGTCCACCTTGAGCCGGTCAGGATCGAACTGCTAGCAGTGGGCAGAGTGAGCCAACAACCTAGGCTCATAGATAGATAGATAGATAGATAGATAGACAGACAGACAGACAGACAGACAGACAGACAGACAGACAGACAGACAGACAGACAGACAAATGGACAATGGACAATGGACAATAGACAGACAGATAGACATAGAGATAGAGAGCAAGAGCACTTATATACCGCTTCACAGTGCTTTTCCAGTCCTCTCTAAGCAGTTTACAGAGTCAGCCTCTTGGCCCCAACAATCCGGGTCCTCATTTGACCAACCTCGGAAGGACGGAAGGCTGAGTCAACCTTGAGCCGGTCAGGATCGAACTCCTGGCAGTGGGCAAAGTTAGCCTGCAATACTGCATTCTAACCACTGTGCCCCCATGGCAAGGAAGGAAGGAAGGAAGGAAGGAAGGAGGGAGGGGAGGGAGGGAGGGAGGGAGGAAGGAAGGAAGGAAGGAAGGAAGGAAGGAAGGAAGGAAGGAAGGAAGGAAGGAAGGAAGGAGAGGGACAGAAATAAGGAAGGGAAGTAAGCAATAGCATTTAGATTTACATATCGCTTCACAGTGCTTTCCAGCCTTCGCTAAGCATTTTACACAGTCAGCCTCTTGCCCCCAACAATCTGGGTCCTCATTTGACCAACCTCAGAAGGACGGAAGGCTGAGTCAACCTAAGCTGGTCAGGATCGAACTCCTGGCAGTGGGCAAAGTTAGCCTGCAATACTGCATTCTAACCACTGTGCCCCATGGCAAGGAAGGAAGGAAGGAAGGAGGGAGGGAGGGAGGGAGGGAGGGAGGAAGGAAGGAAGGAAGGAAGGAAGGAAGGAAGGAAGGAAGGAAGGAAGGAGAGGGACAGAAATAAGGAAGGGAAGTAAGCAATAGCATTTAGATTTACATATCGCTTCACAGTGCTTTCCAGCCTTCGCTAAGCATTTTACACAGTCAGCCTCTTGCCCCCAACAATCTGGGTCCTCATTTGACCAACCTCAGAAGGACGGAAGGCTGAGTCAACCTTGAGCCGGTCAGGATCGAACTCCTGGCAGTGGGCAAAGTTAGCCTGCAATACTGCATTCTAACCCACTGTGCCCCCATGGCAAGGAAGGAAGGAAGGAAGGAAGGAAGGAGGGAGAGAGGGAGGGAGGGAGGGAGGAAGGAAGGAAGGAAGGAAGGAAGGAAGGAAGGAAGGAAGGAAGAAGGAAGGAAGGAGAGGGACAGAAATAAGGAAGGGAAGTAAGCAATAGCATTTAGATTTACATATCGCTTCACAGTGCTTTCCAGCCTTCGCTAAGCATTTTACACAGTCAGCCTCTTGCCCCCAACAATCTGGGTCCTCATTTGACCAACCTCAGAAGGACGGAAGGCTGAGTCAACCTTAAGCTGGTCAGGATCGAACTCCTGGCAGTGGGCAGAGTTAGCCTGCAATATTGCATTCTAACCACTGTGCCAACGCGGCTCTTAGATAAATATAGAGATAGATAGATAGATAGATAGATAGATAGATAGATAGATAGATAGATAGATAGATAGATAGATAGATAGATAGATAGATGATAGATAGAAGTTAGATAGATAGATAGATAGATAGATAGATAGATAGATAGATAGATAGATAGATAGATAGATAGATAGATAGATATTATTTAGACTTATATGCCGCCCTATCTCCGAAAGGACTCAGGGTGGCTCACAACAATAAAAACACACAAAGTTCAATTTTTTAAAAATGCCCAATAAAACTATAAAAACCATTAAAATCCCCTCTAAAACCCCTTCAGTCCAAACCGCCCAGGCGGAATAGCCATGTTTTAAGGCCACGACGGAAAGAGCGAAGGTCAGGGGCTACCCAGAGGCCCAGGGGGAGCTGATTCCACAGGGTAGGGGCGCCCACAGAGAAGGCCCGCTCCCTAGGGGTCACCAACCGACATTGTCCGCCCGACGGCACCCAAGGAGAACCTCCCTGTGGGAACGCACCGAGCAACGGGGAGCAGTCGCTGGCCGCAGATGGTCCGTCAAATACCCCGGGCCTAAGCCATGTAGGGCTTTATAGGTGATTACCAGCACCTTGGATAGATAGATAGATAGATAGATAGATAGATAGATAGATAGATAGATGATAGATAGATAGATAGATAGATAGATAGATAGATAGATAGATAGATAGATAGATAGATAGATAGATAGATAGATGATAGATAGAGATAGATAGAGACAGACAGACAGACAGACAGATAGATAGATAGATAGATAGATAGATAGATAGATAGATGATAGAGATAGATAGAGACAGACGGACAGACAGACAGACAGATAGATAGATAGATAGATAGATAGATAGATAGATAGATAGATGATAGATAGATGATAGATAGATAGATAGATAGATAGATAGATAGATAGATGATAGATAGATAGATAGATAGATAGATAGATAGATAGATAGATAGATAGATAGAGACAGATAGATAGATAGATAGATAGATAGATAGATAGATAGATAGATAGATAGATAGATAGATAGATAGATAGATAGATGATAGATAGATAGATAGATAGATACAGATAGATATAGATAGATAGATAGATAGATAGATAGATAGATAGATAGATAGATAGATAGATAGATGATAGATAGAGATAGATAGATTCAGATAGATATAGATAGATAGATAGATAGATAGATAGATAGATAGATAGATGATAGAGATAGAGACAGACAGACAGACAGACAGACAGACAGACAGACAGACAGACAGATAGATAGATAGATAGCTTCACAGTACTTCACAACCCTCTCTAAGCAGTGTATTGCCCCCAATAATCTGGTTCCCAATGATGGTCCCGAGCAAAGCCTCAATCCTTCAGCTCAACCACAGTTTCCTTCCGCTCCACCAACTGTACTAGGTTTGACTTCTCATTGCTTTAATGACCTCCCTGCATGAGGAGTGGGGGGCAGGGACGGATGGGAGAAGCCCCTCATCTCCCAACCCTCTGCTCATCCCTGTAAAGGCAGGACCCTCGTATTAAGGAAGGCCCTTCCTTAAGTTTCCTTCGAAAGGCATCACGGTTTTAGACCCGGAATCCGTGCTTGGAAGTTGGCGCAAGCGATTACATTTCCAAAGGGGAGAAGAAGCAAAAAATAAGCATGTTTATTTCTTACGAAACGAATCGACTGCCTCCGTCTCTCCGGACTCTCTTCTAAAAACCACGTCCCAAGAAGGGGCACCTTGTGGATGATTGGAGTGGGGAGTGGGGAAAAAAGAAACCCCAAGGCGAATAAAATCAAAATAAGGGCCGTGCGTAAGAGCACCAAAAGTGAATAAATGATGTGACAAATGTGTATATGAAAAAAAAAACGAGAAATAAAGGACGATAAAGATAATAAAGGATGAGAAAAAAGGGGAATGTAGAAAGTAGAAGGTAAGAGGAACGAAACTGATACGTAGAAAGAAACGCATATTGTGTGTTTTTAGGCTGCGTTGCATTGTTGTCGTTGTAAAATTAATTTTAAAAAATTAAAAATAAGAGCACCAGACTGCCTACCATCCCTGTCCTAATGTTCCCTTTAATTGTATTCATTTTATGTCTTCCATTCATGCTCAAAAAAAATAAAGGGAACACAAGCAGAAGACATCCGAGATCTGAATGAACGAAATAGCCTTATTAAATACTTTGTTCTTTACATACAGTAGTTTATACACTGCTCAAACACCTAAAGGAAACCCAAAATTACTGTATGTAACAAACAAAGTATTTAATAAGGTTATTTCATTCATTCAGATCTCGCACGTCTTCTGCTTGTGTTCCCTTTATTTTTTTGAGCAGTATATATTATCTAATATGTACTCAGCTAAATAAAATAAAATAAAATAAATAAAAATATCATTCTTAATGGGCGCTGTCCTTCTATCTATCCCGTCCTGCAGCAAGAGGACCAGTATTAATATTACGGCTCTGCCTTGACCGATGGGATGGGGGGGGGATGGCGGTAGGATTTCAAGATAATTTGAAGATGGGGTGGGTTGAAATTATGAGTCGAGGAGGGGGGGAGAGACTAAATGTTTGTTATTTTAACTGAATGTTAGTACCTACTTTACGCAGAGGGCTGATGCAGTGTCCTTAAGAGACACCCTGGAGTAGTCCAGCTGAGTGACTTTTTAACAACCACCAAGCCCTTAAAGACAAAAAGAGCAGAAACACTGGGAGAAGAAAAGGGGGGGGGAAACAAAGCACCCCCACGTGAAGTATTAAACAGCCTGCTTTCCTTTTTTCAAAAGATCCTTTTAACCAATTAATTTCCTCTGCGCCACCCACCTACCCACCCCTCTTCTCATCTCCCCAGGACAAAATGAGCTGATGTTATCGTTCCCCCTCAAAGAAAATTGTTTTCGGGGGCGGGGGGGGCCTTTTGTCGGTTAAATTGATACTAAAACAAGAAAGGGGGCGAGGGGGAGGAGATATCACCCCACGCTTCTCCCTACTGAAGGGAGGGGAAGTGGGGGTAGGATGGGGGACGGGAGCAATGAACGATTGTGCTGAATTAAGGGATAGGGGGAGAAAAGCCAATTGGGGTTTGCAATATATACTTCCCAGAGAGGTCTTATTTTAATCGTTTGGGGGGTTTTTAATGTTTTTTTTATAGGGAACCTCCGACATTTGCTGACGTGGATCAAAGGAAACCTGCTGAAAGAGAGGCCTGAATTATTTGTGCAAGGAGACTCGGTGTGAGTACACACACAGACGTACGCACGCCGTCGTAGCGCCGAGACTCGCAGCTTGCAAACTGACAGCCTGAGAGGGAAATCCCTTTCTAAGGAATTTCTCTCGCAAGGGCCCCAACTTGCAAGGGAGTAAGTGGCTCAATTCGAGCCATTTACTCCCTCCTTCAAAACGAAATCCAGCCGGTGCCTGTTGTAGGATGGGCATCCGCATCAATGTTGTGTCTGCTTTACTCCACGCTCTTCTTTAAAAAATTATTTTAAGCACCCTACGAGGCTTAACCCTCCGCGCGTTCCTTCCTAAGCGCAGAAGGGAAACCAATTATCGCTCCCTGAGCTGGACCCTAACTCTTCCTAATCCTCCACGCCACGCTCCCCCTGTCCGTTGGAGAGCGCGCGCTGCTCTCCCCGTAACTTGACATCTTCGGTGGTGTCTTCCGCCGCCATCTGCCTCTGGGAGAAATCCTCCTCCTTTTCAAGTCCTCCCACCCCTTCCTAAATTTCCTCTCTGCAGTGAGAATCAGGACAGCCCTGGTTAGCATTCATCCCGTTCCCCACCCACCCACAATTCGGTGTGGGAGGGCAGCGTGGAGCACCAGTACTTTCCCCCTCCCTCCTCCAAACCCTGGGAAAAAAATCGATTGCTAGGAAGCCGAAGATAGGCAAGGGGATTCCTGTCGACCTTGCAGGCTTTCCGTGGGATCTCAGCTGCTACTTGGCTTTTTTTTAAAAAATTTCCACCGCATTGGCTTCCCCCCAGTGCTCACTCCGCAGGGCAGATTTAAATTACAGGGATGAACAGGATTGTGCCGAGCCACTGATGACGTGCTGCCTTGGAGCGTTTTTTTAAGAAGGGTATCTCTCTATCAGTCACAGCCTATCCTGATGCTAACCGGGGTTTGCTCGGCCTCAAGGCCGTCTGCCACTCAAGCCTTCGGGCACTTAAGCTTCCAAACGAGACCACCCCAAAAACTTCTTTAAGGTGGGCGCAATCCGAAAACCGTCAAGGAAAAGAAGGAAAAAAAAAACAACGCTTTAGTCCTTAACGGATGCGAACGTCAGCTGTACGGATTTGCAAGCGCCCCGTAAGAAGCTGAGTGGGCTGGACTAGATTTGCAGCTCACCGTGGTGATGGATGTCGCTAGTTAGAGAGGGCAAGAGCAAATGCAGCAAGGAAGCCGTGAAAATTATAGGGATTGGTCTCCCTCGAAGACGATTAAAAGCAGGAAGGGTCAGAGTAATTTGTGTACGGGAAATAGATCTTGGCTGAACCTTGGGAGAGGTTTTTTTGAGAGCGGAAATAAATCGGCGGTTTGAGCGTGCGACCGACAAATCCTGCCACTGCCGTGCATATTTCTAGACCCGAAACCTGTTTCTCTTAACAGCTTCTCTCTTTTTCCCTGTAGGCGCCCAGGAATCCTGGTGCTTATTAATGATGCAGATTGGGAGCTGATGGTATGTCTCACTTCGATTATGCGGAAGGTGTCTGTTTTCTGCGGTGGCCAGAAGGGAGGTCCCAAAGGGGTTGTTGTGGTGTCAGGTTTTGGGGGCGCCCCCTTCCCTTTCCTTTCTGGATGCGGAAATGAACCATCCCTGTCTTATTTGATGCCCACTGGGGTGTTTTAGTTCCTCCTTGGCTAGTTTGGGGCATTTCCTCTGGATGGTGAAGGAACAAAATGGACCTTAGCGCCTTCCAATCTATTCCTTGACTGTCACGGGCAAAGGATCGGGACCACAGGTTGAGTGGTAGTTCAGAAAGATTTATTGTTTAAGCCGACAAGAACTCAGTTAACTATCGGTCAGCACTAGATAAGGGTCAACAGGAAGAGTTACCCTGGGTAAATTTTGCAAATAAATAAGTAGAATTCAATGGCAGCTGGACTTGGATCTCATGTGGCGGTGCAAGGATGCCAAACCGATGACGTATTTCACTCCGCCTTCCAGCTCTATCTGCTCATCTTCATTGACTCTCCTTTGCTTTCTTCCTTCCTTCCTTCCTTCCTTCAGGGCAACCTGGACTATCAACTCCAAGACCAAGATCATGTGGTTTTCATCTCCACCTTACACGGGGGTTAGCCCCCCCCCTTTCCCCCCCCCCCCGCGCGCCAGGGAGGGGGCAATCCCAAACCAGCAAGGACAAAACTAAACAGCCTTTCGTGTTAGCCAACTTCGTAAGAAAGCCAAAAACATTTTTGGAAGAGCCTGGACTTGCAGGGTTGAATCCCAGCTTTGGATGGGAAAAATGTAACCCTGGAATGTTTTCTCATGGGCTGTGGGTCAGGCAAGCCCCCCTGAACCATTGTTGACTCTTGAGAAATGAGGAGAAAAACCGGAGAGCTGCAGCTGAGCCCCATTGTCATTTGCAGTGGCTGTTTGCTTTTAAGAAGTCGCCATCTTCTTTCTCCCTAGCAGCCAGAAGAGACAATCCCAGGGCTGGGATGTGATAAGGACCAGGGACCTTCTCTGCTTCTGATCCACCCTTCCAGGCCTTAAGACCACAGTACCCCTTGGCTTATTTCTCCGTTTGATCCGCAAGACCTCCCAGCTGGCATTTCGGTAGCTGAGCTGAAAAATTACCAAATGCTCGCTTTGAATTTAGGGTGTGTGCTATGTGTGTGCCAAGGTTGTGCAAAAAATCTGGACTGGTCTTGGGTCTCCGGCTTGTCCAGGAGACTTCCAACTCCTGCTATTCCGATTCCCTCACTTGCCTTTCTTGTAGCTATATTTTAAATAAATATTGTGCAGAGCTTCCTTTGCTAATATTTCACCTGCTAACCGCGGTTTGTGTGTCTTTTCGTCAGGGATGCCAAAGGCCCACTCTATTGTCAGTAGCAACGAATAAAATGGCTCCGGTGTATTCTGCGGATAATTCTTTTTTAAATTTTTTTTTTATTAAACACATATTAAAACATTGGACACAATATAACTGTCCTGGCATTATCTTTGCCATACATACTAAAATAAACAATAAGTATTATATACACCTTGGTAATAGGGATGTGGTTCGAATCCCTGGCGCAGTGTAACGGGGTGAGCTCCCGTTCCTTGTCCCAGCTTCTGCCAACCTAGCAGTTCGAAAGCAGGTAAAACATGCAAGTAGAAAAATAGGGACCCTCTTTGGTGGGAAGGGAACAGTGTTCCGTGCGCCTTTGGCATTGAGTCATGCCGGCCACATGACCACGGAGACGTCTTCAGATAGCGCTGGCTCTTCGGCTTTGAAACAGAGATGACCACCGCCCCCTAGAGTCGGGAACGACTAGCACATATGTGCGAGGGGAACCTTTACCTTTACCTTGCTACTTATGCACATTTGATCTATATATTTACATATATAAAGACATCATTTTTCTATCTATATTACTTATACATTTGTCTTTATCCTCTTTCATTCTGTAGAACAGTTCTCTGTTCTATAAGTTCTAGTCAGTTCATATTTTTCATCCCTCCTTTCTGTTCCAACAAATTGATAAAATTTGTCCCGTATTTTATAATCTGACACGCCTTTTGTTTTTCAATTCCTACGTTTGTCCCATTTCATCGGCGGATAATTCTCGTTTTTAACGGTTTCCTCAAATGAAGTTGGGCCATTAGTCTGCCTAGATTGCAAAATGGCGGACGGTGAGTGTGGCTTCTACATTTTGAGGAAGAGCCTGGCTATCAAATCCTTCAAATTCCCCAAATGGTATTCTAGAAACCAGAGATCTGGTACATCTGGAAGGCACCAAGTTGGAGAAAAGCGATCTAATGTTGAGGACATTCGTTTTTATGACTGAAAACCTCGGTTCCATCCGGCCTAGAACTGAATATTCTTGCACAAGGGAACTGTTTCGTGGGGGTGGAGAGGGACTTAATTTTCCCCAATTGTTGACTTTTTCTGGATCACTGGTGGTAGATCTTCCCCACACTGAGGGCAGAAACGTAATTTTAATAAACTCCAAAGGGACAGCCGACGAGAGATGTCAAACCTCTCATCACCGATGCAAACCGAAAAGCTTGAGCATGTTTGCAAAGGCGGGATTGTAATTTCTCTCTCTGCGTGCATAGTTTTAAGTTCTGATTTTATTTTGATTTTTTTAAAAAAATCAGATACACCCGCCGTAGTGGGCAGAGCCAGGCAATCGACTGACTGAAGGGGGAGAAAGGAGAAATAAACACAAATTATCTCTGAGCTTAATTTCTGCAAAGCAATCTTTCTCAAAATGGCAAATTGCATCCCTAAGATACGACGGTGCAGATCTTGAAGTGACGCTCTGCTCTTGCTTTTCCATTCAAGATTTGTGGGGCAGAGATGTGGAGCAAGAAATTCAGCATTTCTGCAAGTTTCCTGTCAACTGGCCAACCTGAAAATCCATTGATTAAAGTGAGATGTAGAGAGAACTTTCAGAAGTTAGCTATTAATTAGTGATTTTTGTACATGCTCAGAAAGGGCCTTTTTGTGGGACAGGATCCAAATCTCATTTGGCATTTGGAAGAGGATTCAAAAGAACTGGCCACATTTCTCTTTTTCCCAAGGCCGCTAACACCAGTCATTCAAAAAACCTAAACTCAGACTTTGAGTTTAATGGGTCTGCAAAAACAAAAACGACCCCCCCCCCCACAGCAAATATCCCTGTTCAAATTCTGGATGTGTAAATTATACATGATTTTTCAATATAAATGCTGAAGGAAACTCCCAGGATGATTAAAGGGCTGTCAATCCTTTTTTTAAAAAAAAAAAACAACACACACACAATCCTATGAATCAGCAGATTTAATGTATCCGGTTTAATCAGCCTAGTAAAATCTGCAGAGCTGAACATTTTTACCTAGCAAAGCTGTAAAAGTTTAGTGGGGATGGTCTTGGGGTCCATTCAGAAGAATTGCCGACATGTTTTATGAACTGGTCTTAATTCTTAAAAAGGGCCTGGTGGCTCAGCAGACTAAAAGCATTGTGATTAACACCAGCTGTCTGCAATTACTGCAAGTTCGAATCTCACCAGGCTCAAGGTCGACTCAGCCTTCCATCCTTTCTAAGGTAGGTCAATTGAGGACCCAGTTTGTGGGGGCGATAAGCTGACTTTGTATAAATATACAAAAGTATGAAGGCTATTGCTTAACGCATTGGGAGTCTCCGGAGAAGGGCAGCATATAAATTAAATTTAAAAAAAAAATCTGGAAAGGTTTTTTAATAAAATACTTTAGTCTGGAAGAGGTATTGCCAGATTCTTTCTGAATCTGAAAGGGGTGAAATTTAGGCCCCCGTTTTAAGAAAATGGCTTGGAGTAAGGTGAAATTCCCCAAAGGTGCTTTTTCCAGAGGCAACTGGACTTCCTTGCTATTCGTTTGAGCTGAGGAAGCTCCTTGGATGAGAAGTAAAACATCTTCAAAAGAATAACAAAGGTGCTTTTTTCAAGTTGCCTCTTGAAAAAGCACTTTTGGGACAACCATGACTCAGATGACTGAGAATCTCCAGAGACGGAGTAAGGAAAAAAAATATATTGGAATGTTTAAAATACTTTGGACCCCCAAGGGGAAAAAAAAGTTTAAAAGACTCTGAATTCCAGGGAATAAGAGCAAGCCAAGGGAACAAATCACCGGACAAAATATTCTCTTCTGAAATAATGTCCTTTTCTAGCAAATCTTTACTACAAAAACGTGCCTGTTTTAAAATGTCTTCTCAGCTCTTCTGGGCTGATTCCAACCACCGACCCTGCTTGATTTTTTTTCCCCCTCCCTTCTCTCTTGTCTTCAAACAGGGTTGATTTTTTGGGGGGGGGGTCTCTTTTAATATAAAACGCACAAAGCAAATGAAATGAATCGTCAGCAATTTTTAAAGCAAGTTCTCTGGTTGCATCAAAACAGAACGATGGAACTCACTAACTCCGGCTTGTGAAGACAGTTAAAAATGATATTTCTGGAATACATCCCAAGAAATCCTGATAGACAGGAGAGCAGGTTTAAAAAATAAAAAAAAAACATTAAAAAAAACCATTAAGAACCATCTCCAAATACAGCTTCCAACAATCACAAGTGTCCGCAAAGCCAAAAGAACAATTAAACCACGGTTTGATACAAAATACCTTTAATAAAAATAATTTTTTCAATAAGATTACTTGGGGAAACATTGCCTGGGAAATAGGAGGAAGGAAAAAGTTTGCAGGAAGTTGACCCTGGAAAAGAGGCGGGGCACTGGTTAGCCACGCCCCCTTTCCCAACATTGGAAGGAGGCAATGGTTTCCCATGAGTTACAAAATGGGTACATTTTGTGTTCCTGTGTATCTTATTTGGGGGAAATATTGCAGTTTTGCTAAATCGCCATGTAGCTTTTTTTTGTTCAAACAAGCAGCTTTATCTAATTCATAGCAATATTGTTGCCAGTGGCACCCAAATACACAAGATTTTCAAAGTTGTTATAAGATGCAAGCTTAAATACTGTGGATTCTCGATTTTTGTTTCTTAGCAACCCACAAAATTCCTCCCAATCTTAGCTTGAACCAGGTTTGTGTAATTAAGCCCCACATTGAGCGCATGATGGTTAGTAAGTCTAGGCATCTAGACTTTTAACAGAAGGAAATTGCGCTAAAAATGTTCTGAATCCTGGACAGATGGAGATATAGATCTATATAAAGACTGTGTGTGGTTCCTGATTCCAGTTTCCAGCTTCTAGTTCTTAGAAGCCGTGCTCTTCAAAATAATAATAATAAAAAATCTTTCTTTTTAAAATTAACGATTGCAAAACTCGCTCATTCCTGACGCTGCTGATTAACTCATTTTTTCGAAGCAACATCGGTGCAAATGGCATGCAGTTTTCCCACAGCATGCTTCCCAGTTACAATAACTAGTTTTATTTTTCAGGTAAAATAATAATAATAATAATAATAATAATAATAATAATAATAATAATAATAATAATAATAAAATAATTCCTTCAAACAGTTCCAGAAATCCCCAGGCCATTCAAATCAGGCCTCCTTTCTTTTCTTTTTTTTTAAAAAATAATAATAATCATGGTCAATTTTGAATTTAGCTGGTTAATATTACTAAAAAAAAAATGCAGGGTGAATTAATTGTTTATCTATTGCAATGTTTAAGTTGCTTCTTACCTGCGGCTCTTCACTCTTATGTACAGTAGTGAGAAAATCCCTTGTTAAATCGATTTACTTTCACGTTTCTTGCCATTTTGCCATCTCAAATCTTTTTCTTTTTTTTCCCAACGTGTGTTCAATTCATCCTTCCTTCACTTTCTCTCTCTGATCATGTCTTAACGGTCAGTGGTTCTCAACCTGTGGTCCGCAGACTCCTGGATGGGGGGAAGGGAGGGGGAGGCGCGATGTCTTCCCACGGGGTCCGTGAAGTCTGGAAGAAATGTCATGGTTTAAATCTTGAGTTAAGCCTTGGGGGGGGGGTCCGTGGCCACAAAAGGTATTTAAAGGGATGCACAGTGAAGAAAAGATTGAGAACCACTGTCTTAAAGAGTTACTCTGCTAAAACACGTTGGTATTCAGAAGTATTTTTTTTTTCCCCTGTAAGACGATTTGTTGATTTCTGAACCTCTGAAATTGCTTCTTAGTCACACAAATGGAGGAAAAATACTCCTTTGGCTGCAAAAGGGTATGATTTGAAGGAGAATTTTAACTTGAGATAGCAATTTACTGAATAGCTGCACTGACATGGTGTATTATATTATTATGTATGTGTGTGTGTATGTAATATATATATATTTTTGCTGATAATTATATAAATAAAGGGAGGCTGTTATAGATCTATTTCGAGCTTATTTGCTCTCATCAGACAGTCATACCCTTACTGGGATTTGAACCTGGGCCGTCTCATCAGACAGTATGACTGTCTGATGAGAGCAAATAAGCTCGAAATAGATCTATAACAGCCTCCCTTTATTTATATAATTATCAGCAAAAATATTAAAAACATAGAAAAATAGCTTGTCGGCTATATTATACTGTCTGGATGGCCCATGAGATTGGGCTGAAAGGCAAAAAATTGGAGATTTGTGATATCTCCTCCTCCATTTGTGGTGATCCAGGATGACTTAACAAACAAACAAACAAACAAACATACATACATACATACATACATACATACATACATACATACATATATATGTAGTCAGGATTCAGTGAAATTTGGGGATACAGTCATATTCATACACACAGACAGACAGACAGACGTACTGTATCCCCAAATTTCATTAAACCCAGATCCTCAAACTGAACTATTCCATTTAGAGTTTTGCCTGCAACCCTGAGCTAGCTAGATTGGCCCTGCTATAGCATTTAAATTGCAAATCAAGAGAACACAGAGAAACAGATTCCAATGAAATCTCCCTGCATGTAGAAAAGTAGCATATCTAGAAATCGTATGACGTTTGACTTAATGCCAGTTTAAACATACAGTAACTCCTTGTCAGGCCAAGTCAGTATTTATTACAGTCAAAAGACCAGGACAAATAATAATTTAAAAAAAAAAACCCACTCAAGGACTATCCAGTTAAAAATTCTACAATAAAATAATAAATAAAGCAAATAAGATATATGTTAAAAACATAACCAATCAGTCAGTTGCACATCAATGAAACACAACCCTAAACTATAATATCATATCAATCCTTAAATCGTGAAGGCCTAGAGTCATAAGAATCTGAAACACAACCAAGTGATAATGCCAAAAAGATTCGTTGCGTTAATCGTGCAAAATAGTTACGGTGGATTTTGTTTCAACTCCTTGCCAATTGTAAATGCTTTTGGAAAGGGAGTAAAAACATTGCAAAGGAATAAATGAGCAATTACCAAAAATGAACACCTTGTATTTCCACTTTTTTTAAAAAAAAATAAAAATACGTAAAATAATTTCATAAAACGAGCCAGCCACATATCTGCATTTAAAAGCGTGGTTTTAGCGAACAGAATACAATTCCGATGACTCAGTTGTATTTTACATACATACATACATACATACATACATACATACATACATACATACATACATAAATAACCTCTCTACAGCCATTCCCCTCTCCCAATCTGAAATACCCTTCAGATCCGTTGGACTTCATATCCCATAGCTCCACATTCCACGCTGGCAGGGGATCATGGGAGTTGAAGTCCAGCCTATCTGGATGAAGCAAGTTTGCCCTGAAAGAAGCAACTTCTAATTCTGTGATTTCACTCAACCAGAGTTGCAGAAAGATCTTGGTTATGTAGGAAAAACCTGGCTTAAAGAAAAACACACACAAAACCTACGAAAAGTAAGAATATATATATATATATATATATAAAGTGTTTTTCTATCAAGACACCTAGTCTACCCCAGCATGTGGGAAGGAGCATACTGCATCCCTTTCGCCTTTCAGCTCCAACCCAGGAGCCCTCAAGCAAGGTTTTTTTTTAAAAGAAAGAGCCAGAATGCAATTATAGAGATGGGAGATCTTCACACGGCCTTGTGTGATGTCTCTGGTGGCCTCAAAACTGTGCATGCAAAACTGTACACCTGGTGATTTTTGGAGAAAGGCACAGCTTCCTGGCACAACAGAGCTGGGAATCTTGGCCCATACTATAATAACAACACGAGATGGCAAGAGCCAAGCACTCCAATACGTTTGCCAAAAGCATCCGTGGTTCTAATTGAGGCCCTCCGGGCGGCACTTGTCCAACTCTTGCTATGTTTCCAGAGGCCGGGATTCCCACACAAGGCACATACACACATCCCTAAAAACAACACACACCCTTCCATTTCTCCAAGCGGACGCACGAATTGTGCATCTTCTCTTTCCCATGTTGGGCATGAGCTAAGCAGAGAGCTAAGGTTTCTTTCCCCCAGCTAGATTTCTCTCTTTGGGGGAGTGTGGAAGACATCCCATCCCAATTGGATGGTCCACGTTTCTCCCGTTTTGGGGTACCTTTGGCCGGCCGTATAAAAAGAGAGAAGAATTTTGCAGAAGGAGAATGCACCTGCGTGGGAATCCTCCCTATTTTTTTTCCTTCTTCACACAGAAGGGACCATTTTACAGATGGGTAGACTGATGTTTTGGTGGGGGGGGGGTTGTCCCTGGGGAGCTTGGAAGACAATATATAGGATTTTAAAACTTCCAGAAATAACCTGTCCTCTATTTTCTCTATTTCTTATTCTTTTGGGTGCAGAACTGTTTCGCTTTCCTTTTTTTATTTTCCAACCTTGGTCTCTCTCTGGTTGATGATACTTCATAGAACTTGGTTTTAAAAAAAAATTGCTATTGATTTTATTTCTTTGCTTGGAGATTTGGGCCCAGGGGAGCTTGGGGGATGAAGTCCTTTGCGGAGATGAGAAATTCAACTCTCAAAAGAGAGCTTGGAAAAGTGGTTATTTCCAAAGCTTGTTCATTTCCAAAGCTTGTTACGTCCATAAGAAATGGCAGAGTGTGTTTCATTCAGCAAACCCCTTGACTTGTGACTGGCAATCAGGGGGACTCAGGACTTGCTCCAGAGTAGACCAGTTGAGAATTAGCTCTTTTTTTTTTTTTATGAAGATGCACATTTCCCCGCTCCCTCCCAAATTGGATTTGGGTCTCCTGGAAACAAAGCAGGGAGAAAAATAGGAAAGGAGCCTTATGCAAAATTGCACTTGGAGAAAGTCTGCAGAATAACAGGGATATCACTTCCGTATTTTAAAAAGAACAGACATTTTTTAAATTTTCTTCTTCTCTCCCTCCACACTCAGCCAACCTCTAAGATTTCCTAACTCAAGCTTGGCTTCCTTTCCCCAGACACACACACACACACACCCCGAAGGGATGGACGGACGGACAGACAACCCTGTTGCTATTGTTAAAGATGTGCAGTCTAATGTGTATGTGTAGCAAGCTGCAAAAGAGACTGGCTGCCTTTAAAAAAGAGAGAGAGAGAAAAGAAAAAGAAGAAGGGAGAAAAAAAATCCATGCTGTTAAATCTTAAAAACGACCCAAAGAAAGGAGAGGGCAGAATTGGAGCGGGTTTAAAAGGGGAGGGGAAGTCCATAAAAAGTGGTTTGAAGATAGGGAAATTCTTCAAACGGGGGGGGGGAGTTGGGGGAGGGAGAAGAGGAGGAATGTATTTCCCTCCCTCCCATCCTCTGTCGTGGCCGCTGATAGAGTATTTGCAACCACGTGGTGGCTACAAATCTCTGCTCAAGATATTTTTTTTTCCCTTCCATCACTGATATTACATCATGGGGAGGGGGAAAAGAGAGAGAGAGAGAGAGAGAGAAAGATGAGAAACAGGCAAGGCACCTCGTCATCTCTCTTCCCCTACCTGGAATTGAGCAGTATCAACTTTGGCTCCTAGTAAAAATCCCTTCCCCGCCCCCACCTCTCTGGGCTTTGCAGTCTCTACTCCCCCTTTTTAACCAATGAAAAGCACTCCGAAGGGATTAGAAGAGGGATAAAATAAAGATAAAATAAAGGTATTTCCTTCTCTTGTAAGGAAGAAAGAAAGAAAGGGGAGACACGAAAGAGGAGGTCTGAATAATAATAATAATAATAGAAGGAGAAGGAGGAGGAGGAGGAGGAGGAGGAGGAGGAGGAGGAGGAGGAGGAGGAGGAGGAGAAGAAGAAGAAGAAGAAGAAGAAGAAGAAGAAGAAGAAGAAGAAGAAGAAGAAGAAGAAGAAGAAGAAGAAGAAGAAGAAGAAGAAGAAGATGATGATGATAGTAGTTGGTTGATACCTAGGACGCTGGCAGCAACCCGTATCAACCATTAGCACCAGTCAATGGTATTTCTGATGCATTTTTGAATGTCCCGTTGACTTGAATTTCATATTTAATGAATAAAGACAATAATAATAATAATAATCACCACCTGGAGCTGCAAAAGACTGCACTACTTGGAGCATCATACATTTTAAGAAGATACTTGGTTGATACCTAGGAGGCTGGCAGCAATGATATTTGTAACACATTTTTAAATATTCAGTTGATTGAGTTTCATGTTTAATGAATAAGAGATAATAATCAGGTCGTAAATCAATCTATCTATCTATCCATCTATCTATCTATCTATCTTTCTATCTATCTAGCAAAAGGTTTCCTTCCCTTTCCTTATTTTTCCCTCCTTCTTAACCTGAAGCTTAAAAATCTATAATATCTCATATACACTTAAATCAGGGCATTTTGCAAAAATTATTCCAGGCAAGAAGTTTTCCCGGGAAGCCCCGATGGTTAAAACGTTTCCAAATCGATTCTTTGCAAAGGAATTTCTATCAAAAGGCACGACTCCCTTTCTTTAAAAATACGATTCCGTCCCAAATAGAAAGACTAAATCCAGTGGCTTCACCCAAGGAAACCAAGAAAAAATAAATAAAGCCCCTTAAAAAAAAAATCTTCTCTCAAACAACAACGACGCAGGTTAAACAATTCAAGTGGGAATTAAGCTGATAAAAGCACGACACACAAAGGTCAATTAATATGATGTAAAATATGCACCGATAAGACCAGAGTTTAGAAATGGAAAATAAACCTTTAGACATCTTTCTCCTTTCTGAAGCAAAATAGCTTGCAATAAATGACAATAGCAATTCGACCCTTGACAAACGTTTGAGTGCTTTTAAAAAAAGAAAAAGGGAGAATTTGTTTTTATCTTTTTTAGGGTTAAAGCAGAAATCTCAAATTTTAAGATATTTTCATTCTAGAGAAGAACACAAGAGATGAACACACAACCCCCAAAATGTAAATAAACAGAGGCGGGAATTACCTGCCTATCCAGCGTAGATGGAGAAAATCCGTTGTTTTTTTTCCCCTTTTGAATATGCAGGCGACCCGGATGATTTTGAAGGCTTAGCCACCGATGTCCAGACACAATTCTTGGTTTGCATGTTTTTCTGGACAAGAATTGCGTTTGGACAATCAGGAGCAAAGGTTCCAGCTTTTGGGCTCGACGAGGCTTTGCAAAAAAAGAGAGAAAGAGAGAGAGAGACAGAATTTTTTTTAAAATTAAAACTAAAAAGCTCTTCACTCAGGCGCCTCTTCAAACTATTCAGCAGCAACTTTACTTGCCTTTTCTTCCTCTGATTTGTCCATCACCCTGTTTCATTTCCCCTCAATGCCCCCAAAAATAAGAAAAGAAAATTCTTTAAAAAAACCCACACAAATTAAATTAATTGGAATGCTCAAAAAAACACCCCACATTTTTAAAAATCTGGCCTTCGTTGCACACACACACAGGTTTTTTCCTCCCCTCTCCCCCCCCCCAAATTGCTGAAGATAGGAAAAGAAATTATTGGGGTGTGTTTTAATTTCTAACGAAGAGGTGACCTTAAAATGAACAGGCCTTTTGCGTTTGTTCCGGGAGGGAGGGAGAAAAAGGAGCTTCACCATTACTATTTGAGGGGGGGGGCAGAGCTTTCACCATCACCAATGCTCCCCTCCCCCCCCCACACGCTTCCAACAAGGATTTGCCACTTTTTCGTTGGAGAGAAATAAAAATTTTTAAAAACCCTGAAAACCACTTCGGCTTTTGAGGAGGAGATTGGGTTCTAGAGGGGGGGGGGGTGGAATCTTCTTAATTATTCCAATTCTGAGGCCATGCTCCCCAATGACTGCAAAAGGAAAAAAGAAGGAAGGGAAGGTGCGATTAAATGTTTTCAAAGGAATCGCTCTGTTTTTTGGGAAAGATGGACCCATTTACAAAGGCCAACTGAGAATATATTTTTTTTTATCCATTTCCTGGATTGCTTTTCTCCAAATTCGCTCTCTCTGGAAAGCGAGAGTGAGAGTTCCTTCCTTCCTTCCTTCCTTCCTTCCTTCCTTCCTTCCTTCCTTCCTTCCTTCCCTAATTCACACCCAAGATATTTTTCCTTTCCTTCCTCTCATTTCCAATTCCTTTTTTCCTTCCTTCCTTCCCTAATTCACACCCGATATTTTTCCTTTCCTTCTTCTCATTTCCAATTAATTCCTTCCTTCCTTCCCCAATTCACACCCAAAATATTTTTTCCTTCCTTCCTTCCTTCCTTCCTTCCTTCCTTCCTTCCTTCCTTCCCTAATTCACACCCAAGATATTTTTCCTTTTCTTTTTCCTTCCTTTCCCTTCCCTTCCCTTCTATCCATCCATCCATCCATCCATCCCTTAATTCACATCGTCCTTCTTTCCCTTTGGCCTGAGGGGCACCGCTAAGCAAATTTTGAGCGAGAATCTCACCCTCTCCCTAAAACCTGAAAACTTTTCTTTCCCCAACACGCGCAAAATCAAAATCCACATTGCTTGTTGACCTGTCCCTCGCCATCTCTTAGGAGAAGGATCCCAAAACAGGTTTAGCAACACGCCTTCCGAGCGATCCTTCCTTATCGGGATTTTTTGTTTTCCAAACCCCACTTCCCTCCCCCCCTCTGCTAGTCTTCTCTTCTCATTTTTTATTTTATTTTATTTTGCAAAAAATGGAAGCTCCTTGGGTAATTTAAGATCCCCCCCCAACCCCAAATCTTATTACAGGGAGGAAAAAAATCCCTACGGAAAAAAAAAAGGCATCAATCCAGAGATCAGCAAACAAGAAAGCTATTTGATTCTGCTTTAAAAGAAGTGATTTTCGGGCGATCTTTTTGGATGCAGGCGAAGGAAGCCTGCCTAGAAAACTGGGAGCTACGTGTATGAGTGTCTCTGTGTTGTGTGTATGCACGCACGCTTTACACACCGCCGACACACAGGTCTTCCCTTCCCCACCTGCGCGCCCAGACACGTGAAATTCCCTTTCCCGTTTGGGAAAGTCGGATTATCCAAAGTGGAGGGGAAAAAAACGGAAAAGAGACGCAGGCGAAAGCGAAGAAGGAACGAATTATTATTATTATTATTATTATTATTTGGAGGTGGAGGGGTGTAAAAATCCCAAATTAAGGGGCTCCCGTCCCCCCAACCCAGCCCCAGAAAAGAGGGACAAATATCAAATCTGCACGCTATTAGTTGGCAAAGCTTGGTTGGCGTGGCTCCAAAGAGAGAGAGAGAGGGAAGGAGGGAGCCAGCCCTCACCTCACCCCCCCACCCCAAATTTAACGCCCCTCCCAGCCTCAAATTCTCTGGCCAGCTGGACTTGGAATGGATCAGTTGGAGGGCTCCGAAAGGAAGCCAAAACATTGAAAATAATAATAATAATAATAATAATAATAATAATAATAATAATAATAATAATAATAATAATAATAATAATGATGATGATGATGTGAATGGTGGTGGCCGTGCCTTCCACCCCTCTCCCCCCCCCGCAGCCCGGAAAGCAGAAGAGATGCTCCCCCACTCCCTCTGCCTTGCCCCATCGATTTGGGGGTTCTCCCCACAACAATCTGGTCACTCTGCAAATACACCTGTAAAAAAAACCCCAAAAAACTCTTCTAGCCTTCTTCCAAGCCAAGGATTTGGGGGAATACCTATCTTGCGGTAACCCCCCCCCCCCCCGATCCAGGCAGGAAGGGAGGAAGGGAAAAGAGAAGGGAGAAAAAAAGAGAGGTTGAGGTGGGGAGAGGAAGAGAGAGAGAGAGAGAGAGAGAGAGAGAGAGAGAGAGAGAGAGAGAGACCCCAAGAGAACCATGCAGCTGAAGAGAGGATGCTCTCTCTTTTTCCTCTTCTGCATCCTCCCTCTCCATCCATCCATCCATCCATCCTTCCATCCTTCCTTCCTTCTTTCCTCCGCCTGCCGTCTGGGTCTTCTCCTCCGCTTGGCTCCCGGATTCTTCTCTTCTCTGCCCTTCCGACGCGGCTGGGTTCCTGGCGCTTGGGGAGGGTGGTCCCCTCGTTGCTCCTGGGGGCTTCCCCGGTTTTGCTGTCCTGGCTTTCATCTTCTGCAGCTGCGGCTTTCCAGCATCCTTGCCGTTTCTCATTCGCTGTCGGGGATGCAGGGATGGGCGCGCAGGAGCCGTTAACATCCTCGTCCCTTTCCTTTCCTTTCCTTTCCTTTCCTTTCCTTTCCTTTCCTTTCCTTTCCTTTCCTTTCCTTCCTTCCTTCCTTTCTCCTGCTCCTTCTTTCCTTATTCTCTTTCTTTCTTTCTTTCTTTCTTTCTTTCTTTCTTTCTTTCTTTCTTTCTTTCTTTCTTTCTTTCTTTCTTTCTTTCTTTTCTTTCTCTCCTGGGCCTAAAGCCTCTCTTTCTCTCTCTCTTTCTCTTCTTCTTCTTCTTCTCTTTCTCTCTGTCTTCTTCTTCTCTCTCTCTCTCTCCTTCTCCTCTTTCTCTCCACTCGCTGTCTTCCCTTCACTCTCTTGCTGGGCACCGCACAGCACGCACTCACTCCCCTGCCGAAAGCACCAGCAGACTAAAAGCAGCCTCTTTCCAGGGCCAGGGTTTTTAGTGGAGCCCAGCAAACAATACGTGCGTTGCAGTGGATGGCGAAGGAGAGAATCGTGATGAGATTCAATTGGTACTGGATCTGAATAACACCACAGGGTAATAAATGCCTATTGTGTTTTCAAAGGGTGATGAATCTCCACTCCTTTCACTCGGCAGCTGCAGGCTGGGGTGTCTCTTAAAGACACAGGCCACCCCCCTCCAAAGTCTGGCCTGGCCTGGAGGGAAGCTAGGCTGGGCCACGAGGCCAGGATGGGGCCAAGAAGTGCATTTTGTGCATCCATCGGATTTTAGGATGGCGTTTTTAAAACATTAAAAAAAAAACATGTTTTAGGCGGGAAGCAGGTGGCTCTCCGCATCTCCTTTTAAAAGGAACCTGGAAAAGTTCCTCTTCAGACAAGGATGAGTGGTAGAAAGACAGTTTGTAAATGTCATTTTTATTTTATTTTATTTATTTTATTTTCCCGGGCTCCAAGATCCCCGCAGATGGGGATTGCAGCCAAGAAATGAAAAGACGCTTGCTCCTGGGGAGCAAAGCCATGGCAAAGCTAGACAGCATCCTAAAAAGCAGAGACATCACCCTGCCAATAAAAGAGCGTATAGTCAAGGCGATGGTTTTCCCAGTTGCAATATATGGCTGTGAAAGTTGGACCATAAGGAAGGCTGAGCGCCAAAGAATGGAGGCCTTTGAACTCTGGTGCTGGAGAAGGCTCCTGCGAGTCCCTTGGACTGCAAGGCCATCAGACTGGTCAGTCCTAGAGAAGATCAACCCTGACTGCTCTTTAGAAGGCCAGATCCTGAAGAGGAAACTCAAATCCTTTGGCCACCTAATGAGAAGGAAGGAAGGACTCCCTGGAGAAGAGCCTAATGATGGAGGGCAAAAGAAGAAGGGGACGGCAGAGAACGAGGTGGCCGGATGGAGTCACTGAAGCAGTCGTCGTGAGCTTCAATGGACTCCAGAGGATGGGAGAGGACAGGAAGGAACGTGGTCCATGGGGTCGCGATGGGCTGGACACAACTTCACAATTTACAACAACAACAAAATGTCATTTTGGTACACACAGGCAGAGACACAATTAACGGATTGGGTTTTCAAGGGAAAAGAACATGGGTTTTGCAAAATGTCTTCTCCCCTATCACTATCTTTCCTTTGCCAGGTTTTCTGATTCTTAATCGGTTTTTCTTTTCAACACAACCTCAGTGGATCACACTCCACACTCTTGCAGGGCTGTCCTGTGGTCTGGTTGGACCTCTGCTCTGTTAAAAAAAAGAAAAAACAACAGCAGTAGTTGGAGTTTCTAACCATGGTTTATAGTGTTGCAAAGATCAATGGTTTGATCGAAGCTAACTGCCTGCCTTCAGTATGCAAACTTGGACTGAAGAGGAGGTAGCCATCATATTTAAACTATTTGGTTGCGTTGCTGGATGCTACGTGCTTGTGTGAAATGCTGGTTTGCTATAAGCATCTTTCGATTTTGAAAGTGGGTTTACCCAGAGATAGGTGCCAAAACATGCAAACTACCTTTAGGTCTCTTGTCATGGAAATACGCAGGCCTCAACTCATGAACATCCCCATGTTTTAAACTCAGGTCAAGAATTATAAGAAGCAATCGCTAAATCCCCACTCTTGAAAGTACACGAATGCACCAGCCAAGCAACAGCTTATGTTATTTTACATTTATCTTTATGCCGTGTTTTCCCGAAAATAAGACCCTGTCTTATATTTTTTTGAACCCTGAAATAAGCGCTTGGCCTTATTGCCATGTGCTCAAAAGCCCAATTGGGCTTATTATCAGGGGAGGTCTTATTTTGGGGAAAACAGGGTATCTATCTAATCTAACTATCAGTTATCTATATCTATCTTTCTATCTATCTATCTATCTATCTATCTATCTATCTATCTATCTATCTATCTATCTATCTATCTATCTATCCATCTATTTATCTGCTATCTCTCTCTGCTATCTATCTATCTATCTATCTATCTATCTATCTATCTATCTATCTATCTATCTATCTATCTATCTATTTATCTATCTATCTATCTATCTATATCAGCTATATATCAGTTATCTATATCTATCTATTCTATCAGCTATCAATTATCTATCTATATTTATCTATCATCTATCATCTATCTATCTGCTATCTGTCTCTGCTATCTATCTATCCATCTATCTATCTATCAGCTATCTAACAGTTATCTATATCTATTCTATCAGCTATCTATCAGTTATCTAACTATCTGTCTGTCTGTCTGTCTGTCTATCTATCTATCTATCTATCTATCTATCTATCTATCTATCTATCTATCATCTATCTATCTATCTATCTACCATGTTTCCCCGAAAATAAGACCCTGCCTTATATTTTTTTGAACCCTGAAATAAGCTCTTGGCCTTATTGCCATGCGCTCAAAAGCCGATTGGGCTCATTATCAAGAGAGGTCTTATTTCAGAGGGAAACAGGGTATTATGGTGTGCAGTCACCTATAATGCTGCTACATCACAAACCACCCAAAGTAATTAGATCTGTGCGTGCAAGAGTGCAAACAGTTTCCAGGTGTTGAAGTTACAGCTGGAATCATGTTTAATTGTAAGTTTTTGGAGTTTGTTTGTTTTTTTAATACCAAGGTGGCTTGTTCCTTTTAAGCTGTGAAAAGGACAATGACTATGGAGATTCTCAATCCTCCAGGATTGTCCCAAAGATGCTTTCTCAAGAGAGAAACGGACTTTCTTGGTTTTTCTTAGAAGACATTTCGCTTCTCATCCAAGAAGCTTCTTCAGCTCTGATTGGATGATGCTGAGAAATGGAAGGATTTATGCTCCTTGCAGACAGATGAACATTTGCATCCTTTTGAAACGCAATGTGAAAAGGACAACTTTTCCTACTGGGACCTGGAAGGGCATATCTATCAGTCGGGTTGATTTTAAGAGGGGTCCACCTGTAGCTGATCTGCTCAGCTCCCCTTCCTGTATTCCTGGTGTACAAGCCAATAAACATATGTCCAGGGATCATTTCGAGGAAAAGGTCCAAGGATTCAAAATTTCCGGCCGTGGGACTTTTGCACGGTTTCAGGAATTGGGTATGGCCAGTCTAGAGAAAAGAAGAACGTGTGTGTGTGTGTGTGACATGATAGCAGACTTCTAATATTTGAGGGGCTTCTGTCACAAATGGGATTGCAGCCAAGAAATGAAAAGACGAAAGCCATGGCAAATCTAGACAGCATTCTAAAAAGCAGAGACATCACCCTGTCAACAAAAATGCATATAGTCAAGGCAATGGTTTTCCCAGTTGCAATGGATGGCTGTGAAAGTTGGACCATAAGGAAGGCTGAGAAGGCCAAAGAATGGAGGCCTTTGAACTCTGGTGCTGGAGAAGACTCCTGCGAGTCCCTTGGACTGCAAAGCAATCCAACCGATCGGTCCTAGAGGAGATCAACCCTGACTGCTCTTTAGAAGGCCAGATCCTGAAGAGGAAACTCCAATCCTTTGGCCACCTAATGAGAAGGAAGGACTCCCTGGAGAAGAGCCTAATGCTGGGAACAATGGAGGGCAAAAGAAGAAGGGGACGGCAGAGAATGAGGAGGCTGGATGGAGTCACTGAAGCAGTTGGTGTGAGGTTAAATGGACTCCGGAGGATGGTAGAGGAGGAAGACCTGGAGGAACATGGTCCATGGGGTTGCGATGGGTTGGACATGACTTCGCAACTAACAACAACAACACAAAGAAGAGGGAGTCAAGCTATTCTCCAAAGCACCTGAAGGCAGAACAAGAAGCAATGGATGGAAACTAATCAAGGAGAGAAACAACCTAGAACTCAGGAGAAATTTCCTGACAGTGAGAACAATTAATCAGTGGAACGACTTGCCTGCAGAAGTCGTTATGGTGAATGCTCCAACACTGGAAGTTTTTCAGAAGAGATTAGATAACCCTTTGTCCAGAATGGTGCTTGAGTAGTGGGTTGGACTAGAAGACCTCCAAGGTCCCTTCCAACTCTTATTCTGTTTTTTCCTGGTATGTTCTCTGAGGCCATTTATTCTCTAAAGTCACTTGGAGAGGAGAGAGAGGCCCCTGGAGAGCGAGATGTCACCACCAAGAAAGCTCTTTTTCTGAGCATCTCAAAACATCCAGATGACGGTTTGGTTATAGTTATGCGTTCCCTGAGCCCGTTGCCTTGAGGGTGTGTTGGTGGAGTGACGAAGGATGAAGTCCAGCAATTTGATGGCATTGAGAAAGGAGCAGGAAACCCAGAACTTCCTGATGCAAGCCGTGGGAGTTTGTCAAGGGGTCAGCTCAGTTCTAGGGGTGTCTTTCTTATAAGCAGGATCGGCCACCCCCGATATCAAATGAGGGGAGCAGCTACTTTGGAGGAACCGTAACTAAGATGGCGTTTTTAACCAGCTAACTCTTGGCAGTTGATAGGACTCAAAAAAAAAGGGAGGCGGAAGAATTGTTTTCCCAAAAAACTCACCAAACTAAGTTTCTTTCTTTCTTTCTCTCTCCGTTTCTTATCTTTCTTCTTCTTTCTTTCTTTCTCTCCCCGTTTCTTATCTTTCTTCTTCTTTCTCTTTTTCTTTCTTTCTCTCTTTCTTTCCCTTCTCCTTTCTTTTTCTCTTTCTTTTCTCTTTCTCTTCCTCTTCTGACTTTTCTTTCTTTCTTTCTTTTCCTCTCTTTTCTTTCTTTCTTTCTTTCTTTCTTTCTTTCTTTCTTTCTTTCTTTCTTTCTTTCTTTCTTTCTTTCCTTTCTTTTTTCCCCTATCCTTCTCGCTCACTCTGCTGGGCCTAAAGCCTCTCTTTTTCTTTCTCTCTCTCTCTCTTTCTGCCTCTCTCTCTTTCTCTTTTTCTCTCTCTCTCTTTCTCTCTCTCTCTCTCCTTCTTTCTTTTTCTTCTCCTTCCTTATCTTCCTTCCTTCCTTACTTTTTTTCTTATCTTCTTTTCTTTTCTTTCTTCTTTCTTTCTCTTTTTCTTTTTCTTCTTTCTTTCTTTCTTTCTTTCTTTCTCGCTCTCTCTTCTCGGTCTAAAGCCTCTCTTTCTCTCTCTCTTTCTCTCTCTCCCTTTCTCTGTCTCTCTCCTTCTCTCTTTCTTTCTCTTCTTCTTTCTTATCACTCTTCCTTTCCTTTCTTTTCTTTCTCTTTCTTTTTTCTTCCTCTCTCTTTCTTTTCCTTTCTTATCTTCTTCCTTTCTATTTCTCCCTTCTTTTCTTTTCTTTTCTTTTCTTTTCTTTTCTTTTCTTTTCTTTTCTTTTCTTTTCTTTTCTTTTCTTTTCTTTTCTTTCCCCTCTGTAATGTTTTTCTGCTCCACTTGTAAGCAAGAAAATATCTTGGTTAGTCTCCTCTTGTTGCCTGGCAGCCTCTGATGGGTGGAGGGAACAAGGAAGAGAGGGGAAAAAAAGAACAAAATGCAACTGATCCAGAGACAAAGGCAAAGTTTTGTGGCCTGTGTAACCCCCGTAGTAAGAAAGCATTCTTCGGATGCTCCTCGTGTCTTTTTTTGCCCTCACTTAAACCCCCTCCCCTGCTTTCTTACACCAATAAATATGGATTAGTAAAATACTTTTTTTCCCCCACACTGCTGAAAGGATGGGCTTAAGGAGCATCCTTGACAAGCAGTTCTGCAAAATTAACAGGGTGAGGTTGCATTTTGGAAACCTCTGGGGGGAGGGGCAGACAAATCATTTCGGTCAGCCCGGAGGAAGGAGGGCAGGAGCCCACCCTGTTCTAATCCAGATCAGGGTACAGGCTGCCTCTGGATCCGTAGGTGGGTCTGACAGAAGCCCAGCCAGGAAATCCTTGTCGGAAATGAACATAGCCAGGGGTGCAAAAGATGCTATTGGCATGGAGACCGAAGCTGAGTCACTCTTTGAGAAATAAAAAGAAGAAGGAAGGAACGAAGGAAGGAAGGAAAGGAAGGAAAGGAAGGAAGGAAGGAAGGAAGGAAGGAAGGAAGGAAGGAAGGAAGGAAGGAAGGAAGGAAGAAGAAAGAAAGAAAGAAAGAAAGAAAGAAAGAAAGAAAGAAAGAAAGAAAGAAAGAAAGAAAGAAAGAGTCCAGGAAAAAGTAGGGAAGTTGCATTGGGAGAACCGAAAGTTGTTGGCTCAAATATTCTCAAGATAGATAGATAGAATTCTTTATTGACCAAGTGTGATTGGACACACAAGGAATTTGTCTTGGTGCATACGCTCTCAGACTATGATAGATAGATAGATAGATAGATAGATAGATAGATAGATAGATAGATAGATAGATAGATAGATAGATAGATAGATGATAGTTACTGTAGAAGAGAGAGAGAGAGAAAGAATTCTTTATTGGCCAAGTGTGATTGGACACACAAGGAATTTGTCTTGGTGCATACGCTCTCAGACTATGATAGATAGATAGATAGATAGATAGATAGATAGATAGATAGATAGATAGATAGATGATAGTTACTGTAGAAGAGAGAGAGAGAGAGAAAGAATTCTTTATTGGCCAAGTGTGATTGGACACAAGGAATTTGTCTTGGTGCATACGCTCTCAGACTATGATAGATAGATAGATAGATAGATAGATAGATAGATAGATAGATAGATAGATAGATAGATAGATAGATCTAATTTGATCTATACTCATCCATCTATTTTCCAAAGCACTTGAAGGCCAGACAAGGAACAATGGATGGAATCTGAGCCAGGAGAGATTCAACCTGGAAATAAGGAGGAATTTCCTGTGAGAACAGTCAACCCATGGAACAGTAGTTGCCTTCAGAAGTTGTGGAGTTCATCACTGGAGGCTTCCAAGAAGACTGCCATCTTTCAGAAAAGGTGTAGGGTCTCCTGCTTGGGCGCAGAGTTGGACTAGATGACCTACAAGGTCCCTTCCAACTCCGTTAATCTGAATCTATCGAAAATGATCCAAGGCCTAGAGGCTAAAACATACGATGAACGGTTGCAGGAACTGGGCATGGCTTGCCTAGTGAAGAGAAGAACCAGGGGAGACATGATAGCTGCCACAGAGAGGAGTGGGTCAAACTATTCTCCAAAGCACCTGAAGGCCAGACAAGGAATAATGGATGGAAACTGACCAAGGAGAGATTCAACCTGGAAATGAGGAGGAACTTTCTGACCGTGAGAACAAGCAACCCATGGAGCAGAAGTTGCCTTCAGAAGTTGTGGGAGCTGCATCACTAGAAGCTTTCAAGAAGAGACTGGACTGCCATCTTCTTGAGCTCCAGTTTTGGGGGAACGGAGGACTTTCTGGAATCAATTTTGAGTTCAGGCAGACTTAGAATTATTAATAATAATAAGAACAGTGTTGGAAGTCTTCTCGTCCAAGCAGGAGACCCTATACCATTACTGACAGATTGCAGACCTTCTCAAGCAGGAAAACCTATACCATTTCAGACAAATCGTTGTCCAACCTCTTCTTAAAAGCTTCCAATGTTGGACTAAAAGTGCTTTTTCAAGAGACAACTGGATGGTGGGGAATGGAAGAATTTATGCTCCATGCAGACAGCATCCTGCATCCTTTTGAAGTGCAATGTGAAAAGGACAACTGGACATTCTTGGTTTTTCTTCAAAGAGGTTTGGCTTCTCATCCAAGACGTTTCTTCAGTTCTGACAGTCAGAGCTGAAGCAGCTTCTTGGATGAGAAGCGAAATGTCTTCGAAGAAAAACCAAGAATGTCCAGTTGTCTCTTGAGAAAGCATCTTTGGGATAACCTGTGTAGCGTAGAGGGCTAATGCCTCCTACTAAAGGCAGCAATTAACACCAGCTGCCTGTAATTTCTCTGAGTTCAATCCTAGCCAGGCTCAAGGTCGACTCAGCCTTCCATCCTTTCTAAGGTGGGTAAATTGAGGACCCGGTTTGTGGGGGTAATAAGCTGACTTTGTATAAAATATACAAAAGTATGAAGGCTATTGCTTAATGCCTTGTAAGCCGCCCTGAGTCTCCGGAGAAGGGCGGCATATAAATCAAATTAAAAATAAATAAATAAATAAAAAAAATAAACCATGACCTGAAGGATTGAGAATCTCCATAGACATTGTCCTTTTCACAGCTTAAAAGGAACAAGCCACCTTGGTATTAAAAAGAAAACCCCAAAACTTACAACTAAACATGTTTCCAGCTGTATAACTTTGACATCTGGAATCTGTTCTGGAGGCAATGGGGAAGCTCCGGTGTGGGGCAGAGAGAAAGTGATTGGAGGTTGGAACAGTGGTGAAATCCATTTTTTTTTACTACCGGTTCTGTGGGCGTGGCTTGGTGGGCGTGGTGTGCCTTGGTGGGCGTGGCATGGGAAGGATACTGCAAAATCTCCATTCCCACCCCCATCCAGGAAAGGATATTGCAAATTTCCACTCTGGAGCCAGCCAGAGGTGGTATTTGCCGGTTCTCCGAACTGCTCAAAATTTCCACTGCCGGTTCTCCGAACTGCTCAAAATTTCCGCTGCCGGTTCTCCCGAACTGCTCAGCTGAGAATCTTGCCAGCTTCCTGGCAATTTCCCACAATGCTTTGCTGCCCTGGTTAAGAGGCATTGTGGGAAATTCACCCACCTTGTAGTACAAGGATAAATGATGCTAATTGTATTCAGCATTTAGGCCGGAAAGCAAGATTAAAATCTGGAGCCTGATTCTTTTAACCTTTGATTTCCTTTTTTTTTTAAAAAAAATAATAATTCTAAAAGATATTTTTTTAAAAAAAGTTTGCATTGCAAGAACATGTTCTTTTTTTCTCTATTCTGTTACCAAATCAATCCACGTTTGAGATTTTAGGATTTTTTTAAAAAATGCATTAGAAGTTTCCCCTTCTTTTAAGATGATTGATCATTTTTTAAAAAAAGAAAACTTTTTTGGGGCAAAAGCACATTTTCAATATTTTTTCTGGCATGGTCAAAACAACTAACAATAACCCAAATATTGTTATTCGGGGGGCCATCTTAATTTTGGCCTGAATTGGCCTAAAACGTCGATTTTTCTCTGCCGCGGATCTCGTTTCAGAGAAGGATTAGAAAAGAAAGATCAAACTCTTCCATTTATAAAAAAATCCCCAGATAGCAAATGCTGATTCTTTGAGCTAAATAAATAACGTTAACATTTGCCCAGTTCAATTCCCACCCCATTTTTTTTCTTTCCTGTTGCTTTTCCTCTCATAAATACAAAGAGGGACCCCTTCTGAAGTTATTTCCGATATTTTTCTCCTTCCCTTTCTACTTCTTCCAAATAATAATAATAAAAAAGAACAAAGCAAAATGCCTGCGTTAAAAGCAGAGCAGAAGTGAAATAAACATCCCCAAAGCCTTCAAAATGAAGGCTGAACTGCTTCACGTCAGAAGGCCGGAAGCTCTCTTTAAAGTTGGAATTTTCTTTAGATTCTAATCCTTATCCATCTTTTCCAATGTCTGCATATTTGTTTATGCTTTTTTTCCCACCTGGGGGAATAAAACAGGGCAGAAACAAGAGTTTAGCTCAGCAAATTCTGGATTTAAATCATCGCGAAATCCCAAGCGTTGGTTCTCAAGTTTAAAAGCGTTCTGGAAATAATAATAACCTCCTTAAATAAAGGAATAAAGAGATATTGGAAGGCAGTTTTGCAAATTTGGAGGCACCTGCTTATTTCTTTGTTTGATGCGTCACCCCAGCAATGGAGAAATTTCTGTTCTTTGGAAGTTAGAGATACGAGATAAAAAGACACAAAAGGAGAAAATCAGGTGAGGATAGAGGAAAACAAGGCACGGCAGACAATTTGTGCCCTAAGGTTTAATGGATCCTTTTTAGGAAGAAATATTCTTAGGGTCTGCCCAGATAAAGAGGGCTGTGAAAGTATCTACAGACCCCTCATATCCTGGACTGAAATGGTTTCAATTTCTACCCTCAAAATGACATTATAGGGCCGTGATGGCGAACCTTTTCGGCACCGAGTGCCCAAACTGGAACATCTGTGCATGCATGTTCATATGAACACGTGTGTGCGCCGGAGCACCGGAAACCCAAAAACCAGCTGGCCAGTGTGCACATGCCTATTTTTTGACCATTTTTCGGGCTGTTTTCAGGCCGTTTTAGGCCATTTTGGGGCCCAAAAATGGCCTGGAAAATAGTCCAAAAGCGGTCTGAAAATCATAAAAATGGCCTGAAAACAACCTGAAAATGGCCCCCAAAAACCGGCCTGAAAATGGCCTGAAAACAGCCTAAAAATGGCCTGAAAACAGCCTAAAAATGCCCCGCAAAAATGGCCTGAAAATGGCCTAAAAGTGGCCTGTAAACAGCCTAAAATGACCTGTAAACAACCTAAAAATGGCCCCCAAAATGTCCTGAAAATGGCCTGAAAACAGCCTAAAAATGGCCTGAAAACAGCCAGAAAAAGGCCAAAAAATGGCGTGAAAACAGTCTAATAGATGGCCGAAAAACGGCCTGACAATGGCCTAAAAGTGGCCTGTAAACAGCCTAAAAACGGCCTGAAAACAGCTAGAAAATGGCCTGAAAGCCAGAAAGTGGCCCAGAAAAAGGCCTAAAATGGCCTGAAAACAGTCTGAAAACTGGCCCAAAAACGGCCTGAAAATGGCCTAAAAGTGGCCTGTAAACAGCCTGAAAATGGCTTGAAAACAGCCTGAAAATGGCCTGAAAACAGCCAGAAAATGGCCCAGAAAAAGGCCTAAAAATGGCGTGAAAACAGTCTGAAAAATGGCCCAAAAACGGCCTGAAAATGGCCTAAAAGCGGCCTGTAAACAGCCTGAAAACGGCCTGAAAATGGCCTAAAAATGGCCTGAAAACAGCCAGAAAATGGCCCAGAAAAAGGCCTAAAAATGGCATGAAAACAGTCTGATAAGTGGCCAAAAAACGGCCTGTAAACGGCCTGAAAACAGCCTAAAAATGGCCTGTTTTGGCCGTTTTCGGGGCCGTTTTCAGGCCTTTTTCTGGTGCTCTGGCGCCCATGAAGACCAGCTGGCCAACCGCACTGGAAACCAGAAGAGCAGCTGGCAAAGACGCACATGCCTATAGAGAGGGCCCTGCGTGCCACCTCTGCCATGCATGCCATAGGTTCGCCATCGCGGCTATAGGGTGCTGCCCACCGGAACAACTACTAGACACAACGACAGTTTTCCCCCCGAATGCCATCACTGTGCTAAACAGCTAATTCCCACAACATTGTCAAACTATTTACTAAGTCTGTATTACTATTCTTCTTCTCATCCTTCCTATTACCTATCTCCTTCTCTACTTACGACGATAACCTTGTGGCTTGCATCTTTACGATTTATATTGTTTTATTTAGTTTCCCAGTAAGATTTTGATTGCTTATTTAGTAACCTGTGACAATCACTAAGTGCTGTATCTTATGATTCTTGATGAATGTATTTTTCATGTACAGTGAGAGCTTATGCACCGAAGACAAATTCCTCGTGTGTCCAATCGCGCTTGGCCAATAAAGAATTCTATTCTATTCTATTCTATTCTATTCTATTCTGTTCTGTTCTGTTCTGTTCTGTTCTGTTCTGTTCTGTTCTGTTCTGTTTGGTTCGGTTCGGTTCGGTTCGGTTTGATCCAATTCTAATAGGTAGCAATTCTGCAAAGGAATCCAATCCGCGTTCTGTGGCTCAGGTGGACACGCCGTCTCGGGCTTCGAAAGCCTTTACGTGGTTTTGTGTCCTTGTTGTCTCTCTACCCATTGGGAGGAAGGGCCCAGCCATGTTCCGCCGGTGCGTGTCTGGCGGCGCAGGGAACGAACATCTCGGAGGCTAAACCAAAGAGTGAAAGCTTTTCACAAAGGCCTTTTGACCAGGGTTTACCAATGAATGAGGCGTTCTCTTCCCCGAAGGGTTGGACACCCTGGCCCTAGAAAGAGCGGGGCAGTTTCTCTCCCCCCCCTGGGGGGAGGAGATGCTTCTCCGTTCCCTTCTGAGAGACGGAAAGGACTCACCGGTTCTAGATCAGAGAAGCTCTTTCCCCGTTCCAGAATTTCCCAAAACTTTTTCCTTCCCCAAAAAGTTCGTATTTATTTTCCTCCCACCCACTTTGGAGTCAGCGTTCGTACCTGGTCCAGATCAGTGGTGAAATCCAACTTTTTTTACTACCAGTTGTGTGGGCGTGGCTTGGTGGGCATGGCAGAGGAAGGATACTGCAAAATCCCCATTCCCTCCCCACTCCTGGGAGAAGGATATTGCAAAATCCCCATTCCCACCCCACTCTGGGGGGAAGGATATTGCAAAATCCCCATTCCCACCCCACTCCTGGGGGAAAGATATTGCAAAATCCCCATTCCCTCCCCACTCTGGGGCCAGCCAGAGATGATATTTGACGGTTCTCCGAACTGCTCAAAATTTCTCCTACCGGTTCTCCAGAACCTGCTGGATTTCACCCCGGTTCAGATCTAGGATTAGGATCAGAAAAATGCTTTTTTTTTTACACCAAGCACAAAGAGGGACGTCGTTTTGAGGGTTTTGTGTATGCCTTTCCACTTTTTTTTAAAAAAATTATTTCTGGAGCTTTTTAAAAAATATATATATTTATATTGTACATTTTCCTTCATTTTACTTCCCAATTTCAATTTTGCAACAGCAATATACTGGTTGTATCAGCAATTCAGCACCATTTTAAATGTACATGATGTTATACATCCTAATTACAACCATTTTTTTCTTATTCGTACAGTATGGTCCATAGGAAAAAAAAACCCCAAAACTCGATATTATTCAACATAACTTTTGTTTATATCTATTGTTTCCACGGTTATAACATAATTCTCTATACATTTATCACTCTGCATATTTTGATTTACAATTATGCAGTAATAATATTGCTTGTAGTATGTATTCTTCTATATAGCTTTGTACCTGTATTTCTTTCTAGCTTATTGATCCTGTTTCATCATCCATTTTCTAGCCTTTGCATCTATTATCTAGCCAATTGAACTATAGGTCCCATATTAAGTAATGTTTCTCCTTTAATTTCCATCGTTATTCTGGAGCTTTTTTGAGGAGTCATAAAATTATAGACTGTTTATAAGCGGCTGGTTACTTTAAAGTGTATATTCCTCTCTCTCTCTCTCTCTCTCTCTCTCTCTCTTTCTCTCTCCTCCTTTCTGTTTTCACTCCCCCATTTGCAAGCAAATTTTCCATCCAGCTGCTGATCCCTTCTTCAAAACCAAAATATAGGTGTGGAAGTGTGGAGGCCTTCCAGTTTTGTATTCATGGCTCAAGTCTTTGGGGAATTGGGAAGAAAAGGTTAATTCACCTGCCCTGCAGATGTCTGTGAGATGCATCTATCTTTAATTTTGGAAATGAACACGCTTTTTTTAAACAAACAAACAAGAAGGAACAAAACAATTTTTTTTCTCGCAAACACCGGAGGATGTTTGCAGAAGCCTCCGCCGCATTTGATCTGTCCTATTTCTTCCGTTAATCGATCGATCAAAATAGATCGCTATTCTGCGCCGCAGAAGCAGGAGACCCTGGCCTATACCATTTCAGACACGTGTCCATCCAGTTTCTTAGAATCGATGCGTCGGCGCAAGGGGCTAAGGTAAATTAGCTTCCTATCGGATCGCAACTTATGCTCCTCACCTCTGTTATAGAGTAACAGTTGGAAGGGACCCTAAAATTCATTTAGTCCAATCCTCTGCTCTCGCAGGAGAGATCCTATGCTATTTCTGATAGATGGCTTCTTTTCTTCAAAGGCTCAGTGTTGGAGCACCCATAACTTCTGGAGGAAAGTGGTTAAATTGTTCTCGCTGTTAGGAATTTTCTCCTTAGTTCCAAGTTGCTCCTCACCTTGGTTAGGTGCCTTCTTGTCCTGCCTTCCGGGGCTTTGGAGAATAATTTGACTCCCTCTTCTTTGTGGCAGCCCCTCAAATATTGGAAGACTGCTATCATGTCATCTCTGGTCCTTCTTTTTCACTAGACCAGTGTTTCTCAACCTTGGTAGCTTGAAGATGGATGGACTTCAACTCCCTGGGAGTTGAAGTCCACCCATCTTCAAGCTTCCAAGGTTGAGAAACACTGCACTAGACTAAGAATATCCAGTTCCTGCCATCATTCTTCATATATTTTAATTTCTAGGCCCCTTTATTGTCTGTATTGCTCTTCTCTGTACTCTTTCCAAAGTCTCAACGCCTTTTTTTTGTATTGGGTGACCAAAACTATCCATGGGATACCATTCTGCTTCTCAACAGTTCCATTTGTTGAATTTTGATACGGTACCTCCCAAATTTTCACCTCAAAGTCGGTTTCCACCTTCAAATGACACTTACTCACCTACCAGCTTTCCTTCTCAAACGTCTGGTGAGTCCTACACTTATTTATTTCTAATTCTGTCCTCCGCTATTTGTCGGGACCTCCTTGGAAGTAACTGTGTTTGAATTTCACTTTCCCCCTCATGTCAGAAGGCCAGACCTGAAGCACCCGAAGGCCAGACAAGGAAGAATGGATGGAAACCGATCAAGGAGAGATTCAATCTGGAAATAAGGAGGAATTTTCTGACAATGAGAACAATCAACCCACAGAACTGAAGTTGTCTTCAGAAGTTGTGGGAGCTTCATCCCTGGAGACTTTCAAGAAGAGACTGGACTGCCGTATCTCAGAAATGGTGTAGGCTCTCCTGCTTGGGGTTGGACTAGATGACCTAACAGGGTCCCTTCCAACTCTGTTAATCTTTGTATTGCTTTTAAATGAGCACAGAGAACCGAGTACACAACGTGGTGTGAAATAGACCCAATCCTGCAGGGCGGAAACGCGATGAGTTGCGTCGCGATCCAGGAAATCGCGGACAGTACGTTTCTGAACTTTTTAGAATTTTCAATATGGCTGCCTGAATAGGACCCAAAACATGAGTCGAGGGGCTGCCACAAGGAAGAAGGGGGTTAAGTTGAACCTATTCTCCAAAGCCCCTGAAGGCAGGAGAAGAAGCAACGGATGGAAACTAACCAAGGAGAGAAGCAACATCGAACGAAGGAGAAATTTCCTGACAGCGAGAACAATTAACCAGTGGAACCGCTTGCCACCAGAAGTGGTGAGCGATCCATCACTGGGTTTTTTTTAATAAAGAGACCGGGTAGTGATTTGATAGTGTCTGAAATGGTATAGAGCTGTGATGGCACGCGTGCCCGAAGTGGCACGCAGAGCCACGTTGCCTGGCACATGTGACATTGGCTGTTCCTCTTCTGGGTTTCCGGCGCACACTCATACGCAACGATCAGCTGACCTTTGTACAATCGACAGTGCGGGAAACCAAAAGAGCTAATCTTCCGTTTTCCGGCATGTGCATGCATCCCGGCTAACTGATCGGCGCATCTGCATGCACGACAGTAACAAGGAGACTTGCCTGCGTGCCGGAAACCGGAAGTAAATTTTTCAGCACGCGCATACCCCTTGTGCATCTCCTCCTCCTAGTCGCGGCCCAGACTTGGTGCCGTACACATGCATTTATTTATTTATTTATTTATTATTTAAATTTTTATGCCGCCCTTCTCCCGAGGGACCCAGGGCGGTGCACAGCCATAGTAAAACAACATATATCACAAAATTTAACAACAGGTTAAAGCTTATTAAATAACTTGGCCCTATATTAAAAACTCATTTAAGATTCATACTTTAACACCCATTTAAGATTCATACTTTAGCCAGACCAGCCTGTTGAAACAATAGGGTCTTAAAGGCACGGCGGAAAGTACGTAGGTCGGGGATCATACGTATCTCCCTTTTCGGCACGTGGTGCCCAAAAGATTCACCATCATTGGTTTAGAGCAGGGGGTGAAATCTATTTACCTTCCCAACCGGTTCGGAAGCAGGTTTTAACCGGGAAGTAATGACAACCGGGAGGATGGTCGGAGCCTCGCGCCGCCATCGCTACCAGTTGCTCGAACCCCCAGCGGCCATCACTCAAAACTGGGAACGTTTCATCCCTGGCATAGAGTCTCCTTCTTAAGTAGGAGGTTGGACTAGAAGACCTCCAAAACCGCTTCCAAATCCGTGCCTGTGAGACCGTAGAGAAGCAAATTGGGTTTATTTGGAGAGGGGTGGGAGCTGGGAGAAGGGACCCAGCAATTCTATTGGGGAAGAAAGGGCCCTGCCTTTCAAACTAAAAAGAGAAGAAGGTTAAGGAACTTGGAGATTGGACTAGCAAGTTGAAATGTTACAGAGGTGAATTAAGAATGCAGGTGGAAAGGCCAGGCTGGGATGGAGGACAGGTGAAGTCCGCACAGCCCACCCCTCCAGGGAGAAAATATATATATATATATTATGTGTGCTTCCCTCTGTTTGATTCTTCCCCTGGTTTTTCCCCCTCTCTCTTTCCCTCCCTGTTCCTTCCCTACCTCCGAGTTCCTTTGTCTGCCTTTTGTGATGGAAAGTGGTCCCCTAAATCAGCTCCATGACACGGTTATTGTTTGTCCTGCTGGAGTTTTTAAACTTTCCTCCCTCCCCAAGGTCAGGAATGCGCCCGGTTGCCATTGGCAGGGTGGCGGGGCAGGGTGGGGGCCCCCCTTTCCAGGGTCAGCCTCATCTCCTTGGGTCATCTGACAACAAAACCTTTTGAAATATCGACTCTTCCATCACCGGCGGAGATTGTCTCTCGCCAGCAGGGCCCTGGCACGGTCCTTGAATGGCTCCGGACAGGCCTCTGTCCACCGTACCGGTCAGCATCTGGCAACGGACAGAAGGCTATTGTGTGGGGAATAGCTTTGTTTTCCATCACAGCTGCCCGGTTTGGGGCTGGAACTGACCGTAGGGCCTGGTGGGTGGGAGAGAAAGGAGGAGGAGAGGAGGAGGAGGGGGCATTGGGGAGGGGGCAGTTTGTATGGGTCAGTGCTTCTGAGAAGGCTCCCCCCTTTTTTTTCCCACCCCTTCCAGACCGAAATGGGTTTCCATCGAAACTTCAGACAGGCCAGACGAAGCATTTTCCAAGGTCCTTCCCTTCGCTGTCCGACGGTTTTTTATTTTTTTATTTTCTAAAGCGGAGGAAATGACAAGAGAGGGGGAACGAAATGGAAAGGAGAGAAATTATGTGGGGGTTTTTTTTAAACCCGAAGTGAAAAATCAGTGGAGGTGGATAAAAGGATGGAGGGGGTTTGAGGAAGGGAGGAAAGGAAGAGATTTTTGCCCCCAGGATTAAAAAGCACCGTGCGGGGGAGAATAACCGGGGTGTGCAAGCAATCCTCCATTAAGGAACATAACTGAGCCCAACGTGGATGTTGTTAAGTGAGACATTTGTTTTGTCCCATTTTACGACCTTTCTTGCCCCTCCCCGGTTGTTAAGTGACTTACTCCAGTTGATCAGTTAAGCAAATCTGGCTTCCCCACTGATTTTGCTCTCAAAACGGGATCATGTGACCTGCCCGGGACGCTGCCACCCGTCATAAATGCGAGTCAGTTGCCGAGCGTCTGAATTTCGATCACGTGACGTGGAGGCTGCATAGGTCGCAAGTGTGAAACACTTGTCACAAGTCACTTTTTTCAGGGGCCGTTGTAACTATAAACGGTCATTAAGGGAACTGTTCTAAGTTGACAATGAAAGGTTCCCCTCGCGCATCTGCGCTAGCCGTTTCCGACTCTAGGGGGCGGTGCTCATTTCCGTTTCAAAGCCGAAGAGCCAGCGCTGTCCGAAAACATCTCCGTGGTCATGTGGCCGGCGTGACTCAACACCAAAGGCGCACGGAACGCTGTTCCCTTCCCACCAAAGGGGGTCCCTATTTTTCTACTTGCATTTTTTTCTTTACGTGCTTTCGAACTGCTAGGTTGGCAGAAGCTGGGACAAGTCACGGGAGCTCACCCCGTTACGCGGCGCTAGGGATTCGAACCGCCGAACTGCCGACCTTTTTATCGACAAGTTCAGCATCTTAGCCACTGAGCCACTGCGTCCATACAAATTGACGATTATCTGTACTTAAATTTTCTCTGTCTTCGGCAGAGGTAGTCTTGCCAGGGGACCTGTGTCAGATAGGAATGGATTTCAACGTTGTCCTCCAGCTTTATTTCATCTTATTTCTTTGCTTTTGATAAAGGGAGCTGAGCAAGCGAGCGAAATACGATATTAATATTCATCATTTCCAGGGTTAAATTTGACTTTTAATCAAGGGAATAGCTTGCTTCCCGGAGTTGAGTGGCTGCTCCATCCCTGGAGGTTTTCAAAAAAAAAATAAAATAAGACTGGACAACCATTGAACTGGGATGGCATAAGGTCTCCTCCCTTGAGCGGGGGGGGAGGAGGGTTGGTCTAGATGACCTCGGGGGGCCCCTTCCAGCTTCATGATTCTATGTACTGTGCTTATTGCTAGGAGACAGAGGTGAAATCCAGCAGGTTCTGGAGAACCGGTAGTGGAAATTTTGAGTAGTTCGGAGAACCGACAAATACCTCCTCTGGCTGGCCCCAGAGTGGGGTGGGAATGGGGATTTTGCAGTATCCTCTCCCTGCCACGCCCACCAAGCCACGCCCACAGAACAGGTAGTTTGAAAAAATGAATTCCACCATTGCTAAGAGCCCAGGCTGGAGAGAGGATGGGTGGGACTCGAAGTCTCATTGGACCTAAGAAGAATCTTCATAGGAGTGTATATTAGGCAAGAGCTGAACCTCCTCAGGAAGGGGCAGTCTATCGTTACAGGATATCTGATAGCAACAAGCAGGAGGAAAATCTTAAAAGGGAAATTTAAAAGAATGCCAAAACCAGCCTAAAACATCTGGCTGGCTGGTGCCACTAATAATCATGATATTTTCAAACGGCCCCCGGTGAAAAAGCAAACTAAATTTGCTTTTCTATTATTTTGGAGACGTGGAGGGGGTGTGTGTGTGTGGAAATCTCCATCGCAGCATGAAACTTTTGCCTGTCGTATCTGGAGAGCAAAAGCATTATAATGTCGAAGGATTTACGAATAACAAGGAATGCAACTAGACAAGTCATGCATTTAAAAAAAGAAAGAAAGAAAAGAAAAAAAAACCCTTCTACCTAAAAATAGCCAGATTCTGACATGGCAAAAATAGCTCTTGATTTTTCCGAAACTGCAAAACGATTGAGAAAAAGGCCGCAGATGAGTTTAACAGAAACCTGGAGGATATTTTAAATCTGGAGGCTTGGATCCCGCTATGAATAGCAAGAACGAGACAGACGAGAAGCTTTGGGAAGCTTTTTTTGAGTGGGCATCCTTAATATGTCAACTTCTCGGTTCATATTACACCCGATGAGGATTGTTTTTTAATTTGAATTTTAGCTGCAGCTTTCCAAGGATGTCTTAGGCAACCTTCTACACTCAAAGAGCCAATTGGACCAATTTCCCACAGAAAAGAAAACACCGGGAGCCACAAAACCCTTCCCATGCCCGACTATTTCTTGAGCAGCCATAAAACTAATATATGTAGTTGAATTAAACATTCTGTTTTCTTCTGAAACTTTTCTTTTCTTGGATTTATCCATGGTTGGCCTACCAGGGGTTGAAAAGCCCAATAAATCGCGTGCTGGCGGGTGACGCATATTTTTATACGCATATTGGCGCAATACGCATATTGGCGGTTATGACGCATATTTTGAGTGACAGGGAGTCACAGGAGAGGGGTGAAAGAACCACATGAAAGAGCCACATAAGGTTGCTGACTCCTGTCTTAGGATATCCAGGTTATCCGAAGCAAAGCTTCGGAGAGCCAAACTCGGAATTGTTGTGGCCCCGTCCTCTGAGCCTATCCCATTGGAGGAAGGAAGCTCTGAGCAGGAGGAAGAGGAGCCAGCCAGATCTCCCAGCCCCCCCCCCTCTGGCACCGTCTCAGGTGCCAGCTGAAAGAGAGCCAAGTAGTGGGGAAACAGGTGTCTCAGATGAGAGTGAGGGAGAGACGTCATTCCTGGACGCACGCCAAAGAAGGCGAGAGAAAAGATTACTGCAGCTGCGGCGTATGAGGAAATAGACCTGAGTCACTGATTGGAGTCACAGGATCAGTGAGTCACTGGACCACACCCAGAAGCCTATCTATATAAGACAGGACAGTGGGTCAAGAAGTTTGTGACGAACAAAGCGAAACAAACATAGCAACCTCGTAGTCTTGGAAGCTAGATGAACGGCAAAGCTACGTAGGTGATTTTCTTGTTTGTGTAAACTAATAAAGTCCTTGGCAGACGGTGTGCCTATCGCTGCCAAGGTTGAGATAAGAACTGTGGAGTGTGCCAAGTGATTCTTAACCCTCGGCTGGCTGTGTTTTTGTGGGTCTCTGAAGGGGGGGGGACAGATCAGGAATTTCGTTTGGGGCGACGTGGAAGAAAAGGAGAAAAATTCTGGATTGTAGACGTCGTCCAAAGTCAAATGACTCGACTGTGGTTTTATTGAATACACCTGCTTTTCCATTGCAGCGTCTTTGGGAAATGGACTACTACAACTCCCACGAGGCTGCTTGTGGACGCTGGGAGCTGGAGTCCCACAAATGCAGATGGGGGAAAGGCTACCGTAAACCAACATTTTGTAGCCAGATCCTTAATTCAGAGCAGAATTGCATGTGCAAATCGTATCTTAAGAGGGGAGAATTCCACAAAACATCGATAGGGATGAAGGCTTGGGCTGAGTCCCTACTAGGCAAAAAAATTTCTTGATTAATTTGGTTCAGGATGATGGAATGATGGGTTTTCTCACTTGGTTGGCTGTTTTTAACAGCCCTTCGGTAATAAAGCTACATTTTTCTCTGGCAGTTTTGGTGTGGTGTTGCCCTCTGCAGTCACACTGAGACACATGCAGGAATTATTTATTTTTTTAAAGGACAGACCTAATTTGGTTTGCTTTCTTTCTTTCTTTCTTTCTTTTCTTTCTTTCTTTCTTTCTTTCTTTCTTTCTTTCTTTCTTTCTTTCTTTCTTTCTTTCTTTCCTTCCCTCCCTCCCCTCCTTCTTTCTTTTTTTCCCCTTCCTTCCCTCCCTCCTCTCCTCCTCCTTTCCTTCTTTCTTTTATTCTTTCCTTCCTTCCTTCCTTCCCTCCCTCCCTCCCCTCCTCTTTCTTTCTTTCTTTTTCTTTTCTTTCTTTATCTTTATCTTTTTTCTTTCTTTCCTTCCCTTCTTCCCCTCTTCTTTCTTTCTCTTTCCTTCCTTCCCTCCCCCTTTTTCTTTCTTTCTTTTTCTTTCTTTCTTTCTCTTTCTCTTTTAATTTTTCTTTCTTTCTTTTCTTTTTCTTTCTTTTCTCTCTTTTTTCTTTTCTTTCTTTTCTTTCTTTTCCTCTTTTCTTTCTTTACTTTCTTTTTCTCTTTCTTTCCCTCCCTCCCTCCCTCCTTTCCTTCCTCTCTCTTTTTCTTTCTTTCTTTCTTTCTTTCTTTCTTTCTTTCTTTCTTTCTTTCTTTCTTTCTTTCTTTCTTTCTTTCTTTCTTTCTTTCTTTTCTTTCTTCAATTTATATGCCCCCCCCTTCTCTGGAGGCTCAGGGCGGCTTACAATGCGTTAAGCAATAGCCTTCATACTTTTGTATATACCTGTTAGTAGGGCTTTCGCCCCCCTCCCCCCTAAGCGGTGTTCTTTTTTATACAAAGTCAGCTTATTGCCCCCACAATCCAGGCCCTCATTTTACCTACTTTCTCTATTTCTGGAGCAGCAATGTAGTTAAATAACTTTCTCAGGAACGTGGATAGCTGCAAGAGCCATATTTAATGGCCAGTAATCCAATTTTGGGGAAAACCAAGATGGAAGGGGCAAAGGTTGAAACCACAGCAGATCTGGAAAAGGACAAACCTTAAATTAGAATATCTGACTTTGTCTTCTCCCCTCTTGTTCCTTCTTTCTCTTCCCGAAAAGAAAGTCTGGTTCAGAAGAGTTATTACCCATCATAAAGGAATGGAATAACAGAACTGGAGGTTTCTGAATCAACCCCCTGCTCAGGCTGGAAACTCATATCATTTCAGACAAATGGCGCCCCAATCCCTTCTTAAAAACTAACGGGCAAAGTTGTGAAAAGGCTCCTGTGCTTTTCTAGATGAATTTATTTATTTAGAAGGCAGTGTTAAAAAAAAATAATAATGCTGGAACCATAAAGACATTTTTCTTGTGTGAAATAATAGTGAAGAGAAGGACCAGGGGAGACAGGATAGCAGTCTTCCAATATTTGAGGGGCTGCCACAAAGAGGAGGGGGGATCAAGCTATTTTCCAAAGCACCCGAAGGCCAGACAAGGAATAATGGATGGAAACTGACCAAGGAGAGATTCCACCTGGAAATAAGGAGGAATTTTCAGACCGTGAGAACCATCAACCCAATGGAACAGAAGCTGCCTTCGGAAGTTGTGGGAGCTTCATCCCTGGAGGCTTTCAAGAAGAGACTGGACTGCCATCTGTCAGAAATGGTGTAGGGTCTCCTGCTTGGACAGGGGGCTGGACTAGATGACCTACAAGGTCCCTTCCAGCTCTGTTAACCTGTTATTACATTTTCTCAGTCCTGTGTTTGTACTCTGAAGAGAATGGGGCCATAACCTCCCTGAGCTTTACCACTTCCTTCTGTTGTTATTTCTTCTAAAGGGTAAATACCAGCTGAAGATACCCAGTGGGGACCTGTATATGTGAAGGAGCAGCTGTCCATCTTTAAGTCTGAAGTTTGAGATTTGTTTCCAAAGGTTTACCTGAAACAGTTGGATTGGGAAGGACCATGGATAGGGACTTAGATGTGATGGCTCCATAGAGGCCAAGAGATTCTCTCTTAGGGATGGAGCCACAACTTGTTATTGTGTTGTTGTGTTGTTATTGTTAGTTGGGAAGTTGTGTCTGACCCATCGTGACCCCATGGACAACTTTCCTCCAGGTCTTCCTGTCCTCTACCATCCTCTGGAGTCCATTGAAGTTCACGCCGACTGCTTCAGTGACTCCATCCAGCCACCTCGTTCTCTGCCGTCCCCTTCTTCATTTGCCCTCCATCGTTCCCAGCATTAGGCTCTTCTCCAGGGAGTCCTTCCTTCCTTCTCCTTAGGTGGCCAAAGGATTTGAGTTTCCTCTTCAGGATCTGGCCTTCTAAAGAGCAGCCAGGGTTGATCTCCTCTAGGACTGACCGGTTGGATCGCCTTGCAGTCCAAGGGACTCGCAGGAGTCTTCTCCAGCACCAGAGTTTAAAGGCCTCCATTCTTTGATGCTCAGCCTTCCTTATGGTCCAACTTTCCCAGCCATCCATTGCAACTGGGAAAACCATCACCTTGACTATACGCACTTTTGTTGGCAGGGTGATGTCTCTGCTTTTTAGTATGCTGTCTAGATTTGCCATGGCTTTCCTCCCCAGGAGCAAGCGGCTTTTAATTTCTTGGCTGCAGTCCCCATCTGCGGTGATCTTGGAGCCCAGGAAGACAAAATCTGTCACTTCCTCCATTTCTTCCTCATCTATTTGCCAGGACTTGAGAGGGCCAGATGCCATGATCTTAGTTTTCTTAATGTTGAATTTCAAGCCAACTTTTGCACTCTGCTTCTTCACCTGCATCAAGAGGCTCTTCAGTTCCTCTTCATTTTCTGCCATTAGATCACAACTTTTAAGGGAAACTAAAATTTTAAAGAGAGATGCCTGGGGCGGGGGGGGGGGGGGATAAATGGACAATCAACCTAGGATTTTACGGTGCCTAAGACACAGCCAAATCTAATATTGCCACTCGTCCTGGAGAATTGATCATGAAATTGGTTTTATTTAGCGCCATGATCACTTCAAACAGTCACTAAATGAGGCGAGAGAGCTCTGTCTGTACAGCTTTGGAAGAGACACAGAAAAAATCAGATTAAAAGAATATTTTTCTACCCAATTGATAAACTTCATAGTTTATCCTTTCAGTGGAAATTGAGACGAATCTCCTTCCTGTAATCTGTAGCTCAGTGTCCCGTTTGGGCTGAGTGTAACATGTAGCTCAGCCACTGGGTCTTATAAGTCACAGCTTAGGAAACTGGGATGGAGAGGGAGGGACAGAGAATTTTAAAGCAGTAAAATCTTGGTTGGAGTCAAGATTTGCTTTTAGAGCAATGGCTGTGAAAGTTGGACCATAAGAAAGAATGGAGGCCTTTGAACTCTGGTTCTGGAGAAGACTCCTGCGAGTCCCTTGGACTGCAAGGCGATCCAACCGGTCAGTCCTAGAGGAGATCAACCCTGACTGCTCTTTAGAAGGCCAGATCCTGAAGAGGAAACTCAAATCCTTTGGCCACCTAATGAGAAGGAAAAGACTCCCTGGAGAAGAGCCTAATGCTGGGAACGATGGAGGGCAAAAGAAGAAGGGGACGGCAGAGAACGAGGCGGCTGGATGGAGTCACTGAAGCAGTTGGCGTGAGCTTAAATGGACTCCAGAGGATGGTAGAAGACAGGAAGGCCTGGAGGAATGTAGTCCATGGAGTCGCAATGGGTCGGACAGGACTTCGCGACTAACAACAACAACAATGGATGCATAGACATGCAGCGTGCAAACTGATCCATTTTTAAAGCCATTTTCACAAACGCTTTAAAAAAAAATTCTTAACAGATTAACAGAGTCGGAAAGGGACCTTGTGGGTCATCTAGTCCAACCCCCATTTACACCATTTCTGACAAATGGCAGGAAATGGAAATCTGCCACTTTCTTCCCACCCCCCACCCCCCCCAAACAGAGTTCCATTCAAAAGGCGGAATTAAAAGATCCGATGAAAAGGATATTTTCCTACCCAACAGATGGCAGCATTTTCACAGTTTATCCTTTCTAGTGGACATCTCTTCCTTGTAATCTAGTGTCATGTTTGGGCCGAGTGTAACGTGTAGCTCGGCCGCTGGGGTCTCCTGTTTTGGAAAAGCAGCAGCATAGCTTTCCACTTTGGGGTGGGGTAGGGACGAAGGGTTGACCCTGGCAAAATTACTCTGCGGTGGAGAGAGGGACGGTCTGAAATAAGAAAGAGCTTCTTTTCCTCCCCCACACCTCACCCCCCCCAAAAATAAAACCTCATGAGGACTAGCGCTTTGGGGGACCGATTCTCCGCTCGGGAGCCAGCCTAGCTGGTCCTGAAACCGAACAAAGGCGTGGGTCTAAAGAGAGAGAGAGAGAGAGTTGGGCAGCGACTGCAAGGCCCATCATCCTCGGCTGGGATGGGAAGGAGAGTACGGTCTTCAGTAAACCTGGCGTTCTAGGCGTGGGAAAAGATAAGGGGGAATAAAGCGGTGGGCAGGAGAACCCCGATGCGGGCGAAGCAGCTTCGATTCCAGGGAACAGATTCCAAAGCCCACCCCTCTTTTTCTGGCTCCTCCCCTCCCTTTGGCTCCTCCTCCCTCCTCTGCCCCCCCACCTCCCCACGCCCCCTCCTCTTCCTCCTCCTTCGTGGCCGCCGCGATGCCTCCGCCCGGAGTTCTGCTCCGCTGCGCCTTGGCGCTTCTCCTCTTGGGTTTGGGGTTCCCCTCTCCCCCACGGAGGAGGAAGGGGGACCCCCGGCCAGGGAGGAGGAAGAGGAAGAGCTTGCCCACCGTGGTGGTCGCCATCCTGGCCCGCAATGCCCAGCACTCTCTGCCCCACTACTTGGGGGCCCTGGACCGTCTGGATTATCCCGCGGAGCGCATCTTCATTTGGTGAGCCTGTGTGCATTTTTTGGGGCGGGGGTTCCTTCCTTGCAAAGCACCGGCGACGCCCCCTCTTAGCTGGACAGCTGCCTGCTGGAAGGGGAGGGGTCTCGCCTCGTTCCCGGAGTTGGTTTTTTTTGGGGGGGGGGGGGCTGGATTACCCCCGCGTAACTCATCTTCATTTGGTGAGCCTGTGTGCGTTTTTGGGGGCGGGGGGTTCCTTCCTTGCAAAGCACCGGCGACGCCCCCCTCTTAGCTGGACAGCTGCCTGCTGGAAGGGGAAGGGGTCTCGCCTCGTCCAGGGGTTGGCTTTGGAGGGGGGGTCTTTGGATGCTGAGTTGGGGGATCTGGTCTAGTTGGACAGCTGGAGGTTCCTTTGCAAGAGTCGTGAAGTTCTTAATTTACACGGGGAGGCTGGGCTGGGGAAAGACTTGGGGATCCCTTGGAAGCTCTCCCTATCCGTTTTGGAGGTGTCTGACCGATTCTGGGCTCTGTGTGGCCAGGGGCAATGGGGGAATGCGGCGTGTGACATCCAGAGGGCACCCCATTTAAGGACAGTGGTTTGGGGTGGTTTATAGGTGTCTCCATTAGGAGATTTGCAAAATCGATGGGAAAATATTTCTCTCCTCCCTTCCTTCCCCCATTCCCAAGCTTTAATGGATGCTAGTTGGGGGTGCAGAGTTCAGGTTTTGGGGTTCTGGAGTTTGTTTTTGCAGTTGTTTGCCCTGTTGTGGCTTTTCCAAGGAATTTCTTTTGCTGTTTTTCCTCCAGCCGCAATCTTCTTTTTTTAGGGATTTGGCTTCCAGCATAGCTGAAAATTAGTTCTACTTCCCTCCCCCACCCCCACCCCCCATTTCCCTGCAGATTGCAACAGACTGCAACTCCCATCCTCCCCCATCCCAGCACGATGGGAGTTGTAGTCCGAGGTCTCTGTAAATCATATCAGGATGTGGGTTGCGGCCTCTATTGTGGGAGGAGAAAGGGATATTATAAAGCTATTTTTTTTCCCCCCGTAAAACAACTGGATGCCACACCTTGTTTTATGTTATGGTAATGTGGTTTTAGAACATGCCTGAGGCTCAGAGGCTGCAAATAAATTCAGTTTTTTCCCTCCCCCAGAGCAATTGATCTGCCATCCCTCTCATCTCACTTCAAACAGGTACAATTCCCAGCCTGGGAAGGTATGGCTCACCTGTCTCTCCCCTCCACCTGGTTGCTGGCAAAGATCAAAAGATGTTTCCTTTGCTGTGTTTCAAAGCTTCTCCC
>JAWJVD010000138.1:0-70324 GCA_038048745.1 Coluber constrictor foxii | reverse complement strand
CCCGTCCCATCCCATTGAGCTACCTGCCGAGACCCCATGATACTTGCTCAAAATTGTTATCTATCTGTTCAGCAGCGAGTCGTTCTTCTGAGGAAGCAATTGGGTTGTGGCTTCTACAAGAAAGCGTTTTTAAAAACCCATGTTTATTACAGGGAAAAATAATCACACACCAATCCACCCTTCACCTTATTCTACCAGGTCTCAATGAGACCAAGACATCTACTCTGAAATGCACCATTTGAAGCTGATAGGTAGGTGGAGAGCTATCAGTGGCAGTTCAGGTGAAGATCACACCTTATTTGTAGCTGGAGAAATGCAAGTGATAGTTCAGTGAGTTCAATACTTAGCAACTCCTATTGGAAATGGAAAAATTCAGCCTGAAAGAACTGTTTGCCACTGTTAGCAACTTTGAAGGATGTACATCAATAGTTTAAGACGTAAGCCATTTTCCTATCTTCCCAACCAGGGTAAAACCCACCAACTATTATCTTAATAGAGGATTTTACTGAGTAGAAAGTAATGCATGTATACAGTAGTAGCCAAAATTGTGGAAACTTTTTAGGGAAAAGTGTATTTTCCAACCCTAGCTAATAACACCACTTTTTTGGGGGAGCAATGGAAAGACAATTTAATCAAGAATGTAATGCAATAACTTTTATGAAGGATTTGCTGTTAGGATAGCAGTCACAGTATAAAGAAGAAAGCGAAACACGTAGAAAGAGGTATACAAAAATGATCACCATAGGAAAAATGAGATGTACCAAAATGATCCCCATGTCAGTGAATCCTTAGTTGGGTAATCTTTAGCATGAATGATGGCCTTGCAACGTCTTCCCATGGAGTGAACCAAGTCTTTTAGTTCTGTGGTTGTTATAATGTGAAACCAAGATTGAATGACGGCTTCTATTAACTGGGTTTTATTGCTGGGTCGTTTCTGACTAACAAGTTTGTTTAGTCGGCTCCTTAGATTTTCAATTGGGTTAAGGTCTGGGCTATTCCCAGGGCATTCCAGCGGTGGAAGAGGACAGTTAAAGCATCACAGGTCAACGGCTTTGGCAACCAAGTTCCAGAGAAGCATAAAAGACACACAGATTTCCTAACCCAGCATCCAAGATGTTTACTCTTTCCTATAGCCTTCCTCTCCCCTTCGTCTTTGTTTTGCCTTCCATGTGCTGAAAACACCAAAAGATACAATTTCCCCTTAGTTCCAACCTAGAATTAAGGAGAAATTTTCCTGACAGTGAGAACAATTAATTAGTGGGATGGTTTCCTCCATAGGTTGTGGATACTCCATCATGGGAGGTTTTCAAGAAGAGACTGGATGGCCACTTGTCTAGAATGGTATAAGATCTCCTGCTTGGACAGGGGGTTGGACTAGAAGACCTCCAAGGTCCTTTCCAAGTCCGTTATTCTGTTTTATTCTGTTATTCCGATATTCTATCCACTGGGAATGTCTGAAGACTCAGCATGGGATACAAATAGATGCAGGAGGATGTATGGTTCCCACGGCAACCCCTTGTTCAAATAAAATTGCGATGCTAAGGCATCCAATTGAAGTTGTATATCTTAATTATGAAGCTATGTATCTAGGGGACGGTCAGCATTAGGTTCTTGTCTTCATACTTTCTTGGGGAACACAGCATCTACAAATTCCCTAAGCTGAAACACCTTCAATTGCTGGATTTGTAGTGACAGGAACTGCTTCCATACGAACACCGGTTAATGTCAGCTATTTTTGTACATTTGAACTCTGGTAATGTCAGATTTGTAATTTGATTAATGATAGTAACTATGATGATGACCTATGACTTATTACTTGCTGATTATATGTACACTGTGAGCGTATACTGTACACGGGAGACCAATTCTTTGTGTGTCTGATCACACTTGGCCAATAAAGATTTCGAATTCTATTCTGTTCTGTTCTGTTCTGTTCCGTTCCGTTCCGTTCCGTTCTGTTCTGTTCCGTTCCGTTCCGTTCCGTTCCATTCCATTCCATTCCATTCCATTCCATTCCATTCCATTCCATTCCATTCCATTCCATTCTACCCTACCCTACCCTACCCTACCCTACCCTACCCTACCCTACCCCATATTCTATTTCATAGTCTATCCTATCCTATCCTACCCTACCCTATCCTCAACCTAGCACCAAGGAGTTTAATTGAAACTTGCTGCAGATTCTCCTTTCAATTTACTTCTCTGGGTCCTATTTTTCCACCTAGAGCCATGAAATTAAGTTTGTCAGATCGCACCATTTGGGTGAAAATGTTTATTGCATCAGGAACACAGGTCAATTCAATCAATTCTTCCTGGAGGTTCATGGATTTGTTGGAACTTTGCTGTGGTTGTAACCTCACTTGATGAATAACTAAAGATGGTGTGTGTGCACACACACATATACTATCTTTAGTTTATTCATCATAAAAAGGTAAAAGTTCCCCTCGCATACATGCCAGTCGTTCCCAACTCTAGGGGGCAGTGCTCATCTCTGTTTCAAAGCCGAAGAGCCAGCGCTGTCCGAAGACATCTCTGTGGTCATGTGGCCGTCATGACTCAATGCCAAAGATGCACGGAACACTGCTACCTTCCCACCAAAGATGGTCCCTATTTTTCTACTTGCATTTTTTACGGGCTTTCGAACTGCTAGGTTGGCAGAAGCTGGGACAAGTCACTGGAGCTCACCCCGTTCTGCAGCGCTAGGGACTCGAACCGCTGAACTGCCGACCTTTCTATCGGCAAGCTCAGCATCTATAATCCCTTTACAAACAGGGACTTTATCGATAATAACCAATAATAACCACAAACCAGAAGGCAATAAACAATTATTTGAGAACAAGCTTCCTTTTTTTTTATAATTGGGAAGGGATTATCCCACTGCATCAATTGTTTTGTAGCATATTATTTGTTTTTATAAACACGTTGCTCCATGTCTGTTTGCACATTACCTCGAGCGGATAATTCAATGAGCAATAATACGAGGACATATTATTGCTAAGCTTTGATTCACTTAGGGCCAAAACTGGTAACTCTGCTTGTCCAGAGCTCTCCCAGAATTTTAACCGTACTGCCGATATTAGGGATTATCCTAATATGCAGGATCTGAATTTTACTCTTAAACCATTGTTCTTTATTTACCAGGAAAGCAAGAAGTTAAGGCATTCTCATTCTAAAAACAAGAAAATTCAAATGAAGGAGGCACGTAAGACATTGCTTTGGGCTTCAACCTACGACGAACTGTTTACACCGTACATTTTGTGTTTTCAGCAAGAATCTTTCTTCAAACACGCCAGGAGCCAAATTCAGCCGAGCAGAATTTAAAAATTCTATCTAAGCAAACAAAGGCAGCGCAATCATTTTGATGGGGATGCTAAGGCCGTAACAATAATCTACGCATCTGTTTTATGTTGGAAATTAAAAGCAGTTTGATTTGATGCCATCGTATTTGTTCCCTTACTCTTTTGCCGGTGTGTTTTCACGGAATGATTTGTTCCAGCATATAAAATTTGCTTTAAAAAAAAAATCCACACTTGAAAGACCACAATTCAGGTAGCATTCTTTGGTAGGAATGCAGAATTAATAGAATGTGTATATTCTAATGTTTATTGGAAAATCTGGGAAGTATATTATCATCTAAGTAAATGGTTCAAAAGTTTTAAAATGATTTAAAACTTTTTAATATTTTAAAAATAGTTTTAAAATGTTTCAAAAATATTATCTTCAAAAGTAAATGACCAGTAAGGTGCACAACATTAAATATATCTAAATATATATATTTCTTTTCTGAGGTTTTCGTGGGTGTTTGTATGTAGGTCTTTGGTTATTTGGGTTTTCTCCCACGTAAAATTGGAAGTGTCTTGGCGACATTTCGATGAAGTCTCATTCGTCATCTTCAGGATGGTGTTCTCGGCTTCGTGCTTCCAGGGCTGGTGTTTTTGGCTGTTCACGAAGTTCCTCCTAGAAGCATGAAGCCGAGAACACCAGCCTGAAGATGATGAATGAGACTTCATCGAAATGTCGCCAAGACACTTCCAATTTTACGCAGGAGAAAACCCAAATAACCAAAGACCTACATATATATATGTAGGACTTATATATATATACGTATATATACAAGGTGTCTCAATGACTAAGACACTGAGCTTGTCGATTGGAAGGCCAGCAGTTCAGCGGTTCGAAACCCTAGTGCTGTGTAACGGGGTGAGCTCCCATGACTTGTCTCAGCTTCTACCAACCTAGCAGTTCGAAAGCACGTTAAAAATGCAAGTAGAAAAATAGGGACCACCTTTGGTGGGACGGTAACAGTGTTCTGTGCACCTTTGGCGTTGAGTCATGCCAGCCACATGACCACGGAGATGTCTTCGGACAGCGCTGGCTCTTCGACTTTGAAACGGAGATGAGCACCGCCCCCTAGAGTCGGGAACGACTAGCACATATATCCGAGAGGAACCTTTACCTTTATATACATACATACACATATAGGTCTTTGGTTATTTGGGTCTTCTCCCGCGTAGAATTGGAAGTATCTTGGCGACGTTTCGACGAAGTCTCATTCGTCATCTTCAGGCTGGTGTTCTCGGCTTCGTTCTTCCAGGAAGAACGCTCCTGCTCCTCCTGCTCCTGGAAGAACGAAGCCGAGAACACCAGCCTGAAGATGACGAATGAGACTTCGTCGAAACGTCACCAAGATACTTCCAATTCTACGCGGGAGAAGACCCGAATAACCAAAGACCTACATACAAACACCCGCGAAAACCTCAGAAAACACATACACATATATTTATATAAACATAGTCTCTATTTCTATATCATCTACGCAAAGAATAACTTATGCTCTTCTTCTTACCAGATGTGTGGGGTTTCCATTCCCACACATTTGGGAATTTATGGGACTTTAGGGTGAGATGGGACCATAAGTCCCACACAGTAGGAAGTCACTTCTGCTACAGTGCAAGAATACCTCTGAAGTCATACAGTACCTTGGCATTGCAAAGTAAGTAAGACTTCGCCAACAGAGGGTTGAATTAAACAAATGTTTGAATTTGCACAGACCTCTCGTTCAGGATTAGGTGGGTAAATATATACCTAACAGGGGAAATTGTGAAGAGGATGTTAATTTAGGAAAGGTAGATCATTGAGAGACACTGGGCTCTCTCTTAGTCTAAGAAAGAAAGAGAAAAGCTTTTGTGAAAACAGGAAAAAAAAATGTGAATGAAACTACTTGGGCCTTTGCCTCTGAACGTTAATCATGAAAAGAGTTAGAGATTTGGCTGATCCTTCCAGAAAAGCAGAAGCTGGGAATCAAACATGAATCCAATTAACTCGGTGTTATGGCCTGTCAGCCACCAGCCCCTCTGGCAGCCAAATCAGAGGAGGAGGAGGAGGCGTGGGAGTCGGAGTCATCATGAAACGCAACCTGAGGGCTCCGAGGGGGAAGAGAGAGACCGAGACCGAGACTTGGCTGTCCATCAGCACTCAGATGAAGAGTCAATAGCTCCCAGGTCTGGAGGTAGCTGATGAGGAAGAGGAGGAACAGCTGTGTCCAGTGCCTGACGCGTGGAAGGCAGAGGAGAGGAGAGCAGTGGAAATCTATGGGCTGGTCTTTGGGAAGGAAGAGCCACCGCTGCTAGAGAAGTCCTACCTTACCTCTGGGGATAAAAGGCATGGGGTAGAGATGAATAGATGTGGCAGATAACTATTCATCTCCCTGCTGGACAGACTTGTTAGTCTGAGGTGAGAGAGAAACTTTTTGCTGGGGCCACTGGCACTCTTAATAAAAAAAATCATTGATTTAACTTTGAGAAGGTGGGTTAGAACATTAGGAGGACACATTTTGCTCTGTTTTCATTCTTTCAAAGTGTTATTGGATTGTCTGGAGGAATGAAGGCCCGGTATCCAGAAGACTCACAAAGCGGGGGCTTTAACAATTTCAGCTTGTCAGGAAGCTAAATTGACTTAATCCCATCCTCTTGTGTTTGAGTCAAATGCAGGGATTCATTTTTAATTCCTTAATCCGGGACTCTTGAATAAATGATGGGACCCGTTGACGGATTGCTGCCCCAGTTAGGGCTGCGTTCCAGCTACACTAGAGTGTGTATTTCTCTGCCGCTTTTGAAACAAGAATTAAGAGAGATAATATTCCAGGTTTCCCCTGGATCTCCTGGAAAGGTGAGGCATTTAATCAATCTCAGTTATGAGTATCGTTGTTCAACCAATTTCGGCCACATGGCTTAATAATAGGAGCTAATGGTGCAATCATCCCGGGTTAAAATTAGAATCATAAAAAGAAGTAATAAAAAGCTCTCAGGTCAGTTCATTTCACCCCAAGACAGAAGCTGCAAATTTCTCCTATTGTTTGGTGAATCTCTCTCTCTCTCTCTCTCTCTCTCTCTCTCTCCCTTCTCTCTCCCTCTCCCCTGTCTCTCTTCTCTCTCTTTCTCTTTCTCCCATCCTCTCTCTGAAGATGTCTCTCTTCCTTCTCTCTATCTCTCTTCCTTCTCTCTGTCTGTATCTCTCCCTTCTCTCTCTTCCTTCTTTCTCTGTCCCTCTTTGTCTGTCCCTCTTCCTTCTCTCTCTGTCTCTCTCTATCCCTCTATCTCTCTTCCTCCCCCCCCCCGTCTCTCTGAAGGATATTCGAGAATTGAAACTGTCCTAATATAATTTCAGCACCCTGGACAGCAGATGGCATAGCTCAAAACCTAAACCGGCTCAAGCTTGGTTGCTAATTGGATGGGAGATGGGCCAGAGAACCCTGCAACTGTAGGTTGTTGTTAATTGTGTCTGACCTATCATGACCCCATGGACAACGTTCCTCCAGGCCTTCCTGTCCTCTACCATCCTCTGGAGTCCATTTAAACTCATGCCGACTCCTTCAGTGATTCCATCCAGCCACCTTGTTCTCTGCCGTCCACTTCTTCTTTTGCCCTCCATTGTTCTCAGCATTCGGCTCTTCTCCAGGGAGTCCTTCCTTCTCCTGAGGTGGCCAAAGTATTTGAGTTTCATCTTCAGGATCTGGCCTTCTAAAGAGCAGCCAGGGTTGATCTCTTCTAGGACTGACCGGTTGGATCACCTTGCAGTCCAAGGGACTTGCAGGAGTCTTCTCCAGCACCACAGCTGTAGGATACATTGGCAAACCAAAAACATGGGAGAGGCCGAGGTGGCACAGTGGTTAGAGTGCAGTACTGCAGGCTACTTCTGTTGACTACCTGCTGCCTATAATTTGGCAGTTCGAATTTCACCAGGCTCAAAGTTGACTCATCCCTCCATCCTTCCGAGGTAGGTAAAATGATCCAGATTGTTGGCAGGCAATATGCTGATTCTGTAAACTGCTTGGAGAGGGCTGTAAAGCACTATGAAGCGTTATATAAATCCAAAGTCCTAGTGGCTATCCCGAAAGAAATGAATGTCAAATCACTTCAACGCCGATTGCCCCAAAAAATTGAAAGTTAAAGGTCAGATTTCCGTTTTATGTATATTTGAACCTGAAGAAGCTTCTTCGATGAGAAGCGAAATGTCTTCATAGAAAAACCAGAAAGTCCAGTTGCCTCTTTAAAAAAAAATGCATCTTTGGGACAACCATGATCTGGATGACTGAGAATCTCCATATCTCACATTTGAACCCTATGCCATCACTCGCTACTTAATCTGAATCGAATCCTGCTTCCACTGAATATATGCCATAGTTTGGGCCTATAAAGGAAACAATGCAATTTAGGAATTTTCTTTTTTAATAGGAAGTTTGATCCTGTTTGACTTTTAAGGGGGGAAAAAAGTAACACTTGGAATAATGTAAATTAAGGAGGGTGGAATTGAACTGAAGAAACTTCTTGGATGAGAAGCAAAATGTTTTCAGAGAAAACATGATGAAAGTCCAGTCTCCTTTTGGAAAAAGTACCTTTGGGAGAAAAGCAAGGTGCCAACTCAGGAAGCTCAAAACTGCCCAAGGAGCTGCTGATTCAGTTCTACAGAGGAATTATTGAGTCTGTCATCTGCACCTCTATAACTGTCTGGTTTGGTTCTGCAACCCAACAAGACAGACTCGGACTTCAGAGGATGATTAGAACTGCAGAAAAAACAATGGCTACCAACCTGCCATCCATGGAGGGCCTGTCTACTGCACGAGTCAAAGAATGCTGTGAAAATATTTACAGACCCCTCGCATCCTGGACATAAATTATTTCAACTCCTACCCTCAAAATGAAGCTATATAGCACTGCACACCAGAACAACTAGACACAAGAACAGTTTTTTCCCGAATGTCATCACTCTGCTAAACAAATAATTCCTACAACACTGTCAAATTATTTACTAAAGCTGCATTACTATTATTATTAATCTTCTCATCGTTCCTATCACCCATCTCCTCCCACTTATGACTGCATGACTGTAACCTTGTTGCTGGTATCCTTAAGATTTATACTTGTTTCCTAGTATGATTTGATTGCTTATTTGTACCCTATGACTATCATTAAGTGTTGTACCTTATGATTCTTGACGAATGTATCTTTTCTTTGTATGTACACTGAGAGCATAGGCACCAAAGACAAATTCCTCGTGTGTCCAATCACACTTGGCCAATAAAGAATTCCATTCCATTCCATTCCATTCCATTCCATTCTCTATTCTATTCTGTCCTGTCCTGTCCTGTCCTGTCCTGTCCTGTCCTGTCCTGTCCTGTCCTGTCCTGTCCTGTCCTGTCCTGTCCTATCTTCTATTCTATTCTATTCTATTCTATTCTATTCTATTCTATTCTATTCTATTCTATTCTATTCTATTCTATTCTATTCTATTCTATTCCATTCCATTCCATTCCATTCCATTCCATTCCATTCCATTCCATTCCATTCCATTCTCTATTCTGTTCTGTTCTGCTCTGTTCTGTTCTTTCCTGGGTGAACAAAAACTGAACCCATGGCCCAGAAACAGAGAAGCCATCCTTCCAGAGAGCTAAGCAGTTGTTACAACTTCAGCCAATTTTCAGATTAAATAGATTTCAAATGCAAACCAGACTCCTAAATTTCAGCACCAACTCATTTCATAATAAAATAGCTACTGACAGCAACGTCAGAAAGCGTTTTCTTGGATATGAGAATTCAGCATATAAACTCTGAAGATTCTGAAAAATGGGAGAAGACCAAGAAACGTTTGGCAATCTGCCAAGGATGCCTTCTCCAGCCAAAGTGAGACAATCTTTCAAACACTTAAAAAAAAAAGTGGCCTTTTCATCTAATATAAGAATGTCTATATTCAGGACGAGTGATGAATAACTATGTGGGTTCAAGACAAGACATGTGCAATAATGAACGTGTTTTTAGGAAAAAACAACCCGCTTAGGTGAGCAAAAGTTCATACGCCAGCACACCCACACACACAAAGTTTAAAAAGTATCTTAAAAGAACAGGTAGGCTTTAACCTACGACTGGAACTGAACACACAATTTTCGTTGCTAAGGAAGACAACTGTGGAGTGAGTTTCATCCCATTTTAATGACATGGTTGTTTAAGGGAATCACTGCAAACTGTTAAAATGATGACGTGAATTTGGCTTCCCCATTGCTTGTCAGAGGGTTGCCGATGGTAATCACATAACCACGGGATGTCAGTGCAACAGTCATAAGTACATGCCAGTTGCCAAGCGTCTGAACCGTGACCGCAGGGATGTGGCAATGGTCCTAAGTGTTAAAAAATAATCTTAAATCACCTTTTTTTTTACCCTTATTGGTATCTGAGCAGCCCCGATTTTCTATTAATATCAAGGGGTCTTCATGAACGCACAGGGTCATAGCTGTGCCTGTATTTCATTGGAGCAAGTTAAGATTACTGTGTTTCCCCCAAAATAAGACTAGGTCAAATATTAATTTTTGCTCCAAAAGATGCATTATGACTTATTTTCTGGTTAGGTCTTAGTTTGGGGGAAAATACAATACTAAACGCCTCCGTCTGGTTGACAATCTTAACTGGGGCTTATTTTTGGGTAGGGTTTATATTATGAACATCCTGAAAAATCATGCTGGGTCTTATTTTTGGGGAAACAGGGTATTACCATGAAGTGAAGCTTTATGGGGAAATGTAGAACTGGGCAGTTAGAATTTAGCCAAATCCCAACTGTGTGGTGATGGGATTTGTTATCCAAATAAAGAGTGGGGTGCTAACTGTTCTTTGTTGCCATGCCTTCTCTCATGCACAGTGAGACGATGGGAGGGATTCTGAATGAGGAGCCCACTGACTTAAGTGGGAAACAATAGTTAAGTCTCTGTTTTTAATCTTTCACTGGTTGGATGGATGGATGGATGGATGGATAGATGGGAGGGAGGGAAGGAGGGAAGAAAAGAGGGACAGAGGGAGGGAGGGAGAGGGAAGAAGGAAAGAGATGGGATTGAGAAGAAGGAAGGGAGGAAGGAAGGAAGGAAGGAAGGAAGGAAGGAAGGAAGGAAGGAAGGAAGGAAGGAAGGAAGGAAGGAAGGAAGGAAAGAAAAAAGGAAGATGGGAGGGAGGGGGAGGAAAGAAAGAAAGGAAGGAAGGAAGGAAGGAAGGAAGGAAGGAAGGAAGGAAGGAAGGAAGGAAGGAAAGAAGGGAAACAGGATTGAGAAGAAGGAAGGAAGGAAGGAAGGAAGGTAGGAAGGAAGATGGCACGGAGGGAGAAGTAGGAAGAGAGGGAGGAAAACAGGAAGGAAGGAAGGAAGGAAGGAAGGAAAGATGGGAGGGATGGAGGGAGGGAAGGAGAGAAGGAAGGAAGGAAGGAAAGAAAAAAGAAGGAAGGAAGGAAGGAAAAAAAGAAAGAAGGAGCATGGGTGATATATACTATAGTCAAAATAACATTCCTTTCTCAGAAAGTCAAGGCCGTATTGCCTTGCACCTAGAGTGGTGTAACTGGGAGGCATCTCCAGTTGGGACGATGCTTTGATTGAACCACGTGATGGACCTGTGGGTGCTGAGCAGGGACTTGGACTTTCCTTTGGGTGGGGAAAACCTGGAAGCTTTCAGATTCGGGTTTTCCCAGATGTGCCAATATGACTCTCTAATAAAATGGAACTTTGAAGAAATTCAAGCCTCAGAATTTGCTTTCGTTACTTGGAACCCTGACAGATTGGGGTGCTGAGTTACATTTCTTGATGAGTTTATATTTTCGATCCCCCTTTTCATTCTCTCCCCACCAAAAGATTCTCCCAGTGTCTCCCAGTAACCTTCAATGCAGCCCACACCCTTTCTGGAGGGAAGAGATTTTGCCCGACCTTGCTGTGGTGACCTTGGGGAGGCTCATCTGCATGCAAAGAAGCTGAATTATCGAAAACAGATGTCGGTGCCGGCAGGAGGCTCAGCCCGCTCAAGACAGATCGTGAGGAACTAATGCGGTTCTTGGATGGCAAATAGTCTTTTGTTCCTTTTTCCACTGCTGCAAACTTCTCGGCATGCAGCTGCACAGGGGCCGGCAGAGCCATCCAATGGCCTACGGGTCACCCCTCTGTGGCTTCAATAGCTCCGGGCTGCAGATCCTCTCCAGCAACTGACAAACCGTGCAGTCCAATCTTTTTTTTTGGGGAGGGGTGGGCTTCAGTCTGGATTCAAAGGGGAGGATGCTCTCCTGGCCCAGATAGCTCTGGGCTTTAGAATCATGCAATTGCCAATAATGAGAAAAGAAGGGAAGGGAAGGATGAAGAAGGGAAGGGAACAGAGGGGGAGGGAGAGAGGGGAGGATGGAGAAGAGAAGAGGAGGGGAGGGAAGAGGTGGGGAGGGAGAAGAGCGAAGAGAAATGGAAGAGAAGGGGAAGAGGAAGGAAAGGGAAAGAGAAAGAGAAAGAGAAAAGAGGAAAAGGGAAGGGGAGGGAAGAGAGGGGAAGTTCGCTGCCCCATTGCTGGTTGGGCGTGGCCATGGTGGGCATGGCCTAGTTGGACTCCTGCACCACAGTGTGTGTGTGGGGTGTTTTTAGCCCTCCCCAGGCTCCTGAGGCTTTACTGGAGCCTCCAGGAGGATGAAAACGGCTGAAATGTGTGGAGATTCCTAGGAGGGGCAGGGTGGTGTGAGAGGGGCTGGGTGGCATGGGACAGGCATGGGATTTGAGGATTCCCCAACCTGGGCAGAATCCTACCTAGAGGATTGGCCGAACCCTTGCAAATCCCCATCAGCCCACTCCTGGATTTAATTAACTCACACAACCCTTTAAACTGATATTTCATCAGCGGGCAAGGGAGCTTAAACAAGCATTACGGCACCCATTCTAATTTCTTAGACACTTTCATTTCCCAGATATGTTGACCTCAACATTTCAGCTAATATCCTCCCAATATGTTGCGTCTAAGAAATAGATCCGGGAAGTGAGTTAACCAGTGGTTGATCCTGCAAGAAGGAGCGGGAAGAGGAGGATAGAAAATGCAGGAAGTCCTCGGCTTATGACCACAACTGAGCCCAAAATTTCTGTTGTTAAGGGAGACATTTGAGTTTTGCCTCATTTTACGACTTTTCTTGGCTCACAGTTGTTCAGGGAATCTCACCAGTGGATAAGTTAGTCACACGGTTATTAAGTGGATCTGGCTCCCCTGCTGACTTTGCTGGCCAGAAGGTTTCAAAAGGGAATCACATGATCACATGAAGGTTGTAACTGTAAAAAAAAATGGTCATAAGTCACTTGTTTCAATGCCGTTGTAAATTGGAGTGGTCACTAAATGAAGAGTTGTAAGTCGAGGATTACTTCTGTTTGCTAGCTGTGTCTCAGTTGCCCTCCAGCTGTCTGCTGTGACCTGTGATATTTGGAGAGTTTCGTTAACCAGCAACAGGAAGGGAGATGCTGGGTGAAGGCTTTGAAATTAACTTGCCAAAACTTTCCTACAATATTATGAGAATTCTTCCCTCATTGTTCATATGACCCGACATGATGTTTGACAACATTAACATAATGGTGCTAAAACAAAAGCTTGCCACTTGGGAGAGGAAAAGACAGATTACTTTCTGACAACCATCAGAAAGAGAGAGAGAGGGAGAAAGAGAGGGAGTGAGACAAACAGTGAGAGAGAGAGAAAAGGAAGTATATATATATATATATATAGAGAGAGAGAGAGAGAGAGAGAAGGAAGAGAGACAGACAGAGACAGAGAGAGAAGGGAGAGAGGGAGAGAGAAGGGAGAAGACAGACAGAGAGAAGGGAGAAAGAGAGAGAAGAGAGACAGAGAGAAGGAAGACAGAAGGAAGAAAGAGAAGGAAGAGAGACAGATAGAGAAAAGGGAGAGAAAAGGGATAGAGAAAGAGACACAGAGAGAAGAGAAACAGAGAGAAGGAAGAGAGACAGAGAGAGAGAAGGGAGAAAGAGACAGAGAAAGAAGGAAGAGAGACGGAGAGAGAAGGAAGGATGGATATATATATATATATATATATATATATATATATATATATATATATATATATATATATATATATAAAGAGAGAGAGAGAAGGGAGAGAGAGAGACAGAGAGAAGGAAGAGAGACAGACAAAGAGGGACAGAGAAAGAAGGAAGAGAGAGAGAGAAGAAAGAGAGAGAGAGAGAAAGGAGAGAGACAGAGAAGGGAGAGAGACAGAGAGAGAGAAGGAAGAGAGATAGAGAGAAGAAAGAGAGACAGAGAGAACTGGGAAAAAGAGAAAGAGAGAGAAGAGAGACAGAGAGAGAAGGAAGAAAGAGAAGGGAGAGAGATAGAGAGAAGGAAGAGAAAGAGACAGAGAGAAGAAAGAGAGAGAGAGAGAGAGAGAGATACTGCATATTCACAAATTTCCACCGCCTGCCTAAGATTTGCATTTTTGACAAGGAGAAGCCTTCCATCAAACGGGAAATCAGACGGAACGAAGAAGGGAGCTTATTTCAAAACATTTATTTCTCTCCAGATGGATTCATGGGGCAGCTCAACCTCGCTTTGCATGTTCCATAAAGCAGAGCTAAAGGCCTCACGTGTCACAATACGCCACACACATCAGCTTTTATTGACTACAATAACCGGATGTCAGCAACACAACTTACATCAAGAAAAAAATAACAAGGAAAAGAGAAATACGCTGCAAACCCACATTTGCTGTTCAGGTCTCGAGACCTCCCATTCGCTTCCGAGAAAAGCTGAATAGGAACAGGAGAGTTTAGATGGGGACTGCAGCAAAGAAATGAAAAGATGCTTGCTCCTGGGGAGGAAAACTATGGCAAATCTAGACAGCAGTCTAAAAAGAAGAGACATCACCCTGCCAACAAAAGTGTGTATAGTCAAGGCGATGGTTTTCCCAGTTGCAATGGATGGCTGTGAAAGTTGGACCACAAGGAAGGCTGAGCGCCAAAGAATGGAGGCCTTTGAACTCTGGTGCTGGAGAAGACTCCTGCGAGTCCCTTGGACTGCAAGGCGATCCAACCGGTCAGTCCTAGAGGAGATCAACCCTCACTGCTCTTTAGAAGGCCAGATCCTGAAGAGGAAACTCAAATCCTTTGGCCATCTAATGAGAAGGAAGGAAGGGCTCCCTGGAGAAGAGCCCAATGCTGGGAAAGATTTTTTTAAAAGTCTTTTTTTATTTTTTAAACAAACAAACATTTAATACATCAGTCATTCCTTCCATGTGACATCTCAGTGTTGTCTCCTATCGTTCTTCTTTTTGTCATTTCTTCCATCTTCATTCTCATCCAATCCATTACAACAATTCATCCCTAACAAAATATTCTGATTATAGCATTTTTATACGTAACTATTAATTTACTTATTTGTGTCTCTTTCCTAACCAGTAGTGGAATTGATTCCATATCTTAAAGTATTCTGAATCTTCTCTTTTTTTAATCATCAAAGTCAATCTATTCATTTCTGCACAATCTAAATTTTTTTTAATTACTTCTCCTTCCAAAGGTATTTTCTCTGCTTTCCAATGTTGTGCCTAAACAATCCTGGCAGCTGTTATTACATGTATAATCAAATAGATATTTTCTTTGCTAATTTTTTCTGCAAGGATACCCAGTAGGAACAGCTCTGGTTTTAAATCAATACGTTCTTGTATCATTTCTTCCAGCCATATCTTGATTTTATTCCATCTTTCCCAGCAATAGACATGTCCAGAAGCTAATGCTGGGAAAGTTGGATGGAGTCACTGAAGCAGTCGGCGTGAGCTTAAATGGACTCCGGGGAATGGTAGAGGATAGGAAGGCCTGGAGAAACGTTGTCCAAGGGCTAGCAAGAGGTCGGACACAACTTCGCAACTAACAACAACAATACAATTAGTGTAAGTTCAAATCTCAGCAGGCTCAAGGTTGACTCAGCCTTCCATCCTTTCTAAGATAGGTAAATTGAGGACCCAGTTTGTGGGGGCAATAAGCTGACTTTGTATAAATATACAAAAGTATGAAGGCTATTGCTTGACGCATTGTAAGCCGCCCTGAGTCCCTGGAGAAGGGCAGCATATAAATCAAATTTAAAAAAATAAAAATAATAAAAACCCAAACACTAATCTTTCTGTTTTTTTATCTCCTGCATTCTTACAGGTAGTCCTCGATTTACGATCATGATTGAGCCCCAAATTTCTCTGGCTAAACGAAACATTTGCGAACTGAACTTTGTTATCCCTAGGCGAAATATTGTTAAATCAAAGGCTATTTGTATATTCTCCACCTCACAACCTTGTCCATCTACATTTTTCCTCTCTTCGACTGATTAATAATAATAATAATAATAATAATAATAATAATAATAATAATAATAATAATAATAATAATAATAATAATAATAATGCTTTGACAATGCAGCTCTCTATCTCTGGAGCCTTGAACCTGTAATTTCTACCTGGCCTCTTCTCTCCGCCTTCTTTTCTTGCAATGAGCAAAACATGCAAACGACCTTCTGAAATAATTACTCCACCCTGACAGAATGCTGAGCTGCTTAATTATTATTAACAACTCAATTGGTTAAGGGAGAAACATCTTCGGTCTGCAAATCTCCCAGCTCCCTCTCTCCCTCCCTCCCTCCCTCCCTCTCTGTTTCTCTCTCTCTCTCTTTCATTCTCTCTCTTTCTTTCTTCTACTCTCTCTCCCTCTGTCTCTCTTTCTCTCTCTCACTCCCTCCCTCTCTCTCTCTCTCACCCTCGCTCTCTTTCTTTCTCTCTCTCTCCCCTTTCCCTTTCTCTCTCTCCCCCTCTCTATTTCTCTCGCTCTCTTTCTTTCTCTTCCTATCTTTCTTTCTCTTCCCATTTTCTCTCTCTCCCTCTCTCCTTTTGTCCCTGTCTCTCCCCCTCTCTCTATTTCTCTCCCCCCTCTCTCTTCCTCTCTTTCTTCCTCTCTCTCTTCCCCTTTCTTCTCTCTTTCTCCCTCTTTCTCTCCCTTTGTTTCTCTCTTTCTCTCCCCATCTCTTTCTCTCTCTCCCTTTCTCTCTCTCTCTCCCTCTCCCTCTCTCTTTCTCCTTCTCTCTTTCTCTCTCTCTCTTCCCCCTTTCTCCCCGTCTTTCTCCCTTTGTTTCTCTCTTTCTCTCTCTTCCTTTCTCTCTTCCTCTCTTTCTTTCTCTTTTCCCCCCTTTCTTCTCTCTCTCTCTCCCCCTCTCTATTTCTCTCTCTCTCTTTCTCCTTCTCTCTTTCTTTTTCTCTCTTCCCCCTTTCCTTCTCTCTCTCCCTGTCTTTCTCCCTTTGTTTCTCTCTTTCTCTCCCCCTATCTCTCTTTCTCTCTCTCCCTTTCTCTCTCTCTTCCTCTCTTTCTTTTCTTTTCCCCCCCATTCTTCTCTCCCTCCCTCTCCCTCTTTCTTTGTTTCTCTCTCTCTCTCCCCCCTTCTCTCTCTGTCTCTCTCTGTCTCTCTCCACACTATTAATTAGATTCCACTCATAATCTAACCATTGAGGTCATGGGTGTCTGCTTCCCCCATCCTGCACGTCAACACAGTGGTCCCATTGGGGGATCTTTCCCCCTAATTATCTCCTCCCCCCAGGGATACCAAGGCCAAGGAACATTCCGGACCACCCACCCACTCAAAAAAAAAAAAACGTGACACAACGTGACACAAATAGCCTTAAGATTTGCAGGATCATCATGCTCTCTTCAAAGAGGGAGGTGGAGGGAGAGCTGAGAAAGGACTGGCTGACTCAGCAGCCAACCTGGAAGGAAACTCATTGTGCCAGCTGTCACGTTCACAGCTGTCTCTCACTGTGGCTCGCTCGACTCTTCAGCCGGTCATGGAAAGCCTAAGGAATCGCGGACGGAACTGAGCAAACCCCCGAGCTGTGAACTCGCGACTTGTGTGTTTGTGGATACGGAGCCCTTTCTCTGCCACTGCCGCACACATCCATTCTTTCCCTCCTCTATGGTCTTGGTTGAGAAAACACTTCTTTTTCCCCCCCTTTTTTTCCCTTCTGCAAAACTCAATCCGTTCTCTAAAATCAACATCACTTTTCAGAAGGCAGTTGACTTGTAGCCAGGCTGGATCCGTGCCCTGCCATCCTTGATGTTGCTTTTCCAAGAACTCTTGCCACTTAAAACCCACCGTCTACTTTTTTTTTCTCATGGAACAAAAGAGAAGCTTCAGTGCTTTCAATCCTCTGGTTAGGGTTAAGGAGACAGAAAATCAGGAAATCAGGTAAGACGGCAAGAGGAGCCCCATCTTGTTCCATGCACCCCAAAATAATAAGGCCTCCCCAAAAATATGGACAAATGCTTATTTCAGGGTTCAAAAAAAATAAGACAGGGTCTTATTTTGGGGGAAACACAGTATCTATCTATCTGTCATCTATCTATCTATCTATCTATCTATCTATCTATCTATCTATCTATCTATCTATCTATCTATCTATTTATCCATCCATCCATCCATCCATCCATCCATCCATCCATTCATGTCTGTCTGTCTGTCTCTCTCTCTCTCTCTCTCTCCCTCTCTCTCTCTATCCATCCATCCATCCATCTATCCATCCATCCATGTCTGCCTGTCCATCCGCCTGTCCATCCATCCATCCATCCATGTCTGTCTGTCTGTCTGTCAGTCTATCTATCTACCTACCTACCTATCTACCTATCTATCTATCTATCTATCTATCTATCTATCTATCTATCTATCTATCTATCTATCAGCTGTGAGGGCGCAGTTAGAATGAGCAGTTCAATCTTTACTCATTCAAGATTGACTCATCCTTCCGCAGTCCGTAAAATGAGGACCCAGATTGTTGGGGGCAATAGGCTGACTCTGTAAACCATTTAACAAAGTGGTATATAAGTCTAAGTGCTATTACTGTATTTATCTATCTATATCTATCTATCTATCTATCTATCTATCTATCTATCTATCTATCTATCTATCTATCTATCTATCTATCTATCTATCTATCTATCTATCTATCTCTATCTAGCTGTCTGTCTGTCTGTCTGTCTGTCTCTCTCTCCCTCTCCTATCTATCTATCATCTATCTATCTATCTATCTATCTATCTATCTATCTATCTATCTATCTATCTATCATCTATCTATCTATCTATCTATCTATCTATCTATCTATCTATCTATCTATCTATCTATCATCTAATCCGTGCCTTTTTTGAAGGTTAGGCTGCTCAGTTTTGAACACGCAGAAAGTTCATGGGTTTACAACCGCCCAGAATCTTGGGGGGGGGGGGAGAATGGGGAATATAAAGAAGGACAGACAGATGTTCCAGATGCTTACATATGCGCGCCCCTCAAAAAAAAAACCTGCATTCATCTACACACAAACACAGCCTATGCATTGTTCACAAGAAGATCTGGTGTGAACCGAGCTTACCTGAAGGTCATCTGGAAAACCTGGCCTTGGTTGACGTGTTGAGTCCTGTTGTTGTAGCCATGAAGCATCTCCCCAAAGAGAGTGTCATTGAAGTTCACATCTGGCTTGAGACACTTGGGGCCCTCACAGATATCCGATAACAGGAGGCAGGACTTGCTGTCTGGAGCCAACTTGTACTCCTCGACGCAACTGAAGACCAAACACAGAGAAAGGTCCTCAGCATCGGTCCAACAACACAACGGAACAGGTCAAGTCCAGCTCAATCATATTATAGCCATCTAAGAACTGGAGTTCCTCCGGATGAGATGGAATGATAACTCCTAGAATGTCAAAAGTTGGAATGAGGCATTCCAAAGGCAAAATGTTTTGTACATTTCTCCTCAATGTCGACTGGCGGCCCCTAAGGGGAGAGCCTTCTCTGCGGGGGCACCTACTATCTGGAATGAGCTCCCCCCGGAGATACGGAGGATCCCGGATCTGCGCACCTTCCGCCGCACTCTCAAGACCTTTTCATTCCACCAGGCGGGCCTGGCCTAATCTTTTCCCTCTTTTCTTTTAATATGCAAATTTTAATCGGTTTTTAAATGATTGGGGTGTTTTAATCTATCCGGGCCAAATTGTTTAATTCAATTTTAGTCTGTTTTTTAAATTTTGTATTTATGTATTTTTACTGTCTGGCTGTTCACCGCCCTGAGTCCTTCGGGAATAGGGCGGTATATAAATCAAATAAAGATAAAGATTTAAAGGTACAAGTTGAGGCGAGGCTGACATGCTCACGGTGGGTAACCAAATGCCAACAGGACAGATCAGAGAGAATGTACCGCTTGCTTAGATGTTCTCCATTTCCATCACCCCTCTTCATCTACTGTACCTTCATGCCACTGGTTATATGTTAATTAAGTAAATATTAATCAACTGGCTAATTAAGTCATTCAGTTGCCTTTTTTTCCCCCTCAGCAGAAAAAAAATAAATTAATTAAAACAAGACCCAGATCTAGGGTGCAAAATGTCCCTCCAGCAATCCAGGTAGAATTTAGAAATACTCTGATGTTTTGGGAAAAAAAAAATAGGGCTTTACCCGATGTATTTTCCTTCTCTTTATCTCCCTTTTTTTACCCTCCTCTGAGCTGTAAAACAATTCACACTAAACCAGGAAGTGGTGAACCCACACTCCAGGGAACCGTGAAGGGCTGCCACACAACAAAATTGCTGCCACCTGCGCACCTGGTGGTGTCAGGATTTGACAGATGTTTCATGGCGTCGCTTTTAAGGAAGTGCTTCTCCGGTGCAGAAAAGTACCCTTCGCATCTCGCTGAAGGTCAAAAATGAAGCGGAGGCGCTAGATTTTTTTTTTGCCGCGAACTGAAACAGCAAATAAACTGGAGGAGGAGGAAGTGCAGGGAAAGGAAGTATGTCGACCCGGGTGTGTCCACGACAACAGTATTGAACAAAATACAAGAGCTTTGAAGAGGAGGCATATCCCTTATTAGTGAATGAGTGAGCCGGGTGCACACTGGGTGAAGAATGTGGAAGCCTTCCATAAGGCTTCCTATACCCATGTTACAAAATACAGCATATAGACTAGCTTCCTGAGACATATTCCTTCCCCTGCCTGTATTAACAGAGAGATAGAATCAAGTTCATGTGAATGCTGGTACCGCTTTATCATGCCTTGGTGAGGCCACGCTTGGAATACTGCATCCAGTTTTCGTCGGGATGATGTAAAAAAGAGGTGGAGACTCTAGAAAGAGTGCAGAGAAGAGCAACAGAGATGATGAGGGGACTGGAGGCTAAAACATAGGAAGAATGGTTGCAGGAACTGGGTTTGGCTAGTTTAATGAAAAGAAGGACTGGGGGAGACATGATAGCAGTCTTCCAATATTTCAGGGGCTGCCACAAAGAAGAGGGAGTCAAGCTATTCTCCAAAGTATCTGAAGGCCAGGCAAGGAAAGCATTTAAAGAGGAGAGGAATAATAATAAATAGTAATAAAGTGAAAGATCAGTGACGAGAGAGAGAGAGGGAAGGAGGGAGGAAAAGGAGGTGGCTGGGAGGAAGGAAGGAAGGAAGGAAGGAAGGAAGGAAGGAAGGAGGTAGAAGGGAGGGAGGAAGGAAGAAGGAAGGAAGGAAGGAAAAAAGAAAGAAAGAAAGGAAAAAAAGAAAGAAAGAAAGAAAGAAAGAAAGAAAGAAAGAAAGAAAGAAAGAAAGAAAGAAAGAAAGAAAGAAAGAAAGAAAGAAGAAAGAAAGAGGGAGGGAGGGAGGGAGGAAGAGAGATCTGTCTTGCAAAAATATTTAACCAGGGGAGGTTAAATATTTAACCTCCTGAGGTTGTTGGGTTTTCATGGGGAAAGTCTGTGAGATAGGTTGCATTAATGGAGGAATAGAATCAAGATCATGTGAAATGTTACTACCACTTTATAATGCCTTGGTGAGACCACATCTGGAATACTCCATCCAGTTTTAGTCACTGCGATACAAAAAGGATGTTGAAACTCTAGAAAGACTGCAGAGAAGAGCAACCAAGATGATTAGGGGACTGGAGGCTAAAACATACGGAGAACGGTTGCAGGAATTGGGCATGTCTAGCCCGGGTGTCAGCAACCCGCAGCTCTGGAGCCGTATGTGGCTCTTTCATTCTTCTGCTATGGCTCCCTGTTGCTGGTCAGCTCCACAATTGATAGGGCTTTCGATTGGGACAGGTAGAGGAAAAAGGATGCCATGCTAGGAGGAGACTCTATGGTGGGGGAACCGGACTTCCGGTCAGCAGAGGAAAAAGGACACCGCTCTAGGAGGAGACTCTATGGTGGGGGGAACTGGACTTCCGGTCAGCTCCAGAATTGAACGGAGGCTTCTGGTTAGGACCTTTGTGGCTCTTTGAGTGTTTAAGGTTGCCGACCCCTGGGCTAGTCTGATGAAAAGAAGGACTAGGGAGGACATGTTTAGAAAATTAACCCTTCTTCCTTACCCACAGAACATGTGGATGGTGCTGGAGGTTGGGTCCCACAGGAGAGGGAGAGTTTGCTGAAGGCACAGCTGCTCGCAGCCACCATTGAAGCCATCTGAGCAATCAATCCCCTTCGAGTAGTCGTAGCAGCCGGTCCCATCTTTCATGGGTCTCAGGTCCTCGGGGCACTGCAGGAAGAAGAGAAGGAAAGGAGAATGCAGGTGAGATGGGAGACTGTCAGCTGTTGTGGGATGTCAGCTGTTGTGGAGTGTCAGCTGTTATGGAAGGATGCAAAATACTGGCCAATGGGGGATCAAGGATCGTTGGTGGAGCTACAAGAAAATTCAGAACACCACAATGGGGTTTCTCCTCTGAGACCCCTTTTTTTGTGGAATGTCCTTGGTTTATAAGGACAGTCCACAATGTATATTTCTAGTTTAGGACTGAAACGGAGGAGGGATCCTTGGTGTTCTCTGAGCTTGGTTGTTTTCTTGTACAAAGTTTGAGTAAGTGTCTGCGAGAAAACAATCAAGCTCAGAGGGAATGGAATGGAATGGAATGGAATGGAATGGAAGGGAAGGGAAGGGAAGGGAAGGGAAGGGAAGGGAAGGGAAGGGAAGGGAAGGGAAGGGAAGGGAAGGGAAGAGAAGAGAAGAGAAGAGAAGAGAAGAGAAGAGAAGAGAAGAGAAGAGAAGAGAAGAGAAGAGAAGAGAAGGAATGGAATGGAATGGAATGGAATGGAATGGAATGGAATGGAATGGAATGGAATAGAATAGAATAGAATAGAATAGAATAGAATAGAATAGAATAGAATAGAATAGAATAGAATAGAATAGAGAAAGTGGAATGGAACGGAACGGAACGGAACGGAACGGAACGGACGGAACAGAACAGAACAGAACAGAACAGAACAGAACAGAACAGAACAGAACAGAATATAGGAACTGGAATGGAATGGAATTCAGTTCTTTATTGGTCAAGTGTGATTGGACACAAAAAGAATTTGTCTTCCATGCACAAGCTCTCAGTGTACCTAAAAAATACATTCATCAAGAATCATAAGATACAACAGTGATAATCATAGGATACTAAATAAGCAATCCAATCATACTAGGAAACTAAATAAAACAATATAAATCGTAAAAATGCAAGCAACAAGATTATACTCATTAAGTAGAAAAGGAGATAGGTAATAGGAAGGATGAGAAAAATAATAGCAAATACGGTCTTAGTAAATAGTTTGACAGTATTGTGGGAATTACAGAGGCTTTCTTGTAGCCTGGGGAGGATGAAAACGGCCTCCCCACACCCACTCCCAAGGCCCTCCGGAGGCCAGAAACTGCCCATTTCCCAACTTCTGGTGGGCTCAGAAGGCCCATTTTGTGCCCTCCCCAGGTTCCAGAGGCTTTCTTGGAACCTGGAGAGGGTGAGAATGGCCTTCCCCACCCCCACCCCCACCCCACTGGAGGCCCTCCAGAGGCTGGAAACGGCCCATTTCCCGACTTCCAGTGGGCCCAGAAGTGCCTGAAAATCAACTGGCCGGCATGTGCTTGCGCGCTGGAGCCGAGCTAGGGCAATGCTTGCATCCCCACAGAGATGGCTCGGCGTGCCACCTGTGGCACGTGTGCCATAGCTTCACCATCATGGCCCTATACCAGTCTCTTCTTAAAAACATCCAGTATTGGAGCATTTACAACTTCTGGAGGCAAGTTTTTCCACCGATTAATTGTTCTAACTATCAGGAAATTTCTTCTTAGTTCTAAGTTGCTTCTCTCCTTGATTAGTTTCCATCTGTTGCTTCTTGTCCTGCCCTCAGGTGCTTTGGAGAATAGCTTGACTCCCTCTTCTTTGGGGAAGCCCCTGAGATATCGAAACACTGCTATCATGTCTCCCCAAGTCCTTCTTTTCATTAAACTAGACCTTCCCAATTACTGTTCTTTGTATATTTTATCCGTCATCATCTTTGTTGCTCTTCTCTGCACTCTTTAAAGAACCTCAACATCTTTTTAATAATGTAGCACAATCCTACAATGTAAAAAAATTGTGCGGCCGCCGCCATGTACATTGCGACAGACACCCGAGGTGTTGGGATTTTGAATAGAGCTGTTCTCATTTTCTAACCAGGGAGCCCGGCCTCTCTTTGAAGAGCCCTTAATGCCTTTATTCCAGCCGAAAAATAGGACAGTGGTTTTTAATTTTAGTTTCCCAGCAAGCATTTTTCAATACCGCGCGGTTAAAGTGGACATTAATCAATGCCCTCCCTTATTAAGCAGAACTCTTATGTTCCCCTCCAAGGCCTCCTATTATTTACTTCTCTGAAACCTGTACAAAGAGGAAGGGGTGGAGGAGAATGGAAAGGGGGGGAAAGACCTACCATCTTAGCATCTTTGGATGGTAGGAAGTAGGCAGGGGTCTTATTCACTTACTTTCGCTACCGGTTTGCAAATGTACACGCGCACAGGACCTCCTGTGCATGCACAGAGTGTCAAAAACGGGACGTGAGGATGTCCGGGCGGGTAGGTGCTGTTGTGACCTAGATTTACTGAGTCATTACAAGACATAATTAGTCCCAAATAAACCTATTTTATTGTAACAGCTGAGAATTATGTTCATTCCCAGCTGAGTCCCAATTAGTTGCCAAAAACAAGTCCTTTGGAAGTAGTCCTTTGGGATAATCGCCAACCTTTATCTTCTTTGACACCCTGCCAAAGGCCTTACTTGGCAAAGCCCCACAAAGTTCAGAAACAAACATGAGATGCCGACTGGAAACAAAGTTAGCTACGTTGCTTTCCTGCAAAAAGGCCCAAGTGCCTTTGTTTCTCTTTTAAGCCTTATGGGAGGGGCCAACCATCTCCTGGCCTTACCCCCGAGTCGTCCCTTTTGCTTTAGCTGCTCTTGCCTTCTGGCAGCTCTGTGCATGCGTGTACTAGGAACAGGCTCCTCCTGTTCCTCTGCCTCTCTGCTGTCCGACTCTGGAGGCTCCGGAGTCTGCTCATCACTCCCAGATGGCCGTGGCCCCATCTCTGCCTCCAACACAGAGCCCTTGTCCGGGCCTTCCCCTGACTCCAGGACTGGCCCATTGTCCTCCGCAGCCTTCTCACTGTCCATCTCTACTGCCAACTCTGCAGGCTGCCATCAGACAACAACAGGTGGAGCCTCCCGCAGCCGCATCTACCGGTTCGCCCGAATTGGATAGATCTGGCTGAATCCCACCACTGGAAGAAGCTAACAAATGGGATTGAACAACGGTTCCACCCCATTTGTGGATGGGATTCCTGAATAGGAGCAAAAATCGCAGCTAGCCCCAAAGCTGCAAGAAGTCAAGTTACAAATGGCCTCTTCCAAGCAAAAAACAAGCTGGAAGATAAACACATTTTAAATAATAATAATAATAATTTGCAAGCACATTTACATATTTGCAGCCTCTGACTGCTGGATATTTGACTGTCCTTGTCCTCCAGAGTGCAAACCTCAAGGTTTTGCTTTAAAAAAAAATGTTTGCACAGTACACATGAACTAAAGTCGCTGGGAGGCAGGCAGCATCTAAATGTAATTTATTGTTATTATTCTCCGTACTTCTGCCAACAACTCATTGGAAATCCCAACCTGGTCCTCTGCCTTCTGAACCAGAATTGAGACATCTGAAGACCGGCCAACCCCATCGTAAATCTCAACTGGATCTGGTCCTGCAAATTTCCTGGCATGATTTCAAGGCTTGCAGTGATGTATTTATGGGTTAAATAAACTTGGATCATTGTGATTAACTTAATATCTGCAGAACTGTTCCAAAATGGGGCAGTCTTTTAATTGCAGGTTGTTAATCTTGTGGCTCAAAAGAGGCAGGATGCCAAGAGAGAGGGGAGAAAAAGTTTGAAGAAACTGTGACCTCAGCTAGTATATGGGTTAGAAATGGGTGGGGAGCAGATCAAGGGATTTTTTCTTCTAGAATCATGACTCCCATGACTTTGCATTAACAGAATAATAGAGTTGGAAAGGACCTTGGAGGTCTTCTAGTCCAAACCTCTATATCATTTCAGACAAAGGGTTTTGTGCAGTCTCTTCTTAAAAAACTCCCAGTGATGGAGCACCTATAACTCTTGAAGGCAAGCTGTTGCATCCATCCATCCATCCATCCATCCATCCATCCATCCATCCATCCTTCTGTTGTGGCCTCTCAGCCACCAGCCCCTCCAACAGCCGAATCAGAGGAGAAGGAGGTGTGGGAGTGAGGATCAGCATTAAGGGCAACTGAGAGCTCCGAGGGGGAAGAGGGAGTGGAGCTGGCAGAGAGAGAGAGGGGGGGGGGGAGAGAGAGAGAGAGAGGGAGAGAGACAGTCACAGAGACAAGCAGAGGCAGAGACAGAGACACACAGAAACAGAGAGAGAGAGAGAGAGAAAAAGGGGAGAGAGAAATAGAGATGGGAAGAGAAAGAGAGAAACAAAGGGGAGGGGGGGAGAGAGAGAAAGAGAGAGAGGGAGAGGGGAGAGAGAAGCGGAGCCTGGGATGTCCATCAAATAGAGTCAACAGCTCCCAAGTCTGGAAGTGGCTGAGGAGGAGGAGGAGGAACAGCCGGATCCAATGCCTGATGCACAGAAGAGAGAGGAGAGGAGAACAGTGGAAATCTATGGGCCGGTCCTTGGGACGGAAGAGCCACCACTGCTAGCGAAGCTCCACCCTAACTCTGGGTTTCATAAATTTTTACTACTGGTTCTGTGGGTGTGGCTTGGTGCGCGTGACATTGCTTGGTGGGCGTGGCAGGGGAAGGATACTGCAAAATCTCCATTTCCTCCTACACCTGGGGGAAGGATACTGCAAAATCCCCATTCTCTCCCTACTCCTGGGGGAAGGATATTGCAAAAACTCCATTCCCACCCCACTCTGGGGCCAGCCAGAGGTGGTATTTGCCGGTTCTCCGAACTGCTCAAAATTTCCGCTACCAGTTCGCCAGAACTGGTCAGAACCTGCTGAAACCCACCTCTCCATCCATCTATCCATCCATCCATATCAGATGGCGTAGGATCTGGTCCATACTTGGTTTTCCTCAGTTTTAAGTGTCCTTACTTGGGAAGATATTGGCAACCCTACCAATGATCTCTAGGACTTCTTCGGTTGCCCCTATGTGTTTCTCCTTCAGGGCTGGTGGAAAGCTAACCCGTTAACACCCATTTCCCAAGGCTGCCGATAGAATCCGATCGTTTGTACGCTAGGATTGATCAGCCTTGCCTCGAACGGCCGAGAAGCAATAATTACTGTGAGTTTTAATCAATCCTGCAGCAATTCAGCGGCAGTTCAATTTGCGATCTGCCTCTCCAGTGACACCAGACTAGGAGAGGACCAGAAATTATTAGAAAATCAATATTCTACTCAGCCAATAATTCTTCCAGGATAATCGCAGGCGAAGCGTTCTCCATCAAGGCAGCCCTGCAGGAAACGTTCTCTGGTTGACTTGTTGGTTGGTTGGCTTGTTGGTATCCAGGTAGGATAGTCAGTTTTGGATCATTTATTTCTGCAAACTATCGAACTGAGGCGAGGAAGATGGGAGGTAAAAGCCGACAGGCTGTGGAAACACCGAGAAAAGTCATTCTCGGGTGTTTGCAAACGATGCAGAAAGCATCTCAGTGAGGTCCATTGGAGCTTTTCTAATATGTTCCTGCAACGCATCCATCAGAAGGTCTGAGGCTCATTTGGCTATGCTCAGAAATGTTGCAAATGGACTCCAAATGAGGGCCTTTGAAAACAAGATCAAAGGAACAAAATGCAAAAACCGACAACCCCATTCGCTCAGAAATACAAACATCCCCATTGTTCTTGGTTGTTTTTCTTCCGTGCACAAAAACAAAAATAATTCCCATTAATGGCGAGAACATCGGATGTGTTTTCTGCTTTCCGAATGCAACGAAAGCTTGATTATGGGTACTGTTTCCAAACATTTCAGGCAAATAAGTGAAAGAAATTGCTTAAAAGGGGTTTTCCCCCCCCTTCTTCTCTCTCCATTTTTTTTTCTATTAAACTTAGCTCTTTTTCTTATTAATCCAGAAAAAAAGAGAAAACTTTGGAGCAGAGCACAGCACAGAAGAGGAAAGCAGAGCAGAGCAGAGCAGAGCAGAGCAGAGGAGAGGAGAGGAGAGGAGAGGAGAGGAGAGGAGAGGAGAGGAGAAGAGAAGAGAAGAGAAGAGAAGAGAAGAGAAGAGAGAAGAGAAGAGAGAGAAGAGAAGAGAAGAGAAGAGAAGAGAAGAGAAGAGAAGAGAAGAGAAGAGAAGAGAAGAGAAGAGAGAGAAGAGAAGAGAAGTAGGAGTAGAATAGAGTAGAGTAGAGTAGAGTAGAGTAGAGTAGAGTAGAGTAGAGTAGAAGAGAAGAAAGAGAAGAGAAGAGAAGAGAAGAGAAGAGGAGTGGAGTGGAGTGGAGTGGAGAGGAGAGGAGAAGAGAAGAGAAGAGAAGAGAGAGAGAGAAGAGAAGAGAAGAGAAGAGAAGAGAAGAGAAGAGAAGATGGATTGGAATAGAATAGAATAGAATAGAATAGAATAGAATAGAATAGAATAGAATAGAATAGAATAGAATAGAATAGAATAGAATAGAATAGAATAGAATAGAATAGAATAGAATAGAATAGAATAGAATAGAATAGAATAGAATAGAATAGAATAGAATAGAATAGAAGTAGGGTGGAGTGGAGTGGAGTGGAGTGGAGTGGAGTGGAGTGGAGTGGAGTGGAGTGGAGAGGAGAGGAGAGAGGAGGAGAGGAGAGGAGAGGAGAGGAGAGGAGAGGAGAGGAGAGGAGAGGAGAGGAGAAGAGAAGAGAAGAGAAGAGAAGAGAAGAGAGAGAAGAGAAGAGAAGAGAAGAGAAGAGAAGAGAAGAGAAGAGAAGAGAAGAGAAGAGAGAGAAGAGAAGGTGGATTGGAATGGAATGTAATTAGGATAGGACAGGACAGGACAGGACAGGACAGGACAGGACAGGACAGGACAGAATAGAATAGAATGGGAAGGGAAGGGAAGGGAAGGGACCTTGGAGGTCTTCTAGTCCACCCCCCTGCTCAAGCAGGAGTACCTATACAATCTCACCCACCTGGTGGTGATGTTGGCTATTCCACTCAACAGAATGTTGTGATGGGGTTGTACATGGCCACCTTTTCAAATTAGTCCAGCACGCTCTTCTCACTATTAGCCACGGTTTTGCCACGAAAGCATTTTGCTTCATCAAAGCAAAGAGATTAACATTAACGTAGATTAACAGAGTTGGAAGGGACCTTGTAAATCATCTAGCCCAATCAGGAGAGCCAACACCACTTCTGACAGATGGCAGTCCAATCTCTTCTTGAAGGCCTCCAGTGATGAAGCTCCCACAACTTCTGAGGGCAACTTCTGTCCCACAGGTTGATGGTTCTCAGAAAATTTCTCCTTATTTCTAGTTGAATCTCTCCTTGTTCAGTTTCTATCTATTATTCCTCATCTGGCCTTCGGGTGCCTTGGAAAATAGCTTGACTGCCTCCTCTCTGTGGCAGCCCCTCAAATATTGGAAGACTGCTATCTTGTCTCCCCTGGTCCTTCTCTTCACTAGACTAGCCAGGCCCAGTTCCTGCAACCGTTCATCATATGTTTTAGCCTCCAGTCCTCTAATCCTCTTTGTTGCTCTCCTCTGCACTTTTTCTAGAGTCTCAACATCTTTTTTTATAGTGTGGTGACCAAAACTGGATGCAGGATTCTAGGAGTGGTCTTGGCATGTGATGGTTTCAGCACTCCAGAAACACCTGGAAATTAGAAAGCAAATGGCAATGCGGGCAAAACCATAGTAACCTCTTGCAGAAATTATGAAAACGACAAAGGGAAATCTGATTGTCAAAAGAAGAGAACGACGGCATCCATCTCCATCCAAGCCCAGACAATCTGCTTCAAAGCTCCTGAAATCCCGTTAAAATCCTCTCTTTGGTACCGTTTGATGTCGAGCCGTAACATCTGCTACTTCTACAAATTAGCTCCATTGTCTATAAAACACCTTCCCTCGATGAACACGGACCAGCAGAGCAGCAGCTGAGTTTCAGGAACTGGCGGGCAGATTCCTAACAGGCGCCACAAGCTGAGTAGTAACGCTTGGGTAGATCCATCAAGAAGGATAGCAACTAGGCAATTGAGCCTGGTGACCGAAAAAAATTCTGCATTTTTTTCCAAGCGTTTGTCTTTCAGTCGCCTTCCTTGGTGGGGCTGCTGTAGTTATCTGAGTCTGTTCCAAGCTTTAAAAGTCAGCGAAATCCTGAGGAGCACGTTCAACAGTAATGGATTTGGAAGGGACCTTGGAGGTCATCTAGTCCAACCCCCTCACGTAGGAGGCCTATGCTAGGGATTCGAACCGCCAAACTGCCGACCTGATCGACAAGCTCAGTGTCTTAGCCACTGAGCCACCTAGCCAGGCTGAAACAGGGAATCCTCGACTTATGACTGTAATTGAGCTGCCTAATTTTTCTGTGGCTTTTTGACCCCAAACATGAAAAACCCTCTGACATGAACTCAAAAGATTCCTTTAATTAGGAATGCCAGCAGCTCTGGCAAATAGTTTCTCTCTCAGGCTAACAAGTCCGTCCGTCTGAAAGGTGAATAGTTGTCTACCACATCTGTTCATCTCCACCCCCTTCCTTTTTTTCTTTTTTTAAAAATTTGATTTATATGCCGCCTTTCTCCGGAGACTCAGGGCGGCTTACAATGCGTTAAGCATTTTAACCCCAAAGCTATTTATTTATTATTTATTAATTATATTTCTATACCGCCCTTCTCCCGTAGGACTCAGGGCGGTGCACAGCCAAGATAAAAACAAAAACACACAGACGTCATCAGATTAAAAATTAAAATGATTAAACAATTTGGCCCAGTTAATTTAAAAACCCCAAATTAAAATACCTAATTCAAATCGTTTAAATAGTCAGCCCTGCCTGTTGGAACAGCGGGGTCTTGAGGGCACAGTGGAAGGTACGAAGGTCAGGGATGTTACGCATCTCTGTGATCTGTCCCTCTCTACATACACCCACAAAAACACAGCCAGTCGAGGGTTAAAGAAGCACTTGGCACACACCACAGTTCTTATCTCCAACTTGGCAGCGATATGCACACCGTCTGCCAAGTGCTTTAATTGTTCACAGAAAGAAAATCACATATGTAGCTTTGCCAAAATCCGTTCTTTTAGCTCCAATAACTACCAGATTGAGTTATTGTTCGTCACAGGGATCATTGACCACCACCCTCTCTTATATAGTCTCTGGGGTGTGGTCCAGTGACTCATTGGTCCTGTGACTCAAGTCCAGTGACTCAGGTCTATTCCCTCGCACGTCTCCTCAGCTGCTGCAAGCGCTTATCTCGCCTTCGTTGACGTGCGTCCAGGAATGACGTTTCTCCCTCACTCTCATCTGAGACACCTGTTTCCCCACTACTTTGCTCTCTTTCAGCTGGCACCTGAGACGGTGCCAGAGGGGGGGGGGGCTGGGAGATCTGGCTGGCTCCTCTTCCTCATGCTCAGAGCTTCCTTCCTCCAATGGGATAGGCTCAGAGGACGGGGCCACAACACTCTGGGGGCAATTCATTCCAAAGGGCCGGAGCCCTCACAGAGAAGGCCCTCCCCCTGGGGGTCGCCAGTCGGCATAATTTGACTGACGGCACCCTGAGGAGTCCCTCTCTGTGAGAGCGAACTGGTCGGTGGGAGGCTATTGGTGGCAGAAGGCAGTCTCGTAGATACCCAGGTCCTGGAGTGTTTTAAAGGTAGTAACCAATACCTTGAATCACATCTGGAAGACCACCGGAAGCCAGTGCAACTCATGCAGGAGAGGAGCTAGGGTAGGGCTTCGCTAGCAGTGTGCTCTCATTATCAGCTTTGACACTGAAACTTTTTTCCGTTTTCCAAAAAAGAAAAACAGAAAGCAAGTTCACCGTGGTAAGCAGCATAAACTTTCTCCTCCAGCCCCCCTCCTTCTTATTCCCCTGTCTTTCCTTCCTCCTTTCCTCTCCCTTTACAAGAACCATCCATCGTTATTATTCCTGTCACAGACGTTCAAATGCGTTTCTCTTCTAAGCTTAAATATCCCGACTTTTTCTAAACAACTCCCAGTGCTAACTACTATGCGGAGAACAGGAACGATTTCACAGAAGAACGAATTCTCTCCGGCTGTAATTAAATATTCCAGTTGCTGTTGCATATAGACAAACATTTCTTTTCTTTTTTTTATTTATGCACAAAGACCAATCCTGCTGGGTCAAATAAGTATAGGTAGTTATTTATTATGACTTAGGACCGCAATCGAGCCCAAAAATCTCTTTTGCTAAGGGAGACAGTTGTTCAGGGAATTGTGCTCCATTTTCCCGACTTTTTTTTGCCACAGTGCTCATTGCAGTTGTTAAATTAGGAAACACCGTTTCCTAATGACAATGGGGATGCTCCAATCGTCATGTGAAAAAATGGCTTTTTTTCCCCCAGTGGCGTTTTATTTTCAAACAGTCCCTAAGTGAACCATTGTAAGTTGAGGACAACTTGTATGTAAGCAAATTAACAAACAGTTGGGTTTCCACGACAGGTATTCAGGATCAGAGGTGCGTCTGCTTTACGATTTGACGATGGTCCTTCTTTCTGCTTCCAAATGAGGCCCTTTAGAAGAGCAATTTCTCTTCTCAAAATGTTTAGCCGTTCACAATGGTCTTTCCCTCCTCACCTTCTCAGATCTTCTCCTTGACTGGTCATCCAAGTTCTACATATTAAGGTAAAGGCTCCTCTTGCACATAGTTGTTCCTGACTCTAGGGGGTGGTGCTCACCTCCGTTTCAAAGCTGAAGTGCCAGCGTTGTCTGAAGACGTCTCCGTGGTCATGTGGCCGGCATGACTCAATGCCAAAGGTGCACGGAACGCTGTTACCTTCCCATCAAAGGGGGTCCCTATTTTTCTACTTGCATTTTTTACCTGCTTTCGAACTGCTAGGTTGGCAGAAGCTGGGACAAGTCATGGGAGCTCACTCCGTTACACGGTACTAGGGATTCGAACCGCTGAACTGCTGACCTTTTGATGGACAAGCTCAGCTTCTTAGCCACTGCGCCACTGCGTCCCTAGTTTGTACATATTATCAGGAACTTATTCAAGGGATGTGAAGTTCTTGTTGGTGCTCCTTTTTCCTTGGTCATCAACCCAAACCAGTGTGGCCAATGATGAAAGATGCTGGAAATAAAGACTACAAAAGGCTGCAGATTCTACATCTAGAAGGTGAACGATGGGTCTCTGCCTGAAAGGTTTCCTGCTTGGAAATCTGGGTCTATTCTACCTCTACTCTAGCAGACTGTTGTTACAGCATGGGTCACTGCAAATGTCGCCTTTCTGGCTACATCTTTAATTCTGCATGTTCTCAGGGCTTTCATCTGAAAGGAGATGCCGATAGACAGCCAGGTAAAGATATAAAAAGGGTAAACAGATATAAAGCTGCCTGTTTTGGTGTAGTACAACAGCTGCTTATAATCGATACTTTTGTTGTATGGCAGCTAGCATCTTTTACATGGGCTGATGCACCAAGAAACCAGGAGGAGGAGGAGGAGGGGGGGAGGGGGAGGGGGAGGAGAAGAAGAAGAGAAGGAGGAGGAGGAGGAGGAAGAGGAGAAAAAGAAGAAGAGGAAGAAGAAAAAGATGAGGAGGAGGAGGGGAGGAGGGGGAGGGGGAGGGGGAGGGGGAGGAGAAGAAGAAGAAGAAGAGAAGGAGGAGGAGGAGGAAGAGGAGAAAAAGAAGAAGAGGAAGAAGAGGAAGAAGAAAAAGAGGAGGAGGAGGAGGGGAGAGGAGGGGGGAGGAGGGGGAGGAGAAAAAGAAGAGGAGGAGGAGGAGGAAGAGGAGAAAAAGAAGAAGAGGAAGAAGAGGAAGAAGAAAAAGAGGAGGAGGAGGAGGGGGAGGAGAAAAAGAAGAGGAGGAGGAGGAGGAAGAGGAGAAAAAGAAAAAGAAGAGGAAGAAGAGGTAGAAGAAGAAGAGGAGGAGGAGGAGGAGGAAGAGGAGAAAAAGAAGAAGAGGAAGAAGAGGTAGAAGAAGAGGAGGAGGACGGGAGGAGGGGGAGGGGAGGAGAAGAAGAAGAAGAGGAGAAGCAAAGGATTATATTTAGAGAGAGATAAACCTGGAAGCATAATAGCCAGTTCATTAGAATCAGAAGGGAAGATGGGCTTTGAACACCATGAGATGGATTCCCCAAAAATGACACAATAAACCACAAGCTGAACATGAGAAAAAGAGAGAGAGACAGACAGAGAGAGAGAGAAAAAAAGAGAGAGAAATGGAGAGAGACATAGAGAGAGACAGAGAAGATTATATCTCCTTCAAGGAGCTGCAGATGAAGAGAAGGTCTGAATTCTCAGACCCTCTGAAGAGAGAGAGACAGAGACAGAGAGAAACAGAGAGAGACATAGAGAAAGACAAAGAGAGAGAGACAGAGAGAGAAAAAAAGAGAGAGAGGTGGAGAGAGACATAGAGCGAGCAAGCGAGAGAGACAGAGGCAGAGAGAGAGAGAGAGAGACAGAGAGAGAGAGAGAAGATTATGTCTCCTTCAAGGAGCTGCAGAGGAAGAGAAGTTCTGAATTCTCAGACTCTCTGAAGCATCTTTTTGGAACCCAATCCAAGGCATCCACCTTCCCTGGAGTCAAAAGTTGTACCTACCACACAACCAGTTGAGTCCACTTGACGGTCCGATACACATTTGAAATTGCGGGTACAGCCTCCGTTATTGTGAGAACAATCCCGAACGGGTCCAAAGGACGAGAGTAGGTCGTTGATGGTCTCAAAATAGGTCGACAACATTGCTTCTTCCCTTGAAGAAAGAAAAGGCCCAGTCAAGCCAGCTCAACTCAAAGGCAAAGAAAATTACTATCCTTTATATTTCCTTTAAATTCTTCCACAAATACCTTCGGTTCGTCCTCTGGCCTCCATACTTAGTGCCATTAAGCCAAAATCAGATTAATTCCCCCTTTCTCTTCCACTCGCTCTATTATTTAACGATCCCCTCCCTTTAGTAACTGGCTCCCTCTTTTTCTTTCCCGACAACAATTCACATTGGAAGTCTCTTTCAATGTCTTTTGTCATGCATAACCTTAGTACAGGGTTTCCTAAGAGGAGCAAGATCAATTAAAACACTCAATGTATTTTAATCATGACTTCAGAAAAAAAGATTTCCAAATAAAAGTAAGAGATGTGTTCTATTTGCAAGCAGCCAAAGACAATTCATCTTTCTGTGGGGTGCCTCCAAATTCTCGATGCAATCGGAGGAAAAAATTCCTTGTGTGTACAATCATATTTGGCCAATAAAGAATTCTGTTCTGTTATGTTCTATTTTATCTTCCATTCCATTGCATCCCATCCCATCCCATTCCTATCCTAATCTTCATTCTATTCTATTCCATTTTATTCCTATCTAATCTCAATTCCATTCCTATCCTAATCGTCATTCCATTCCATCCCATCCCATCCCATCCCATCCCTATCCTAATCTTCATTCCATTCCATTTTATTCCTATCTATTCTTCATTCCATTCCTATCCTAATCATCATTCCATTCCATTCCATCCCATTCCTATCTTAATTTCATTCCATTCTATTTTATTCCTATCTAATCTCCATTCCATTCCATTCCTATTCTAATCTTCATTCCATTCCATTCCATTCCATTCCATTCCATTCCATTCCATTCCATTCCATTCCATCCCATTCCATTTTATTCCTATCTAATCTCCAATCCATTCCCTCCCACCCCATCCGTATCATAATCTTCATTCCATCCCATTCCATCCCGTTCCATCTTATTCCTATCTAATCTTCATTCCATTCTAAAGTATCAAACAAATGGAGAAAAATCGTAACGGTATTTAATTTATTTGACAGATATATTTATTTAACTCTCAATTTAAATTTGAATTTTGTTTTCTTTTTTCCCCACCCGTCATTTATGCAATGGGGCCCAGCATGATAACTCAAAGGGTACTTTTGACTCAACTTAGATTGTCTATCCTTAATGTCGGTAGTCCATTCCTCACAACTGATCATTTAGGGGGCAAAAAAAACCCCTAATATTTACACAAGATTAGCATGTTGGTTTTTAACTTTTGTTTTGCTATACAGGAGAGGATAATGGGAAAGGTCACTGCTAGATATGTTTCATACATTTGAGAAATCACTTAATCAGGAAGGTGTCTGTGGAGATTCTCAGTCCCCCAAGTCATGGTTGTCCCAAAAGTGTTTTTTCAAGAAGCACCTGGACTTTGTTTTCCCTTGAAGACATTTTGCTTCTCATCCAAGAAGCTTCCCCAGTTCTGAAGAAGAAACTGAAGACCCGAAGAAGCTTCTTGGATGAGAAATGAAACATTTCTTTGATGAAGAGTGAAAGAGGGGGAAGTTTTGATTATGAATGGGTTAGTCGGAGAAACTTCTCCACTGAGACTTGTGAGAGTCTGGAAACTTCTCAAGGACATCTTAACAGGTGTGAAGAGGAAGGGAGATGGTTCCCATAACAAACAGAACTTGTTTATATGGTCTACGTGAACTGAAGATGCTTCTTCAATGAGAAGTGAAACATCTTCAAGGACAGTCAAAACTGAAGATGTTCCTTGGATGAGAAGTGAAACGTTTTCCAGCAAAAAGAAAGTCCATTTGCCTTTTGAAAAAGCACCTGTCAGGGTTCTGATGGATGCCCTAATTAAATCATGAGCCTTGAGCCAAGCTTCAAAAGAAATCCAGTTATTTATTAGGAGATCCATGTCAGCACCAACCCAAATCAAGCCAAATCTGACCCCACATAATTTACAGCCCTAATCATGGCTCTGTTTCCCTCCCTCCCCCCCAGGGTGTGTCATCAATCACATTCCAACAGAGCAATTTCTCGGGTTGTAGAGACCACTCCTCTCCGGCCGCTGTCAGTAACCCTGGGAGACAGCCTTGAGAAACGTATGTCTGGAATGTGCTCCTGTCTGTGGCTACCGTGTTGTTATGGCAACTTGAAAGCAGATCAGGGATGCTCTGCGAGTTGACAGCATCTTTGGGTGAGTCAGGAAAGACTGAGAGGAAGAGGCTGCCTTATCAAGAGGAAGTCAAGAAACCAAAAACTGTTTTTGGAGAATGAGGCCGGTAGACATCTTGTCCAAAATTTCACAAGTGAAGGTTGATGCGCAGGGAGGAAAGCGTGACAGTCCTTTTTCCCTGCTGACACTCCAGCTTTTGTTACAGTCCATTTGTGGAGGCCGTCCTAAAGGGCTTATTTTCCTGATGCTGTGAGAGATTTCATACCTATCAGCCTTATTACTGGAACTTGAGTGCAAAATTAGAGAAAGGTGGCTGGTTCCTTTTTCCCTTGGCACGTATAAGGATGTTTTCTTTTCTTTTTTTTCTTTTTCCACTTAAGAAAATAAACAGCACACAAAAAATGGATCAATAAAATAACCCTCCCAACCATTTGCTGGAAGACATGCAGAGAGGTAGTGAGTGTGAAGGAGAGAAAAGAGAAGGCAAGTTGCTTTGGGGAACGAGGCAGCTGCAGGAAATTATATAAAAAAGGGGGAAACTATTAAAAAAAATGAGAGAGAGAGAGAGAGAGAGAGATATGGTGGGAAGCAGAGCGATGAGAATTTTGTATTGTGTTGATACGGTTGCGTCAAAGGCGTTTTCCAACCGAAAGACTCTTTTTAAGGTGGAAGTACCGTGTTTCTCCGAAAATAAGACCCCGTCTTATATTTTTTTGAACCCTGAAATAAGCACTGGCCTCATTGCCATGCACTCAAAAGCCCGATTGGGTTTATTATCAGGGGATGTCTTATTTTGGGGAAAACAGGGTAGATAGGTGGGTGGACAGGCAGACAGACAGACATAGATGGTAGGTAGATAGATGGGTGAGTGATAGATAGATAGATAGATAGATAGATAGATAGATAGATAGATAGATAGATAGATAGATAGATGGATGGATGGATGGATGGATGGATGGATGGATGGATGGATGGATGGATGGATGGATGGATGGATGGATGGATATGATAGATATCGTGTTTCCCTGAAAATAAGACCCTGTCTTACATTTTTTTGAACCCTGAAATAAATGCTTGGCCTTATTGCCATGGGCTCAAAAGCCCGATTGGGCTTATTATCAGGGGGTGTCTTATTTTGGGGGGAACAGGGTAGATAGATAAACAGATAGATAGATAGATAGATAGATAGATAGATAGATAGATAGATAGATAGATAGATAGATAGATAGATGATAGATAGATAGATAGATAGATGATAGATAGATAGATAGATAGATAGATAGATAGATAGATAGATAGATATGATAGATATGATATCTACTTAGAAGAACTTTCCTTTCCCTTTCCCTTTCCCTTTCCCTTTCCCTTTCCCTTTCCCTTTCCCTTTCCCTTTCCCTTTCCCTTTCCCTCCCTTCCCTTCCCTTCCCTTCCTTTCCTTTCCTTTCCTTTCCTTCCCTTCCCTTCCCTTTTTGTCCCTTCCCTTCCCCTCCTTTCCTCTTCTTTCCTCTCCTCTCCCTCTCCTGCTCCCCCTCCCTCCCTCCCTCCCCTCCCTTTCTTCTCATCTTTAAAAGACCTAGGTCTTTTACACAAGTGCTAGGTGAAGACTATTCATAAAAGTCATGCAACATCTGACAAGGGTTGTGTAGAGGAATCCCGTAACACAACACAGCTTTTGAACAGGAGATGGAATTTGTCATGGCGCCATAGATCAAACTGTTCCAGCGAGAAAAGGAAGTCAAGTCGATGGAAAATCTGGAAGACTTTTGCAAACATCCCCCCTTCCCCCCATGGAAGAAACAGTCACAATTACTCAAGAATCTAACAACTGGATGAATTGTGATTCAGCTCACTCAGCTACATGAGCCAGTTATCCTCCATGTGGCAAACCATTAAATTAAATAAGCCTTATGTCGTTTGACAGCTGTAGCCAGAGTTTAGTTAGAAAGACAGCTTTTTCGGTGTTACCTGTAACTTGACCCCGTTTAGAGTTGGAAAATTCTGGATCCCTTTCCCTACGGCGGAACAATAGTGAAGCTTCAGAAAATAGAAACGGAAGACGTTCCACAAGAAATGATTGGCGTGCCGAAAGATTGCGAGGGAACTAAGATTAGAACAGGCTTCCAAAATTAGAATGTTTCGCATGCGTTGGGGCTTTAAATGCCACAATTTACCCGGCCTGCGATGCCAGCTGCAGCCCAGGTAGTCCTCAACGTACAACCACAACTGAGCCCAAATTTTAGGTTGCTAAGCGAGGCTTTTGTTCAGTGACTTTTGTCCCCTTTTTTTGCCCCGTTTGTTAAGTGAATCACTGCAGTTAAGATGATTGTTAAGTGAATCTGGCTCCTCCGTTGACTTTGCTTGTCAGAAGGTCGCAAAAGCGGATCACGTGACCCTCCCTGGACACTACAACCGTCATTTTTTAGGTTTTAGGGTGTGGTATTTTAATATTTAAATTGTTCTTAATAGTCAGCCAAAGTTTATATGGGTTTTAATGATTTTTAACTTTTGTACACTGTATTTTTATCTGGCTGTACACCGCCCTGAGTCCGCAAGGAGAAGGGCGGTATATAAATCCAATAAATAAATAAATAAATAAATAAATATAAGTCACTTGCCAAGCGGGCGAATTTTGATCCCCTGACTGTGGGGATGCTGCAAGCATCATAAGTGTGAAAAATGGTCATAAGTCACTTTTCTCAGCGCATAAACAGTGGTACAGAGAAGACTATCTGTATGAAACGTTCCAGTCTGCCCTTCTGAGACGAATGCCGAATGTGAGGATCCCACCAACATCTCTGTTCAGTGACATCATTATCATCATCATCTTCATTTAACGACCCCATAATCCCTTGCGAGGTGGAGTCTGGGCAACTGAATGGAGCTAGCAGAGTGTTTTAATGGCCAGATGCCCTTCCTGTCGCCAATGCGGAGTTTCGTTCGGCAGCTATATTCTCGTTGCGCCCAGAGAGAGAAATATCTGTCTCTACCTAGGATCGAACTCACAGCCCCCTGATTGTGAGGTGAAAGCTGCACCTCTAGGCCACCCCACCCCACCTATCTCTATTTAGTCACATATGTCGGGTAAATGGATGCGTCGGACAATAAACACATTCTAAATTGCTCAGCTCGACGCAAACAGGCGTCTGGATACCCATTTCTTGCTGGGCCTTTAATTGGAGATTAAAATCGGAAGATGGAAATGAGCTTTGGAAGATACAAAAGTATAAATGGCACCCACCCCAAATTAGACCGATGTGGCACCTCTAAATATAGCCGCACGCGACCTTCTCCATTTCTAATCCGGGAAAAGATTCTGCGTTTAGAAAACATCTGTTTCCATCCAACCTGCTACAGCGAGAACCAGTTCTGTGCTTCCATCCAAGCCGGCACTCTGAAATTCTCTGACAAATCTTCCCTTCGTGCCACAACACGTTTGCAAATGTATTAATAACCAAAAGTATTAATAGAAGCAAAAAAAAAAAAAAAACACCACACCAACCCAGCCAACATGAGCTCATTTAACATCTTGCAGTCTGCAACAACTGACAGCAGTTTTCTAGTAATTGAACTATCATTAGCTTCAAAATTAAAATATTTTGAACCACGGAGGGTTTATTTGCAATTTAGGGATGCTTCATACTCGGAATCCCAACAGGAGCACGATTTAATATTTTTTCTTGAACATATAATGTTATCAAAAGCACTGCACCTCCTAATTTGCTCACTTTATCTCTTCCCATCCTGCGAAGCATGAGGAGAGCACATCTTTCTCCTTCTATCCTGGCCACTTTTTACAGAGGCACAATTGAGAGCATTTTAACAAACTGCATCACTGTTCGGTTTGGTAGCCGCAGTGCCTCAGATAGAAAGCCCCTACAGAGAGTGGTGAGGACAGTGGAGAAGATTATAGGAAGCTCCCTTCCCATTATTCAGGACACCGCTTATAAGTGCTATGTGCTTAGAGCTCAAAGCATTGTCAGAGACCCCACACACTCACTTCATGGTCTGTTTCTGTTGCTCCCCTCTGGGAGGAGGTTTCGAAGTATTTCTAGCAAGACTCCCAGATTCTGTAACAGTTTTGTTCCCTCTACGATCCGTCTGGTAAATTCACGAGATTCATTTTTCTCACCATGTACATGTATACCTCTGAACTGCATTCTTGGTGTCTGAAAGATATCAGCCTGGCCACTCTCCAAGCCTGATAAAGGTCGGTAATTGTGAACAATCTTGAAAGAGTGTGGGAGAGGAAAGACTTTGCTGGAGTGGAATTCACCGTAAATTAAATAAAAGGGGTTTATCAGGATGAGGAGTTTATTGGTGCTGTTGGGGAAGCCTAGATCAGAACACTCCCCTTCAATTTCAGGAGCTGTTTCCTCCTGACAAAAAGTTCCTGAAGGATGGATTCAATCTGAACTGCCCTTTCCCACGGGAGTTGAATGAAATATTGCCAGGTTCACCTGATCGGGCCTTGTCAAAACAGATCAGAGCTGTGCAGAGCAGATCCAGGTTCAGCCTCCATTGTTAACAGCCGGCCACTAGTCTCCAAGGGGAAGGACCGGACTGGTGTGGAGAGGCGTCTTTTTCCAAGGCCGTTTCCCAATTCTCACAATCCCCCTGAACAATAACAGCACAAAAACTGGCCTTTTCCCCCCCCCCTCTCCTCCCACTTCCCCCCCCCCCCAAAAGCCACAGCACCGTTGAAAGAAGGCGGCTGGCTCCCAACTCAAAAGAAGGACCGCAAGACTCGTCAGCGTCGGCTCAGAGACGACACCAGCGGGAAACGCGGCCGGCCACAGAAAGAGAACATTGGTACGACACATGTCCGTGTGATCAATTGGATGGAGGGATGTGGAGAATACAAAAGCAGCGCCCGATGCTGTGGAATCTGAGTTTTTATGAATGCAGAAAAAAAAAAAAGAAGCATCTCAAAGGAAAGCCTGAATCGCTGTACAAAAGGCAAGAAAACGCTAATCAGCTCCAGTGTAAGACAACAGAGCAGGAAGGCGAATGCAAAACAGCGTGGATAACAGAATATAACGGAGGTGGAAAGGATCTTGTAGGTCATCTAGTCCAACCCCACCTCCTCTGCCCAAGCAGGAGACCCTACACCATTTCTGACAGCTGGCAGTCCATCTGTCTCTTCTTGAAAGCATTCAGGGATGAAGCTCCCACAACTTCTGAAGGCAACTTCAGTTAATTGCTCTGTCAGAAAAGGTCTCCTTATTTCCAGGCTGAATCTCTCCTTGATCAGTTTCCATCCATTATTCCTTGTCTGGCCTTCAGGTGCTTTGGAAAATAGCTTGACCCCCTTCCTCCTCTCTGTGGCAGCTGCTCAGATATTAGAAGACTACAATCGTGTCTCCCCTGGTCCTTCTCTTCACTAGACTAGCCATGCCCAGTTCCTGCAACCCGTTCATCACATGTTTTAGCCTCCAGTCCCCTAACCATCTTGGTCGCTCTTCTCTGCACTTTTTCTAATGTCTCAACATCTTTTTTTATAGTGTGGTGACCAAACCTGGATGCAGAATTCTAGCTGTGGTCTTACAGAGTGGTGAAATCCAAATCTTTTTACTACCGGTTCTGTGGGAGTGGCTTGGTGGGTGTGGTGTGGCTTGGTGGGTGTGGCAGGGGAAGGATACTGCAAAATCTCCATTTCCATTCCCACTCAGCCAGAGATGGTATTTGCTGGTTCTCCGAACTACTCAAAATTTCCACTACCGGTTCTCCAGAACCTGTCAGAACCTGCTGGATTTCACCCCTGCTATTAAAGGGTGAAATCCATACTGAGAGAGCAAACCCTTTTAGCACTGATGATGTTACCTGAATGGGCAATGAAAAGTCTGCACGAAAAAGAATTCAGCTTCAGAAAGCATCAAGGATCCCATTTTGCAATATCCTTCCCCTACCACGGCCACCAAGCCCCGCCCACAGAACTGGTAGGGAAAAATTTTGGATTTCACCCCTGCTGAATACCATCTCTGCTGCTAAGCATCAGGAAATCAAATGGATGGAGGTTTGCCCTAGAGAGTGAGGAAAACCTAAATTTGTATTGCATGGGGGGAAAATCCATACTACTTCTAAAATAACAACAACAACCTCCAGAGGGGTTTTTTTTCCCCCTCTCTCAGAAAAACCTCTGCTTGCTTGCTGTGTCCCACTTTCTACAAGTTGTCAGTTGAAAAAATAAATAAATAAAGCGAATTTCAAATCCCAGCGTCCATCCTTGCGAAATGACCTTGCTTTGCCTGAAATGTCGCTTTCCTCTCTTTGACACAGAGCCTCATCGGCTTTTTTGAAAAGTTAAACATGGCTGTTTTGTTCTGGTTTAATGTATGGAAAGCATATTCTGCTCCTGACAGCCACAGAAAGAGGGGGACAGAGACAGAAAGAGGGAGAGAAAGAGAGAGGGAGAGAGAGAGGGGGGGAGAAAGACAGAGAGAGGGGAGGGATAGAGAAAGAGAGACACAGAGAGAGACAGAGAGAGAGGGGGGAGAAGTAGAGAGAAAGTGAGAAAGAAAGAGAAACAGAGAGAGACACAGAGAAAGAGAAAGAAAGAGAAAGACAGAGAGAGGGGAGGGATATAGAAAGAGAGCCACAGAGGGAGGGGAGAGAGAAAGAAAGAGAGACAGAGAGACAGAGAGAGAGAGAGAAGTAGAAAGAGAAACAGAAAGAGACACAGAGAGAGACACAGAGAAAGAGAAAGAAAGAGAAAGAGACACACACACACAGAGGGATAGAGAAAGAGAGACAGAGAGAGAGAGAGACAGAGAAAGAGAAAGAAAGAGAGACAGACACATACAGAGAGAGAGGGATAGAGAAAGAGAGACAGAGAGAGGGGGAAGAGAGAAAGAAAGAGACAGAGAGAGAAGTAGAGAGAAAGAGCGACAGAAAGAGACACTTAGAGACACAGAGAAAGAGAAAGAAAGAGAAAGACACACACACATACACACACACACACATGTAGAGGGATAGAGAAAGAGAGACAAAGAGAGAGGGGGGAGAGAGAAAGAAAGAGGGACAGAGAGAGACAGAGAGAGAAGTAGAGAAAAAGAGAGACAGAGAGACAGAGAGAGAGACAAAGAGAAAAAGAGAGAGACACACACACACACACAGAGTGTCAAGAAAATAAAAGCAGACCCAGCCTTGCTAAATCTGCTGGAGACACTGTAATCAAAAGCTAATTCTGTAATGAACGGTGCCCCATCGCTATGAAATTGTGCGCAAGGTGCCATTTTCCTTCTCTAAATCTCTGACACGGAACAGCTTAGGCAACCAGCTTGAAAGTCAGGTGGGGAGGGGGGGAGGGAAGATAGAATGGGAGGTGGGGGCACAGAATTCAGCTGAACACTTTGCAAGTAATTGGCCTCGCCATGCTAAGACGGGTATCGGAACCCCATGGCGTGACGGCGATTATTATGAATTAAATTTCCACTTATTCTCATTAACGGTGGCTGGGAGCAAGCTGGCTCCAAACGCTTCCCCATCACCTTGATTAGTACCATTATTTGCAGGGTTTCAATTGTGGGATTAGGTAATTGTGGGGGCTGGGAGAGAGGGGAGGGGTGGGAGAGACCTTCAAGAGTGAAACAGCCAAACACTCAAGTGGGGTGGGGAGGGATTTCTGGCTCGCTGTCTCTGTTAAAATCAACCACTTGTTTTGTTTTGTTTTGTTTTGTTTTAAAAAGGCCGCAAAGACACTTGGAGGAAGACAAGCAGGTAATCGGAGTGCCGTGTCCCCCGACACCCCGAAACACAATATTTGGTCTTTTCGCTTGGCTCTCTTTTGGTTTGCATGATGACGAAGAGGAGGAGGAGGAGGAGGAGGAGGAGGAGGAGGAGGAGGATGTTATCCAGGGATGGGCTTCAAAAATTTTAGCAAGAGGTTCTGTGCTCGGTGGGCGTGGCCATGGTGGGTGTGGCCTAGTCGGCCTCCTGCACCACAGCAGGGGGGGCGTTTTTGCCCTCCCCAGGCTCTGGAGGCTTTTCTTCAGCCTCTAGGAGAGCGAAAACGGCCTCCCCAGGCTCCGGAGGCCCGAAACCAGCCTGTTTCTCCCCTTCCTGAACTTCCGGTAGGCCTGTTTTTTGCCCTCCCTGAGCCTTGGCGTGCACCCTGCACTTACCTGCATCCAAAAGGGGCCGCGTGGGGACTCCTTGGAGGGGCGAGGCCAGCCAGGAGTGAGATTTGGGGTTCTCTAAACTGCACAGAACCTTAGCTAGAAGTTCTCCCGAAACCTCTGTGAACCCCCAGCAGCCCGTCCCTAATGTTATCCATTCAACTTATTATTATTATTATTATTATTTATTAGATTTGTATACCGCCCTTCTCCTTGCGGACTCAGGGCGGTGGACAGCCGAATAAAAACAGTATACAAAAGTTAAAATTTCTTAAAAGACATATAAACTATGGCTAAAATTAAAACCACTAAATAATTAAAATACCCAACCCTCTAATACAATCTTAAAAATTCAACTGGGTCAGGCTAGACCAGCAAGCTGAAAAAGATGGGTTTTTAGGGCCCGACGAAAAGTCCGGAGGTCAGCAATTGTTCTCAGTTCTGGAGGCAGATCGTTCCAGAGGGTAGGGGCTGCCACAGAGAAAGCCCTCCCCCTGGGGGTCGCCAGCCGACATTGTCTAGCTGACGGCACCCTGAGGAGACCCACTCTGTGGGAGCGCACCGGCCGGTGGGAGGCTATTGGCGGCAGAAGGCGGTCCCGTAAGTACCCTGGTCCTAAGCCATGGAGCGCTTTAAAGGTGGTCACCAACACCTTGAAACGCACCCGGAAGTCCACCGGCAGCCAATGCAGCTCGCGCAGGAGAGGTGTCACATGGGAGCGTCCCGTCGCTCCCATAATCCCCCGCGCGGCCGCATTCTGCACCAGTTGGAGCCTCCGGGTGCACCCCAAGGGGAGCCCCATGTAGAGAGCATTGCAGTAGTCCAGGCGAGAGGTGACGAGTGCCTGAGTGACTGTGCGTGGGGAGTCCCGATCTAGAAAGGGCCGCAACTGGCGTATCAGGCGGACCTGATAAAAAGCTCCCCTGGCCACAGCTGTCGTGTGATCCTCCAAGGACAGCCGTGGATCCAGGAGGACGCCCAAGTTGCGCACCCTTTCCGTGGGGGCCAGAGATTCGCCCCCAATAACCAGCGATGGTGTCAGCTGGCTATATCGGGACGCCGGCAACCACAGCCACTCGGTCTTGGAGGGGTTGAGTCGAAGCCTGTTTCTCCCCATCCAGACCCGCACGGCTTCAAGGCACTGGGACATCACTTCCACGGCATCGTTGGGGTGGTCTGGGGTGGAAATGTACAGCTGCGTATCATCAGCGTACTGATGGAACTCCACCCCAAAACCACGGATGATCTCACCCAGCGGCTTTACATAAATGTTGAACAGAAGGGGCGAGAGGACCGACCCTTGTGGCACCCCACACACTAGGCGCCTCGGGGTCGACCGCTGCCCCCCTGTCAACACAGATTGCGACCGGTCGGAGAGGTAGGAGGAGAACCACCGTAAAACGGTGCCTCCCACCCCCAGTCCCTCCAACCGGCGCAACATGATACCATGGTCGATGGTATCAAAAGCCGCTGAGAGGTCTAATAACACCAGGATAGAGGAATATCCCCTACCCCGGGCCCGCCAGAGATCATCCACCAACGCGACCAATGCCGTTTCGGTGCTGTATCCAGACCTGAAGCCGGACTGGAGCGGGTCTAAATAGACAGCTTCATCCAGGTACCGAGGGAGCTGCCATGCAACCACACTCTCGACAACCTTCGCTAAAAAGGGAAGGTTGGAGACTGGACGGTAGTTTGCCAAAATAGCCGGGTCCAGGGAGGGCTTCTTGAGGAGGGGCCTCACCACCGCCTCCTTCAAGGCATCTGGTAGGGCACCCTCACTCAAAGAAGCATTTATAATCTCCTGGAGCCAGCCTCGTGTAACCTCCCGGGAAGCCAGCACCAACCAGGAGGGACACGGGTCCAATAAACATGTGGTTGCATTCAGTCTACCCAAGGTCCTGTCCACGTCCTCGGGAGCCACAGGATCGAACTCAGCCCAGATAACACTCTCAAGACCTGCCTCAGTCACCTCGCCCGAACTAACCCAGTCGGCGGCCAAGTCATCCCGAATCTGAGTTATTTTGTCATCCAGATATTGCACAAAATCCTCAGCACGACCCTGCAAGGGATCCTCCCGCGCTCCCGAATGAAGGAGGGAGCGGGTCACCCTAAACAGGGCGGCTGGGCGATTATCTGATGACGCGATAAGGGCGGCAAAATAATTGGATTTTGCCGCTTTTATCGCCACTAAGTAAGTCTTAATGTGAGCTCTTACTAGTGTCAAGTCAGATTCAGAGCGACTGGCCCTCCAACCGCTCTCTAGGCATCTTCTCCGGCGTTTCATCTCCCTCAGCTCCTCGGTAAACCAAGGAGATAAGTGAGTTCGGCGCCGGGTCAGAGGCCGCGAAGGCACGACGCGGTCCAAGGCCCCACCGGCTGCCCTGTTCCAGGCAGCCACCAGATCCTCAGCCGAGTCGTGTGTCAGTGTCTCAGGAAATGGCCCAAGCTCCGTCTGGAACCTATCAGGATCCATCAGGCGCCTGGGGCGGAACCACCTGGTCGGTTCCGCCTCCCTGCGGTGAGGTGCAGCGGTCTGAAAGTCGAGTCGAAGGAGCGAGTGGTCAGTCCATGACAAGGGCTCCACAACTATATCCCCAATATCTAGACCACTCAACCACTGACCAGAGACAAAAACTAGATCCAGGGTGTGTCCACCAACGTGGGTCGGGCCTTGAATTACCTGGGTCAGGTCCATGGCCGTCATGGAAGCCATGAACTCCCGAGCTAACTCAGATGTTTCACCGATGGATGGCAGGTTGAAATCCCCCCTGACCATTTGCCCAGGGGTATCAACCGCCACCTCGGCTACAACATTGAGAAGCTCGGGCAGGGTCGTTGCCACGTGGCAGGGAGCCAGGTACGTGACTAACAGACCCCTCTGCCCACCACGACCCCACCTCACGAAGATGGACTCACACCCGGCTATCTGAGGTACAGTGGTCTCCCTCGGACTCAGACCTTCTTTAATAATGACCGCTACTCCCCCACCCCTCCCCTGAGCTCTCGGCTGGTGGAATGCAAGGAAACCTGGTGGGCACATCTCCACGAGGGGAACCCCCCCCTCGTGGCCCAACCAGGTCTCAGTAATGCCGGCCAGGTCCGCACCCCCCTCTTGAAGAAGATCACATATGAGGGGGGCCTTGTTAACAACGGACCTCGCGTTGCATAACAACAGCCGGAGCTTCGGGTCCTGAGACTCTAGACAACCCGGGGAACGGGAATGGCTCGGGGGACCGGGGCACGCAATCGCTCGAAGACAGCGAGTGCGAGCCCCCGCCACATGATATGGTCCCTTACCCACGCCATATCTGCCCCTCCCACACAGTATCTTAATCGCACAACCCTCGACAGAGGGCTTAGTAGAAGCCCTCTTGCCTCCAACTGTGTCTGATTCTTGACGATTCTCTAGGCCAGGTCTCTTCACGTCTTCTGAACTTGCCCTCAAAACATCTTTGAGTACCGCTTTATAAAGCCTTCGTAAGGCCACGCCTGGAATACTGCATCCCTTTTTGATCACCCCATTACAAAAAAGAGGTTGAAGCTTTGGGGAAAATTGCAAAGAAGAGCAACTAAGACGATTCAAGCCTTAGAGACAAAAACATACGAGGAACGGTTGCAGGATTGGGGTTTGGCTTGTCTAGAGAAAAGAAGGATTGGGGGAGACATGATAGCAGTCTTCCAATATCTGAGGAGCTGCCACAAAGAAGAGGGAGTCAAGCTATTCTCCAAAGCATCTGAGGGCAAGACAAGAAGCAACGGATGGAAACTAATCAAGGAAAGAAGCAACCTGGAATTAAGGAGAAGCTTCCTAATGGCGAGGACAAGCTTGCCTTCAGAGGTTATGGATGCTTCATCACTGGAGGTTTTCAAGAAGAGACTGAAATGTCTGTCTGAAATGGCACAGGATCTTCTACTTGAGCAGGGGGTTAGACTAGAAGACCTCCAAGGTCCCTTCCAGCTCTAATCTGATTGATTGAGTTATACTATGCTCTGGGTGGTGCCAGCTTTGATGGCGTCTAGCCATCACGTTCTTTGGCCGCTCAGTTTCCTTTTACTGCTAAAGTCATTGTCATTGACAAAAATCATCGGTCAATTTCACGAGGCAGTTTTCCTTGGAACAGTTTACATCTCAAGATCTTATCAAATGACAACATTTACCTATTCTGGGTCCTTGGGAGAAACTCAACAAGTGGATGAAAATGCCAAATCCTGTGGAAACATCTGGCCGGCCTTGCAACCCATCACAATAACCAACATGATTGTTATTGATCTAATTCACTACAACGATTATTAGAAGAAATGCATTAGTTATACATATAATGAATAACAAGGCTATTCAACCATCTTAAGTGGGTGAAGAATCCTCCAAACCCCAATTCAGTGTGTGATTCGATTTGGAAAGAATTTCAGACACATTCCCGTTCGATCTGATTTACATTTTTCAATTAATCTGGGGAAAAGGCTGTCTTCGCAGGCGCGAGCCATCATCGGCTCCATGAAGCGCGTCCAAATAATTTCAAACTGAATCAAAAACACCGGCTTTCAATCAACCAGTTCTATCTGAAAAGAGGATGGAAGAGGGAATTTGAGCTGAATTGCCTTCATATAAATCTCCAGACCAAGATGATTAGGGGACTGGAGAGTAAAACATACAATGAACGGTTGCAGGAACTGAGCATAGCTAGTCTAGTGAAGAGAAGGACCAGGGGAGACATGATAGCATCTTCCAATATTGGAGGGGCTGCCACAGAGAGGAAGGGGGTCAAGTTATTTTCCAAGGGCAGATAAGGAATAATGGATGGAAACTGATCAAGGAGAGATTCAATTTTAGAAATAAGGAGGAATTTCCTGACTGTGAGAACAATCAATCAATGGAGCAGAAGATGCCTTTGGAAGTTGTGGGAGCTTCATCCCTGGAAGCTTTCAAGAAGAGACAGCACTGTCATCTGTCAAAAATGGTGTGGGGTCTCCTGCTTGGGTGGGTGGGTTTCGATTAGATGACCTACAAGGTCCCTTCCAACTGTGTCAATCTGTAATCTAATCTGAATGGATCTGAAGAAGATTGAACCTTCCGTGCAATCCTCACAGCTGCCTTGTAGATTGATGAAGCAATGGGTGTGACAAACCACAACAACATACACAAGAAGGGGGTCTCATGTATGGGGGTGGTTGGATTGGATGACCTACAAGGTCCCTTACAACTCTATTCTGATTGATCAATTCAACCTAGAAATAAGGAGAAACTTTCTGACCATGAGAACAATCAACCCATGGAACAGAAGTTGCCTTCAGAAGTTGTGGGAGCTTCATCCCTGGAAGCTTTCAAGAAAAGATTGAACTGCCATCTGTCAGAAGTGGTGTAGGTTCTCCTGCTTGGGCTGGGGGTTGGACTAGATGACCTACAAGGTCCCTTCCCACTCTGTCAATCTGTAATCTAATCTGAATGGCTCTAAAGAAGATTGAACCTCCCGTGCAATCCTCACAGCTGCCTTGCAAATTGATGAAGAAACAGAACATGACAACTAGACATGAGAAGGGGGGTCTCGTGTATGGGGAGGATTGGACTAAGATGGCCTACAAGGTCTCTTCCAACCCTGCTATTCTGCGCATTCTATCTATGCTCCCACACCCCATAAAGTTTAACAGCCTCAGCCTTAAAAACAAATTTTCTCCCGTGGCCTTACTCAAATTTTCTTCGGCGGCCTTACTCAACATAGCAGCCTCCATCTTTAACTGAGTTGCCGGATCCTCTCCTCTCCTTGTTTTTTAATTGATAGCCTAAAGCAAAGTTTTGCAATCACAAAGAGGGAGGCCTATTAAAACAGTGTGTAAGTCTAGCTGGAGCACGATAATTACGCAGGTGGGAATGGATTTCACCGACGAGGAAACGCTAACAAGTTGAGATCTTAATCCTCCCCAACAGCAGCTAGAGCAGTGATGGCTAACCTTTTTGCCATCGCGTGCCAAAAGCGGGGGGAGCATGGGTGGGTCATACACATGCGTGCCCACATCCATAATTCTATGCCCGCCCTGTGCTCCTCCTGCTTTTGGCATGCGATGGTACGGTGGGCCCGGTAGACTCATTTTTCGCTCTTGCCAGGCTCTAGAGCCTTTCTAGGAGCCTGGGGAGGGCGAAAACAGCCTTCCCCACCCTGGAGGCCAGAAACACTGTATCTCCTGACTTCTAGTGGGCCGAGAAGGCCCAAAAATCAGCTGGCCGGCGCACACATATGTGCCGGAGCTGAACTCGCGTGCCCACCGATATGGCTCCATGTACCACCCATGGCACCGGTGCCATAGGTTTGCCATCACGGAGCTAGAGATTTCACGGCAGAAATATCCCCTGTAAACGCTTCCTGCTACAACTGAGCAGAGATGTTCTTTCTCAGTAGCACGGACTACTAAGCTACTGTATTTTTTTGGTGTATAAGATGCACTCCCCCCTCCTAAAAGAGGGTGAAAATTTGGGTGCATCTTATACACCAAATGTAGCCCCGCCCATCCGCCGGCCCCCACCCTTCGGCCTCTGCCTCCCAGCAATTTACCTTCTTGCAGCAAACAGCAAAAAGACCGTTTCAGCTTCAGCATAGTCTGATTAGCACAAGCAGCTGATTGTCGGTTGGATCGGCCTCCCGACCCTCAGCTGTTTCAGGCTGCAGGGATTGCCGTTGCCTATTGCCGCGCCGGCCTCCGCTGTTTGCTGCAAGCAGGCAAATTGCTGGGAGGCAGATTTTTTTTTCTTCTTGAGCTAATAGGCTGTGCTGAAAATGAAACTAAAGCAGGCTGTTTGCTGCAAGCAGGTAAATTGCTGGGAGGCAGATTTTTTTTCTTGTACTAATCAGGGTGTGCTGAAAATGAAACTAAAGCAGGCTGTTTGCTGTTTGCTGCAAGGAGGCAAACTGCTGGGAGGCAGATTTTTTTTCTTGTACTAATCAGGCTGTGCTGAAAATGATTTATAATTTTTATAATCCAGAGCATTTTATACTCTAAAAAATACGGTATTTTTTTAAAAAAAAATAGAAAATGGGTTCCCAGACATCTTGAAATAATTCCCTGTATGCTTCAGTGCGAGCAACGGGAGTCATTCTCCACCCAATTAACTGAGGACCAAAGGGAGGTTGAAATGTCCCTTCCAGTGTTAGTTTGATGCCTGGGCAACAGTTGAGCAGGAGGAAAAAATGAATTGATGGGCCCAGCATGAAGACTTCAAGAGGGCTCAAGAGGTCAGGTAGCTCTTCAGAGAGAGAGAGGCCGAGCCGAATCCAAAATGCAATTTATTTCGGGCTTTATTGCCTGAAATTAACCATATTGATTTTTTTTATTGTTTACCCAGTGTGCAGGCCCTTATCTAGCATCAGGAAATTCACCGATTAAAGTTAACGGGGTTGTTTTGTGATAGTTCTCCTTTCCTGCCTCTCAGGAATTTCAGGGGGGGGGGGGAAAGCAGGCTTTGAAAACAAATCGGAGGTCTCGTGCACAAATGCTATTAAATTTGAGAAAGGATTTGCTCTAAATGTTGAAGCTACAAATAAATATAACTGCCAGTTCAGCTCCACTCCTGTTTGGGAGAGGGTGTTGGTGCTCTCTGAGCTTGCTTGTCTTCTTGCAATGCTGATGCAGTTACCTAGTTGGGTAATGAAACGTCTGCAAGGAAATAATCAAGTTAGAGAATACCAAGGACCCCACAGTCCTCCTTCCCCTCCTCTTCTTCCTCCTCCTCTTCCTCTTCTCCCTTTCCACAGACCCTATTCCTTTCTGGCATTGATGATATCACCGAGTTGGGTAATGAAAGAGAACAACCACGCTCAGAGAGTAGCAACAGTCCCACAATCATCCTTCCTCCTCCCTTTCCACAGATGCTATTCCCTTCTAGCACTGATGATGTTAGATAGTTGGGTCATTAAACATCTGCCAGCAAGAAACCAAGCACGGAGAAGACCAAGGATCCCTCATTTCAACCCCGAGCTACAAACATTCTCCTTTATTGTTTGTTGCATGATCTAATCCGTGTAGTTTTTCTGGCATCACCTTCCACCCCCCCCGAGATATTTTTCATCCTTTTTGCCAGTAAAATATTGGACATGGTGTTCTTTGTCACACACCAGTCCACTTAAAAGTCTCCGTGTTTTAACCCAGTTACCTAATTTGAATAACCTTTTGTGGCTAATTTAATTACCCCTGGCCTGCAAACTAACAGACAGCTGTTAGAAAAATGGTTATTGCATTATTAATACGCTTCAATAATTTCCTATTAAAACTATACTGTTAATAATTTTTTTCCCTCCCTGTATTTCTTCCTCCTTAATTAGTCTATTTAAAACTTTGAAGGAATATTCTCTCCATGCTAAATGGGAGCGTCGAGGAAATTACATTTTTGATTGAATACTTCTGCGATAGGCCAGCAAATAAGACGGTTGAGCTGTTCATTATTGTCAGGGTTTCTTGCCATGCCTGCTAATGGGGCAGTCAATCTGTGTGGTGATTCCCAGAATATAAATGGAGTCCTCTTTGATATGGACATTGTTGTGCGGGATGTCCAGGAAACCTGCTAAAGACCAGGATCGGTTCACTTTCTCACGACATGATGATGTAAAACTATTCAACACCACCGACAATGCTGCTACCCTACAAAGAGACTTTGATTATGTGTCGGAATGGTCAAAGAACTGGCAACTCCAAATCTCAACCAAGAAATGCTCTGACTTACACATTGGCAAAAAACAACAACATCAGAACACAAAATACAAGCTGGGCAGATACGACCTCGTAGACGACTGTCACTCTATCAAGGACCTTGGAGTACTCATCTCAAACAATCTAAGTGTCAGAGCTCACTGTAACAGCATTTAAGAGTTGTTAATCTAATCTTGTGAAGCTTCTTCTCCGGTAATATTGTACTGGAAGCTAGGGCATACAAAACCTTTGCTAGACCAATTCTCGAATACAGCTCATCTGTCTGGAACCCGCACTGCATATCGGGTTCCACAATTGAGCGAGTCCAGAGATATTTCACGAGAAGAGTCCTCCACTCCTCTGCTCACAATAAAATCCCTTATGCCACCAGGCTTGAAATTTTGGGCGTAGACAACTTCGAATTATGCCGCCTTCAGTCTGATCTAAACGTAGTGCACAAAATTATCTGCTACAACGCCCTACCTGTCAATGACTACTTCAGCTTCAACCGCAACAATACACGGGCAAACAATAGATACAAAATTAAGGTAAACTGCTCCAAACTCGATTGCAGAAAATACGACTTCAGCAACAGAGTGGTCAATGCCTGCAGATTCGGACAATGAGGAGGTTGGGGAAAAACGTGGGCCAGTTCTGGAGCCTGGGGAAGGCTCCGATGGATGCTCAGCATCGGACACAGAGCCAGCACTGTCTGGCATTTCCCAACCACAGGAGCGGCAGCTGCCTTTGGAGCAGAGATGAGTGAGGAGGAGGAGGAACAGCTGGGGCCTGTTCCAGATATGTGCATGCGCAGAGCAGATAGGAGAGATGAACAACATATGGCAATGACTCGGCTTGAGAAGCAAAACAAACATGGATGCTGAATGGCCCCTCCCTGGGGAATAAATAGGAGGAAAGGGAAGTGGTTTGCATTTCTGGAAAGTTTGCTCCTTGCGTGTTTCGTGCGACAAAGACTGCCTTGCCAGAACGGAGGTTTGTCTATTTCTCTGACTTAATTTGCAGCCTCCTGGCTGGGAGCTCATAGCCTTGCATTGATCATAACAAGCTGATAAGGACTAATTCTGCAGTTAACTCCTTGCTGGACTCTTGCCTGGACTTTCTGTTGGCAAATGCAGTGAATTCCCAAGGTGTAAATAAAGAGGAGGTTTTTTTTCCTTTGCGAGGAGTTCTGTTTCTTGCTTCTGTGAAGGAAAGCCGGATCAGAACAGAACCTGAGCTAAAACAGAATTCTCAGTGACTCCAGAGGAGCTCAAGGTGGGAAACAATGCGTGGGAGTTAAAACAGCCACGTATTTGGATGGTTGATCTGAGACTTAGAAAGATTGCTTCCGTGAGGTCTTTTCATAGTGACGTGTTTTAAGTCAGCAGATCGCAAGGACTGCCTGGCTGCCGTTGTGGAAGAAATAGTTGACTCTGTGTTGTGGTCCAAGGAGACAGCTGAGTGTGAGATTCTTACACTCTTTGGGGAGGCAGGCATCCTAGAGTCCTCCATAAATGGGGAAAGATCTCCTCTTCGGAGTGTAATTGTGGGGCTCCAAAGATAGATAGATAGATAGATAGATAGATAGATAGATAGATAGATAGATAGATAGATAGATAGATGGATGGATGGATGGATGGATGGATGGATGGATGGATGGATGGATGGATGGATGGATGGATGGATGGATGGATGGATGGATAGATAGATGATAGATAGATAGATAGATAGAATTCTTTATTGGCCAAGTGTGATTGGGCACGCAAGGAATTTGTCTTTGGTGCATATGCTCTCAGTGTATATAAAATAAAAGATATGTTCATCAAGAATCATAAGGTACAACATTTAATGATAGTCATAGGGAACAAATAAGCAATCAAATAATATTAGGAAACAGTCTATATAAATCGTACAGTCATACAGTCATTAAGTGGGAGGAGATGGGTGATGGGAACGATGAGAAGATTAATAGTAGTGCAGACTTAGTAACTAGTTTGACAGTGTTGAGGGAATTATTTGTTTAGCAGAGTGATGGCATTCCGGGAAAACCTGTCCTTGTGTCTAGTTGTTCTGGTGTGCAGTGCTATATAGCCTCATTTTGAGGGTAGGAGTTGAAACAGTTTATTTCCAGGATGTGTGGGGTCTGTAAATATTTTCACAGACCTCTTTTTGACTCATGCAATATACAGATCCTCAATGGAAGGCAGGTGGGAAGCAATTGTTTTTTCTGCAGTTCTAATTATCCTCTGAAGTCTGTGTCTGTCTTGTTGGGTTGCAGAACCAAAGCAGATAGTGCAATGTATTGTAAGAACAGCGGCCTCTGCGTGCAGATCCAGAGACTCTCTGTATGCAGCTCCAACATGGATTGATTATATAGTCTCCTTTGGATTTGTAACTAGGGTAAGTAGTTTCATATTTGCTTCTTGAGAAAGTAATTGTGCCTTTTAACATTTTTTGCCATATGCTAAATAGCACTTCGCAATAGCACTTAGAGTTACATATCACTTCACAGTGCTTTACAGTCTTCTCTAAGCGGTTTACAGATTGTTTACAACAATCTGGGTCCTCATTTTACCGACCTCGGAAGGTTGGAAGGCTGAGTTGACCTTGAGCCGGTCAGGATCAAACTTCTGACAGTGGGCAAAATTAGCCTGCAATACTGCATTCTAACCATTGTGTTACCATGGGAAGGAAGGAAGGAAGGAAGGAAGGAAGGAAGGAAGGAAGGAAGGAAGGAAGGAAGGAAGGAAGGAAGGAAGGAAGGAAGGAGAAAAGGGAGAGAAAGAAGAAAGGGAGGGAGGGAAGGTAGGAAGGAAGGAAGGAAGGAAGGAGAAAAGGGAGAGAAAGAAGAAAGGGAGGGAGGGAAGGTAGGAAGGAAGGAAAGAAGGAAGGAAGGAAGGAAGGAAGGAAGGAAGGAAGGAAGGAAGGAAGCAAGGAAGCAAGCAAGCAAGCAAGCAAGCAAGCAAGCAAGCAAGCAAGCAATAGTAATAACAGACTTATATACCGCTTCACAATGCTTTTACAGCCCTCTCTAAGCGTTTTACAGAGTCAGCCTCTTGCCTCCAACAATCTGGGTCCTCATTTTTCTAACCTCGGAAGGATGGAAGGCTAAGTCGACCTTGAGCCGATCAGGAACGAACTGCTGACAGTGGGCAAAATTAGCTTGCAATATTGCATTCTAACCATTGTGTTAGTTTGGGAGGGAAGGAAGGAAGAAAGAAAGAAAGGAAGGAAGGAAGGAAAAAAAGGAGGGAGAGAAAGAATAAAGGGAGGGAGGGAGGGAAGGTAGGAAGGAAAGAAGCAATAACACTTAGACTTATATGCCACTTCACAGTGCTTTACAGCTCACTCTAAGCAGTTTACAGAGTCAGCCTCTTGCCCCCTACAATCTGGGTCCTCATTTTACTGATCTCAGAAGGATGGAAGGCTGAGTCAACTTTGATCCTGTAAGGATCGAACTGCCAAACTGCAGGCAGCCAGCAGCCAGCAGAAGTAGCTTGCAGTACTGCATTCTAGCCACTGCACCACCACAGCTCTTAAATCAATACATAAAACCGATGCCTTGGTTTCTGTCACTTGGGTAGGACTTGCTGTCACGTCCTCCACCAAAATAAGGACACCAATTTGGTCCAGTTCTTGAACTTTATCCTGGCTAGCAGATGGTTTGAAGTGAGTTATGGGCCTGCTCCAGTTATAAAAGCAGCTGATTCATCGATCGATTGCAATTTCCAGGTAATCTAGAAAGGTGGCCAATTCCTACAGTCAGCAACTGTCTCCTTTGCCTCAATTAGTGGGCATAAAACAGGGGAACACTCTTCGCTTACCCACATTATTTTATTACATTGATATTATTGGGTAAAGTGCATGAAATTTAAGAAGATGAAAATTGGCGGGGGGGGGGGACGCTCTGGATGTAGAGTGCTCCCCACACTTGCAATTACAATAATGATGATTATTGTCAGTGCCGCAATTTGGAGAGCTGGGTTTCGCTTAATTTGTTTTGCTTCCAGCAATCTTCCTGTGGGTTGAAAGAGAAGTCTCAAAAGCGGGGGAAATATCCAGCGTATCTGGAGATGGGCCAGGTTGTTCGGGGTTGGGATACCATGCTGTAAAGTGCTCGGTTAGATTTATGGGGAGGGAGAAGGTAAGGAAACAAGATTAGCAATCGCGCGGCTCTCTGCTTTTAAAAATCCCCAGGGAGTGATGGGGGTGTGATAAAAGAAAAATGTCAACTCTGACAACAAAGTCGAAGAGATGAATTAATATGTCCTTGACAATATATTCGAATTGAGAACAGAGCTGGGAAGGATCTTGGAGATCTTCTAATCCAACGGTCACCAACTGGTGGTCCGGGAGAAAATTTTGGAGGTCCTCAGAAAAATTATTTGCATTTTTTATATTGCACTAAATCAGGGGCCCTCAAACTACGGGCCCTGGGCTGGATACATGCAATGAGCGTTTGTGTTGCTGCAGAGAGTCTCCCCCTTCGGGGTCTTTTTGTGTGGGTCGGAGGGGGGTAGAAATTCCAACTCGGGGTCTGCTTCAGCCTCCTGGTAGGGGGCTTTTGGGTGAAGTCTGGAGGGAAGTGCCACTGGTGGTGAAGACCTGGAGGGCCTCATTCCAGTGGGACTGCCTCATGGCCTCGAACTGGCTGACCATCTCAGCTTGCTGAGCCTCCAGGCGCCGGTACCTGGCGCCTTGCACTCCCGCAGGTCTTCCCTCTGCTTGGAAAGCCTATGCTCCTAGTCCTCAGTGAGGTGCTTCTGCTGAGCCTCCTTCTTGGCCAGATCCAATTTGAACTGAGCTGTTTTGCCAACTCTTTCTAGTAGTGGCTCTTTAGCTCCAGCAGCTGCTTCCTGTTGGGGCCCTAAGGAGCCCAGGCAGACAGGCGAGGAGTGGCTGAGAGGGGAAGGGCAAATAGAGGCTGGCGATGCACCCCTTGACGTGAGTGACATTGAGTTGGCCACGCCCATTCAGTCACATGACCACCTAGCCACGCTCCTCGCCCCCAGCTAGTCATTAGGCAGATCATATTAGCGGTCCCTGGGATTTAAAATTATGAATTTAGTGGTCCCTGAGGACTGATCTAGTCCAAGGAAACCCTATACCATTTCAGACAAATGGCTGTCCAATCTCTTCTTCAAAGCCTCCAGTGATGGAGGCACATCATTCCACTGATTAATTCATCTGGGATTATGGGATAACAGAACAACAGCATTGGAAGGGGCCTTGGAGGTCCTCTAGTCCAACCCCCTCCTCAGGCAGGAAACCCTGTACCACTTCAGACAAGTGGTTGTCCAATCTCTCTATTGCCTCTATGGGGAAGACGTGGTGACAGTCCTCAAAACCAGCAGGCAGCCCCTTTGCTGCTTGAACAAACAGTATGTTTAAAGGATCAATGTATCCACAAAGAGATTTGTCATTAATTTCTAAGAATTACCCTTAATTCCTGTGGATACAATCTCCCTCAAATTAATTCACTGCTCTCTCCGTCTCTTGCTCCGTGGGGAGAGCCCAAAGCAATTAGAGGAGAAAACCCCCCAGGTCAGCAAATTCTCATTTGCAGAGACCTTGGCATGGATTTAAATCAAGCTTTAATCCCATCAAAAGGGAGAAAGGAGAAGAAAAAAAAGAAAGAAGGCAGAGATGTGATGGCTTTATCCTTGCTTCTAATCCATCTTCTCAATGGCCGCGTTTTTAGACAAATGTTTAACTCGGTTTCCTGCAACATCTCATTTGTCAGGTTCCTTGCAATGGCCCGGACCATCAATACACCTGATAGAACACATATGCTAAGACACAAATGAAGCCACGAGCCAACAGGTAAGTAAACTTCACAAGCTGTGCAAACACAACCACAAATTCTGACGTGGAACCAGCTAAGCGTGTCAGGGGGGAACACAAATAATGAATGTACTTTCTTCAGATTCTAGATTTCCCAAACGCCGTGCGCCGAAGGAAAGCTTTTAAATGTCCTTTAATTCCTTTGTCTGCAAAGTACTAACAGATCTATTGTCTTGTACAATCTAGGCTGAGACAATGGCAAGATAAAAGTGCTCTTTCAAGGCTAGAGTTACACTTGAAATATTCAATTAATGCCGTGCTGGTTTTTTTTTTTCCCCTCCCCTTTTCCCTGTTACATTTTCTTTCAAGAAGGCTCAAATGATTTGACAGCAAGGAAATAACTTTCTGTTCCCATTATTTCTGTTTCTTTTACTCATTGCTAGGGAATGAAGAGAAGAGGAGCAGGAGAAGCCAAAGAGGCTGTAAACTATCAAAAATATAGTTTTCTTTTACCTAACTTGCTGTCACTGTGAGTTCTCCCTGGCTCTGCTATTTCCCAATCTGAAAAAAAGGAGTTCCTTCTTCTCTTGTAATGAGAGTGAGGGGAACAGAAGAAAGCCAGAGAGAGTGCAGACCTTCACAGCAAGTCAAGTCAAGTCAAGTCAAGTCAAGTCAAGTCAAGTCAAGTCAAGTCCAGTCCAGTCCAGTCCAGTCCAGTCCAAGTCAAGTCAAGTCAAGTCAAGTCAAGTCAAGTCAAGTCAAGTCAAGTCAAGTCAAGTCAAGTCAAGTCAAGTCAGCCAAGCCAAGCCAAGCCAAGCCAAGCCAAGCCAAGCCAAGCCAAGCCAAGCCAAGCCCAGACCAGACCAGACCAGACCAGTCCAATTAAATCAAATCAAACCTTTATTATATTATGGTCACCAATCAGCACAAACAGGAAACATCACTTAATCAAACTTGACTGATATCCAAAGGGTCTAGACCAACTCGCCATGGCCATCTCACCATTATGAACTCGCCGCAGGACAAATCCAACCTGCCACTGTTTCTTTGACAGTATTCACATTGTTGTCCTATTTCCACAGAAATGGAAACAGTGGGGGATAACATTTATTGCACTGAGTTGTCCTGTGAGGAAGGTGGATCCCCGGTGAGTTGTCCCATAGAAAATTGGCCATGCCGAGTCGGCCCATGGTGATTTGGCCACGGCGAGTGGTCCCAATGTATCACAAAAGGCTAAGCAGGGTTATGTTTGGTTAATACTTGTATGGGAGACTTCCAGAACATCCCAGGGAAGCAGGCCAAAATAGAGAAGCACAACAGTTTTGCAAATAGCTCCTATAATGCCAAAAAAACTGCGTGTTCATTTTCATCATGGAGAGAGAGAGAAATGGGGAGAGAGACAGAGAAGGAGAGACAGGGAGAGAGAGGGAGAGGAAGAGAGAGAGAGAGACGGGGAGAGAGAGTGAAAGGGAGAGGGAGAGAGAGAGATGGGGAGAGAGAGAGAGAGAGAGAGAGATGGAGAGAGAGAGAAGAAGAGAGAGGGAGAGATGGGGAGAGAGAGAGGGAGAGAGATGGTGAGAGAGAGAAGAAGAGAGAGGGAGAGTGGGGAGAGAGAGATGGGGAGAGAGAGAAGAAGAGAGAGGGAGAGATGGGGAGAGAGAGAGGGAGAGAGATGGTGAGAGAGAGAAGAAGAGAGAGGGAGAGTGGGGAGAGAGAGATGGGGAGAGAGAGAAGAAGAGAGAGGGAGAGATGGGGAGAGAGAGAGGGAGAGAGATGGTGAGAGAGAGAAGAAGAGAGAGGGAGAGTGGGGAGAGAGAGATGGGGAGAGAGAGAAGAAGAGAGAGGGAGAGTGGGGAGAGAGAGATGGGGAGAGAGAGAGAGAAGAAGAGAGGGAGAGAGAGAGGGAGAGAGATTGGAAGAGAGAGGGAGGGAGGGAGAGACGAGGGAGAAAGGGAGAGAGAGAGATGGGGGGAGAGAGAGGGAGAGTCAGGGAGAGAGAAGGAGAGAGAGGGAGATGAGAAAGGGAAAGAGAGAGACAGGAAGAGACAGAGAGAGAGAGATCTTTGTCTTTCCAACATTGCCCATCTCTGGTCTGCAAACCCACACTCCAGATGTTGCAGCTGCATTAAGCATATAAAAAGTTAAGTCTCAGGATATTGTAATTTTGCTACCATTGCCTATCAAAACATGCCTACCCAGTGATTTCCCCCCCACACACTTTTATTGCTAAAGTACGTGGAGTCTACCATCTGTCAGCCGGTAGAAGACAAGCAAAACTTACTAATTTTTATTACCGATGGACGTAAACGGGGGCTATTATCCAACTGCTGTGTTGCTGAAAGAAAGAGGGACAGAATTTTGAGGAACAGCATCTTCACTCCTTCAACCTCACTCCTTCAAGGAGAGCCAACTGTCCTATGCCAAATTTCAACCAAGCATTGTCCAATGTTTGTTTCACTCCAGGACTCCCTGGAGAAGAGCCTAATGCTGGAAACGATGGAGGGCAAAAGAAGAAGGGGATGACAGAGAATAAAGTGGCTGGATGGAGTCACTGAAGCAGTAAGTGTGACCTTAAATGGACTCCGGGGTATGGTAGAAGACAAGAAGGCCTGGAGGAAAGATGGCCATGGGATCACGATGGGTCAGACACAACTTCGCAACTAACAACAACGGCATTTTTATTTGGAACATATACACCAGTTTCTCCAAAACTGTGTCCTTCGGATGAGCTAAGACCCCAATTCTTATCTTTCCCAGTCATGGACACATGGGTCAACAGTTCTAGGAGTTCTAGTCCCAATAACCATGGTGGTCAACAAGTTGGGGCAGGTGGATCCATGCCTACAGATGGCATTGGTGTCAACCCAGAAGAGTAGGCTTCCAACATTTTGAATATCCAATTCATGGAAGCAAAGCACTGTGGAATTTCCTAAACGTTCTTCCCTTATTTGTGCTTATCTGAGCCAGACGTCATTCATACCACTCTATGAAGCCTTAGTAAGACCACACCTAGAATACTGCATTCAGTTTTGGTCACCACACTATTAAAAAAGATGTTGAGACTCTAGAAAAAGTGCAGAGAAGAGCAACCAGGAAGATTAGGGGACCAGAGGCTCAAACATACAATGAAGGGTTGCAAGAACTGGCCATGGCTAGTCTAGTGAAGAGAAGGACCAGGGGAGACATGAGAGCAATCTTCCCATACTTGAAGGGCTGCCCCAGAGAGGAGGGGGGTCAACCTATTTTCCAAAGCACCTGAAGGCCAGGCAAGGAATAATGGATGGAAACTGATCAAGGAGAGATTCAACCTGGAAATAAGGAGAAATTTTCTGACAGGGAGAGCAATCAACCCATGGAACAGAAGTTGCTTTCAAAAGCTGTGGGAGGTTCATCACTGGAGGCTTTCAAGAAGAGACGGGACTGCCATCTGTCAGAAATGGTGTAAGGTCTCCTGCTTGGGTGAGGGGTTGGACTAGATCAGGGATCACCAACCTTTTGGACCTCAGGAACCACTAAATTCATAATTTTAAATCCTGTGGACCACTAATAGATCTGCCTAATGACCAGCTGGGTGGGTGTGGCTAGGTGGTCATGTGACTGGATGGGTGTGGTCAACTCAATGTCATTCACGTCGAGGCTGGTTGCATCACCAGACTCTATTTGCTCCTCCCCTCTCAGCCACTCCTCGCCTCCTCACCCGGGCTCCTTAGGGCTCCAACAGGAAGCAATTGTTGGAACTAAGCAGCCATCACAAGGAAGAGTTGGCAAAACAGTTCAGTTCAAATTGGATTTGACCGAGAAGGAGGCTCAGCAGAAGCACCTCACTGAGGACTAGGAGCATAGGCTTGCCAAGCAGTGGGAAGACCTGCAGGAGTGCAAGGCCAGGTACCAGCGCCTGGAAGCTCAGCCAGCTGAAATGGTCAGCCAGTTCCAGGCCATGAGGCAGTCTCACTGGAACAAGGCTCTCCGGCTCTTCACCACTTCCCTCCAGACTTCAACCAAAGCCTTGCACCAGGAGGCTGAAGCAGACCCCAAGTTGGAATTTCTGCCCCCCTCCGACCCACACAAAAAGACCCCGAAGGGGGAGACTCTCTGCAGAATACAAACGTTCATTGCAGGTATCTGTCCCACAGGCCTAGTTTGAGGTCCCCTGATTTAGTGCAATGTAAAAAAATGCAAATTTTCTGAGAACCACCAAAATTTTCTTGCGGACCACCAGTGGTCCACGGACCACCATTTGCTGACCCCTGGACTAAATGACCTTCAAGGTCCCTTCCAACTCTGTTAATCTGTGATCTGATCTGCGTGCACCTCATGTTCAGGAGCTGTATCTGAGGTGGTTGCTCTGCCATATATGTGAAGGGCTGCAGAGTCCAACCAAGAAAAATGACCAACAAGGTCACCACTGCGGGAGATATGAAAACAAGAGAAGTTCTGCTTGCAGCTGGCGACCAGCCAGTTCTATTTTGTCCTGCTCTTTTTTTTGGAGGGACGTTGCCCATGTCAGCCCTCGGGAAAATATTTGGGAAGATGACTGGCCTTAAAACGAGAGGCTGGTTCAAAGCTGCACAATGGACTAAGCAAGCCAAGTCCCTTTGGCTATATAAAGAATTGACAGGCATCCGCTGGAGTTCAAGTGAACCTCTGGAGGAGGCCGAATAGACATCCAACTGTCAGGCTGGGGAAATGATGAAGGTCAACAAAGGAGATTTGTCTTCTGGAAGGCTGACAGTTCATTGGCTGCAAGTCAACGCTGAGCCATTTCAACCTCCTTACTTTCTTCCACGGCTCTTTATCTCAGGAGGCCAAGTCAAGGAGGCAGACATGCCCCAACTGGCTTTCTCTATTCCTCTTCAAAGTTACCCAAACAACTCATATTTCACCAGTGCTCATGTCTTCTCCTCTTGTGTGTGTGTGTGTGTGTGCGCGTGCACACAATTGATGGCAAAAGTGGTGGGAAGGAAGGAAGGAAGGAAGGAAGGAAGGAAGGAAGGAAGGAAGGAAGGAAGGAAGGAAGGAAGGAAGGAAGGAAGGGGGATGGGAGGGAGGAAGGGAAGGAGGGAGGATGGATCGAAGGAAGGAAGATGGGATGAGATGGGATGGGATGGGAGGGAGGGAGGAAGGGAGGGAGGGAGGATGGAAGGAAGGCAAGAAGAGGGAGGGATTGAGGAAGGAAGGAAGGAAGGAAGGAAGGAAGGAAGGAAGGAAGGAAGGAAGGAAGGAAGGAAGGAAGGAAAGAAAAAAGAAGGAAGATGGGATGGGATGGGATGGGAGTGAGGAAGGGAGGGATGGAGGGATTGAGGAAGGAAGGAAGAATGGAAGGAAGGAAGGGAGGGAGGGAGGAAGGAAGGAAGGAAGGAAGGGGGATGGGAGTAAGGAAGGGAAGGAGGGAGGATGGATGGATGGAAGGAATGAAGATGGGATGGGAGGGAGGATGGAAGGGAGGATGGAAGGAAGGAAGAGAGGGAGGGATTGAGGAAGGAAGGAAGAGAGGGAGGGATTGAGGAAGGAAGGAAGGAAGGAAGGAAGGAAGGAAGGAAGGAAGGAAGGAAGGAAGGAAGGAAGGAAGGAAGGAAGGAAGGAAGGAAGGGGGATGGGAGTAAGGAAGGGAAGGAGGGAGGATGGATGGATGGAAGGAATGAAGATGGGATGGGAGGGAGGATGGAAGGAAGGAAGAGAGGGAGGGATTGAGGAAGGAAGGAAGGAAGGAAGGAAGGAAGGAAGGAAGGAAGGAAGGAAGGAAGGAAGGAAGGAAGGCAGTATTGTATACTTTCACCCTCTTTTGACTTGACCTCAGAAAAATTTCAACAAATTTATCTTCTCCTTTGAAGAAAAAAAAAAGTCAGTTCTCATTTTATCAAATTAGAGCTAGCATTCCCTCTGGGCTGCCTGCATATCCCCTCACCGGACCTGGATAAAAGGAATGCAAACACAAGGGTTCACACAACCAAGCCAACATATAAGAAAGGAGGAGAAGAGAGGAGAAAAACCCTCTTCTGTTTTCTCCTTGAACTGTTTCTCCACGCTCCTTCAAAGTCTCTCCTCCTTAGATAATTTGCCGCATTGAATGGCTTCTAAAGAGTCCTACTGCGCTGGTCCTGTTAGCACATTCGAGGACACCCTGAACGAAGGTCCAAGTTTAAAAATAAAAAAAAATTGAAACCCCTTAGCAACTGCCTCCAGCTTCACAATGGGTGTGGGAGGAATCCTTGCCTCAAGTGGTACTTAAAAGCGGATCCTTGTTCATCTCCGCTGCCCTCGAGTGAACATCCAAGCTCGGCTCCAAATATCTTCATTAAGATATGAAGGCCGTGCCACGACCTCTACTTTGAGAGCTCATAAAAAGTGTCTTCGGTAGCAATCTTCCTCCATTAAACTCTAGGGAAAGAATGACCCCTCTGGGCAAGCAGAGGTCTGGCTAATCAGAGATGAGGAGGAACACACACACACACACAAAAAGACTTCCAGTCAAGCGATTGATTTATTATTATTATTATTATTTTTAAAAAGAAAGAAATGAGAAGGTGGCCATTAGAACATCACGCATGAACAAATAAGCCTGCCCTGACAGTTGAGGTGCCCTGACTCGGAAAGAAAATGATCTAGTTCGTACAACAGGGGGAAAAAAAAGAAGAAGAAGAAGAATCCGAAGGCTCAAAGAAGAATTGTTAAACAAAATGCACAGGTACAGTATCTGTGGCACCTTGCTCAATTGTAGTAACCGTGAGAGGGATTTTGGAGTCCTAGTGGACAACCATTTAAATAGGAGCCAGATGTGTGCAGCAGCTGCCAAAAAATCCAACACAGTTCTAGGCTGCATCAACAGAGGGATAGAATCAAGATCATGGGAAGGGTTAATACCACTTTATGATGCCACACTTGGAATCCTGCATCCAGTTTTGGTTGCCACGATGTAAAAAAAGATGTGGAGACTCTAGAAAGAGTGCAGAGAAGAGCAACAAAGAGGATTAGGGGACTGGAGGCTAAAACATGGCAGGAGATCCTATCCCATTTCAGGCCAAAAATGACACCTTCTAAGGTTCAGAATAGATCCTGAATCTGGTTGTCTTTGAGTCTAGAATGGTATCTTAAGCTTTACACTTAAGATATTTGTCTTCTTTTCTTGGAATCTCTCTTCTAATGTGTTCCTTTCATTCATTTCAAAGCCATTTGAGACAGTGGTGAAATCCAAATTTTTTTTACTACCGGTTCTCTGGGCGTGGCTTTGTGGGCATGGTGTGGCTTGGTGGGTGTGGCTTGGTGGGCGTGGCAGGGGAAGAATACTGCAAAATCTTCATTCCCTTCCCACTCCAGGGGAAGGATAGGGCAAAATCCCCATTCCAGGTGGAAGGATATTGCAAAATCTCCATTCCCACCCCACTCCAGTGGAAGGACCAGTGGTGGAATTCAAATTTTTTTTACGACCGGTTCTGTGGGCGCGGCTTGGTGGGCATGGCAGGGGAAGGATACTGCAAAATCCCCATTCCCTCCCCTCTCCAAGGGGAAGGATAAAATCCCCATTCCCTCCCCAGTACAGGGGGAGGATACTGAAAAATCTCCATTCCCACCCCACTCCAGAGGAAGATACTGCAAAATCTCCACTCCCACCCCACTCTGGGGCCAGCCAGAGGTGGTGTTTGCCGGTTCTCCAAACTGCTCAAAATTTCTGCTACCGGTTCTCCAGAACCTGTCTGATCCTGCTGGATTTCACCCCTGATTTCCGATCAAGCCGACCACCAACCATTGTCGCTGCTATCTCCATAGCTAAATTTTCAATCTGCAAAAACCCTGCCCTGTATTTTACTTAAGATCTTCTCTTCATTTTCTTGCCCTTTATATTTTTTTTGCCGTGCGCACGCTTTTTCTAAAATATTAATTTATCAGCCTTTCTTTCGAAAGATGCCGGCTCGGCAGCTTTTGCTCGAGGAAGAAATAACCACCAAAATTCTCAAGCGATACATTTCTTCCCCCCAGCCCCCATTTATGCTGTATCCATTCTTTCTTTTCTTCTTCTTCTTCTTCCTTTTGTGTCTTTTATAGTCTCTGCCTCAATGAACAGCGGATCTTATTATTTCTCAGGACTTCCAGGGAAGAAATGGCGAACAGAAGACAGCTCTGCTAAAAGCAGAATGAAGAGCTGGGAAGAATGAAGAGCCGGAGAAATATACCGGGTCTTTGTTAATTCCTCTCCAGATGAGGAAAGGACGTGAGATTGCCCACAAGTGCTTCGGACAATGGCTTCTTGTGAGGAAATAGCAAGAAAGCCTAGAGCTCTGGGAGACAAAGTAATAGCCATCTTGTTCAAATCATGGCTGATGGCCCTTGAGAATCCTTTCTGTGGGTAATACTTGAATTCCTTAAAAACACCCACACCCACGCAATAGAATGAAACTGAAGGCTGGACACCAGAGGGTACCAAAAGGAATGAAAGATTACACCTATACAATGTCTGCCAGGTATATTTCACTAGAAGACTCCAACTCCCCACCCAGTAAAGGATGTCAGTTATGGGGTGCTTATTCAAATACCTAAAGCCATTACTAGCTTGAGAAATATAATTATTGCATCTAAATATGGTGAAGCGCAGAAAGTGACATAAATGCTAAGATCCAGACTGAGGCGTATACAATGGCTACAAAAAAGAGAGTTGTGATTATGATTATTTTGATGATGGTGATGGTGATGGTGATGGTGATGGTGATGGTGATGATGGAGGAGGAGGAGGAGGAGGGGAAGGGGAAATGGAAGGAGGAGGAGGAGGAGAATTAAAAAGAAGACTGAAGAAGAAGGAGGAGGAGGAGGAGGAGAAGAGGAAGAAGACGGAGGAGGAGGAGGAAGAAGAGGAGGAGGAGGAGAAGAAGAAGAGGAAGATGAAGAAGGAGGAGAATAATAATAATAATAATAATAATAATAATAATAATAATAATAATAATAATAATAATAATAATAATAATAATAATAATAATAATGAGGAGGAGGAGGAGGAGGAGGAAGAGGAAGAGGAAGAGAAGGAGAAGAAGAGGAAGGAGGAGAAGAAGAAGCAGAAGAAGAAGAAGGAGAAGGAGAAGGAGAAGAAGAGGAAGGAGAAGGAGAAGCAGAAGAAGGAGAAGGAGAAGGAGGAGAAAGAGAAGGAGAGGAAGGAGGAGGAGGAGGAGGAGGAGGAGGAGGAGGAGGAGGAGAAGAAGAAGAAGAAGAAGAAGAAGAAGAAGAAGAAGAAGAAGAAGAAGAAGAAGAAGAAGAAGAAGAAGAAGAAGAAGAAGAAGAAGAAGAAGAAGAAGAAGAAGAAGAAGAAGAAGAAGAAGAAGAAGAAGAAGAAGAAGAAGAAGAAGAAGAATGCTGTGCCAGGAAAAGTAGCCCAAATTCTAATGCTAACATTGGATCAGTCTTTCATTCCTGAGATATTTGTAGAAGCATCCATAATTTCCCATCAAATATTTATTCCTACATTTATTAAATTCTGAATAATTCAGCACTTGCTGCATGTCACAGAGAGGCTCGGTTAAGCGTTCTCAGCTGACTGCATCTGGATCTCCAGCTCATGCCTTCTAAAATTGGGATGTTTTTGAGAAGGTGATGTTTTTTTCCATTATTTGGAGAAGGTTTTTTTGGAAGAAACTATGTCTTCACTCATTTGTCAGTTATCTCTTTGATTGGTTTTGTCTAGTTTTCTGTTAAGGGAACTAATATTTATGTGCATTATGGAATGAAGAAAATTGAATTCAGTCTAAAGTAGAAAATCTAAATTATTTCCTGAGATTCCTGAACCTTCCACACATTTCCAGAGGAGCTAAAAAGTCTTCTATTGAGTGAACATTAGTGTCAGGGTTCCAATGGATGCCCTAATTAAATCATGAGTCTCGAGCCAGGCTTCAAAAGAAATCCAGTTATTTATTAAGAGCTTCATGTCGGCTTGTTCCCAAGTGAAGCCAGCTCTGACCCTACGTAATTTATGCTCCCCCTCCCCCCAGGGTGTGTCATCAATCACATTCCAATGGCATTTCGAGGGTTGTAGAGGTCACTCCGCTCGGCTGCTGTAGGTAACCCTGGAATACAACCTTGAGAGAGATAAGCCTGGAATGTGCATCTGTCTTTGGTTGCTGTGCCATTTCGTTGGTTTCCCATCCCCCTGGGGCCTATGGCAACTCAAGACCAGGCGGATACTTTGTGAGTTGACAATTAGCATGAATATGAAAGAACACCAAAAGAGCTTAGCAAATAAATCTGATTTGTTTTTCATGTAGCAAGAGAAATTTACAGTTCAAGCACCCCATTCAGTATTGATCTGGAAGATCTACCACAGAGCTGAGACCTTTCCAATACCAAGAGTTGAGGAAGGACCTTCTTACCTGACATCTGCTGGATCTTCAGTCACAAGGACATCAGTCTTGCAGCTAGCCAATGGATTGATGGAAAGCTCCACCGGGGGAACCACAAAACTTTTACTCACGGGAAGCCAAAGGCCTTGGCCCAGGCTGTAGGTAGACCTTCAAAAAAGAAGACACATGAGAGCAGAAGACAAAAAACAAAAACAAAAAACAAAAAAAAGGCAGTTTGAGAATTTTGGACTTTCAGGCTCTAAAACTCAGCACAGAATCTCAAAGTGTGAAGTCCATCAAAAGTAAGGGCTTTGAAATATTGTCTAATTTTTGTCTTTGGTCAATGTTGGTTAAATTATGGAAGCAATATCAATGAATCTCATTTTAACAGCTTATATATTTAGACTGTGCTGTGACCAAATTTGTGGTGACCAAAACTGGATGCAGGATCCTAGGTGTGGTCTTACTAAGGCTTTATAAGGCGGTATTAATACCTCCCTTGATCTTGATTGTATCCCTCTGTTCATGCAACTTAGAATTGCATTGGCTTTTTTGGCTGCCGCTGCACTTAGCAAATTTTAGGCTCAGTTGCGGTCCTAAGCGGTGGTAGGTTACTATTGGTTCGCCCCAGATTGGGCAAACTAGTCGCGGTGGTGGCGGGAGGGTCCGCCCACCCGCACAGACGTCTCTGCGCATGCGCAGAAGTGTCACACACGCGTGCCCACGAGCAAACTGGTGGGAAACAAAATTGAAAGCTACTACTGGTTGTAAGTCAAGAGCTAC
>JAWJVD010000137.1:0-40217 GCA_038048745.1 Coluber constrictor foxii | reverse complement strand
AACAGATGGGGAATGCTAAATGTTTGCCGAGACGCTGCACCCTCCTTGTTAGGGATGTGAAAAGAGCTTCCTGATGTGGTCGGTCGTTCGAGGTGAAGGCGGAAGCTGGCTGGCCGGCCGCGTGGAACAGATTGAGGGGGGGGGGGAGGGATTCAGCAATGGGGTTGAGGGAGCCTGTTGGGAGGAAGTACAGCCAGGGCTCTCCTCCCCTCCCCATTTCTCCCACCTTCCTCCCTTTTCCTGGGGTTAGGAGAAATGGGGAGGGGAGGAGAAGATGGATGGATGGATGGATGGATGGATGGATGGATGGATGGATGGATGGATGGATGGATGGATAGGTGGATGGATGGGTGGGAGGGGGCTGGCTGGCTGAATGGATAGATGGATAATTAGAGAAAGGGTAGGGGAAGGAGAATAGGAGGTGGCGGGAAGTGGAGAAGGAGGAGGGAGGGGAGGAAAGAGAGAGGAAGAGAGGGAGGAGAAGGAGGAAGGGAGGGAGGGGGTGGGAAAGGAGTGGGGAGGAGGAAAGGAGGACAAGAAGGAAGGAGGTGGTGGAGGAGGAGGAAAAGGTGGGGAGAGGAAGAGGAAAAGGAGGGAGGAAGAGAAGAAGAGAAGAAGAAGAAGAAGAAGAGAAGAAGAAGAAGAAGAAGAAGAAGAAGAAGAAGAAGAAGAAGAAGAAGAAGAAGACGAAGGGAGAGGAAGAGGAGAGGAGGAAGAGGGGGGATGGGGGATGGGGAGCAGGGAGGAGGAGAAGAGAAGTAGGAGGAGATGAAGAAGAAGAGGAGGAGGAGAGGAGAGGAAAAGGAAGATGAGGAGGAGGAGGAGGAGGAGAAGGGGAGAGAAGGAGGAGGAGGAGAATGAGAAGAAATTAGAGAGGAGGAGGAGGAGGAGAGGAAAAGGAAAAGGGTGGAGGAAGAGGAGAAGAAGAAGAAGAAGGAGAGGAGGAGGAGGAGGAGGAGGAGTGGAAGAGGAGGAGGAGAAGGAGGAGGAGAGGAAGAGTAAAAGGATGAAGGAGGAGGAGGAAGAGGAGAAAGGGGAGAGGAGGAGGAGGAGAAGGAGGAGGAGGAGGGAAGAGTAAAAGGATGGAAGAAGAGGAGGAGGAGAAGAAGAAGAAAGAGGAGAGGAGAGGAGGAGAGGAGAGGAAGAGGAGGAGGAGAAGGGGGAGGAGAGGAAGAGTAAAAGGATGGAGGAGGAGGAGGAGGAGGAGGAGGAGGAGGAGGAGGAGGGGGAGGGGGAGGAGGAGGAGGAGGAGGAGGAGGAGGGAGAGAGGAAGAGGAGGAGGGGATAAGAAGAAGGAGGAAGAGGAGGAGAGGAAGAAGAAAAGGAGAGAGGAAGAGGAGGAGGAGGAAAAGGAGGAGGGAGGAGGAGGAGAGGGACACAGTCACCTGAAGTCCACACTGATTGAAAGCGTAGAACCTTAAAACATTCAAAGAAGACAGCCTGTTGCTCAGGTGAAAAGGAACTCCTCCATCGCTGCAGGTAAATCCTCAAGCCATCTCTTTGGAGAGGCTCCTCCTCTCAGCTCAGGGCCGGATGAATCTGAGAAGGGAAGAAGGAGAAACCACCTGGGAATTTCCAGCAGCAAGATGAAAGGAGAAGGGAGAGCTAAGCGATATCAGGGCAATCAGCTCGATCCCACGGAGGGTTAGAGCCGCACTTCAGAAACGAACCTAGAAACCTACGCCAGAAAAAAGACCAAAATTTGTTGTTGTTAAGCGAATCACTGAAGTTCTTAAGTGAGTCGCACCGTTGTTAAGTGAAATCTTGGCTTCCCCTTGACTTTGCTCGTCACGACTGCGACCGTCATCAATACGAGCCGGTTGCCAAGCTTCCGAATTTTGCCCACGAGACCACGGCGGGATGCTGCAAAAGTCGTAAATGTGAAAAACGGGTGGTAAAAATCACTTTTTTCAGGGTCGTCGTAACTCCGAACGGTCATTAATGAATGGTTGGAAATCGAGGACTACTATAATAACCAGGAAGAGGTGCTTGGGGGAGATTTATTCGCTCCCAACAGAAGGGAGTTTGTGAGACGGAGAGTTACACATTGCAGCCCCATCGCTAATTTGCAAGTCTAGGAAGAAAATGTTAGTTGTCATGGAAATGTCACAGCTCCAATCCCTGTTTTATTTCAGGTTCTCTAATTGGTAAGTTCTCATTTACTAAAGGTCTTCAGAAAAGAGGCCGGATAGTCACTTGTCAAACATGCCGGATTCCTGACCCTGGTCAACTTTAAACCGTGTGGACTTCAACTCCCAGAATTCCCCAGCCAGCATGGGGGGAAAAGTTGAAACCTGAGCGAAATCTTAAAGCAATGTGGCTCGGGGAATTCTGGAATTGAACTCAGGAGGAATTTCCTGACCGTGAGAACAATGAACCAGCGGAACAGCTTGCCACTGGAAGTTGTGGGTGATCCATCACTGGAGGTCTTCAAGAAGAGAAGCTTGTCTGGGAAGATAAAGGGCTGTGATGGCAAATCTATGGCCCGAGTGCCACCTGTGCATGCCAGCTCAGCCTCTCTAGGAGGCTCTGGAGGCTGGGGACAACAAAAAAATCAGTTCCTAAAATAGAATAATGAAATTGGATTAAAAAATCCAATAGGAGCCTGAGTAGCGTAGGGGAGTAATGCCTCCTACAAAGGCAGCATTTAAGATCCAGCTGCTGCAATTACTTGCGAGTTCAATCCCAGGCAGGCTCAAGGTCGACTCAGCCTTCCATCCTTTATAAGGTGGGTCAATTGAGGACCCAGTTTGTCGGGGGCAATAAGCTGACTTTGTATAAAAATATAAATATACAAAAGTATGAAGGCTATTGCTTAACACATTGTAAGCCGCCCTGAGTCTCCAGAGAAGGGCGGCATATAAATCAATTTTAAAAAAAAAAAGATATAAAACGGGGTCAGTCTAGATGATCTCCGAAGGGCCCCCTTTCTTTAGTATTAGGTTCAAAAGGTGAAACTGCAGAAATAACCAGCCTTCCTCGGTTGGAAAGATGAAGATCACACTTAGCCAAGCAGAGACAACCACAGACCTAACGGCAGGAAAACTTGACCGGACGCTTAGCCAGGTTTGCCCGGCACATGGCCAGAACACAAGTTAGCAAGCAGAGTATAGTATGGAAACCAGGGGGGGCTGGGGGCTGTGGGCTGTCAGAAATGTAACCAATCATAAGATGTTAAAAGTATGTATTTAAGTTACTGCATCATCATCTTTCGGGATTCAGGGTTTTTGCTTCTTGTTTTGCACTGAATCTGCTCAATAAACCTCTCTGATCACCCGCGGAAATCTTGTGAGTCTTAATTTCTATAACATTCCTGTCCATCCAGAAGTTGGGAAACGGGCCATTTCGGGCCTCCGGAGGGCCTGGGAAGGCTGTTCTCGCCTTCCCAGATGCATAGAGAGGATCTGGTGCCAGGAGAGAAAGAAAAATGGGTCTATCGGGCCATTGTGTGCCAGGAGTGGGGGGGGGGCAGGGGGGGGTCACGTGTGCATGTGCAGGGTGGGGCGCATAGAATGATGTGTGTGGGCACACGCACGCATAAATCAGTGGTATAGGGTCTCCTCCAAGGTCCCTAACAACTCGGTTACTCCGTTAAAAAAGAAAATAGATATACCAAAATGGGACATTTAACACGGAGCTCACTCATTATAACCTGTTTTTCTACGGATGTTGGCTGGTGATGCCTCACCATATGGCACTGGCACATTATCTCACCCATCACGAAAAACTGTAGTGAACACCTAATCGCTTTGCATCACACCTGCAGGGGGAAGTTAATGTGCAAATAAATAGGAAAGTATTAAATTGGGAGGATTAAATACTTCCATCTGTCCTCAGCCTTGGCAAGTTTAAGATGTGTAGAATTCAATTCCCAGAATTCCCCAGCCAACCCTATAAAAAAGGGCCTGGTGACTTTGGGCCAATCACCAGGGGACGGTGAGTTCTAGTCCCACCTCAGGCACGACAGCCAACTGGGTGACTTTGGGCCAATCCCCAGGAGACGGTGAATTCTAGTTCCTCCTTAGGCATGAAAGCCAACTGGGTGACTTTGGGCCAATCCCCAGGAGACGGTGAGTTCTAGTCCTGCCTTAGGCATTAAACCAACTGGGTGACTTTGGGCCAATCGCCAGAAGACAGTGAGTTCTAGTCCCACCTTAGGATGAAAGCCAACTGGGTGACTTTGGGCCAATCCCCAGGAGACGGTGAATTCTAGTTCCTCCTTAGGATGAAAGCCAACTGGGTGACTTTGGGCCAATCCCAGGAGACGGTGAATTCTAGTTCCTCCTTAGGCATGAAAGCCAACTGGGTGACTTTGGGCCAATCCCCAGGAGACGGTGAATTCTAGTCCCACCTTAGGATGAAAGCCAACTTGGGTGACTTTGGGCCAATCCCCAGGAGACGGTGAATTCTAGTTCCTCCTTAGGCATGAAAGCCAACTGGGTGACTTTGGGCCAATCCCCAGGAGATGGTGAGTTCTAGTCCCACCTTAGGCATGAAAGAAAACTGGGTGACTTTGGGCCAATCCCAGGAGACAGTGAGTTCTAGTCCCACCTTAGGCATGAAAGAAGACTGGGTGACTCTGGGCCAATCGCCAGGAGACGGTGAGTTCTAGTCCCACCTTAGGCATGAAAGCCAACTGGGTGACTTTGGGCCAATCGCCAGAAGACAGTGAGTTCTAGTCCCACCTTAGGCATGAAAGCCAACTGGGTGACTTTGGGCCAATCGCCAGAAGACAGTGAGTTCTAGTCCCACCCTTAGGCATGAAAGCAACTGGGTGACTTTGGGCCAATCAAGATGCTGGCTGGAGGATTCTGGGAGTTGAAGTCCACAGGTCTTAAATTGGCCAAGATTGGGAATATCCTATTTGAGAGGAACCTCTGAGGTTTGGGGAAACCAGGAGGGAGCATGCTTTGGTTTCCTCCGCCGACTCTTTTCTGTACAGGTAGTCCTCAACTTACAACAGTGACCATTCGAAGTTACAACCCTACTGACAAAAGGGACGTTTTTCACACTTAACGACCATTGTGGCATCCCCACGGTCACGGGATCCAAATGCAGACGCTAGGCAGCTGACTCACATTTATGATGGTTACCCCCTTTTGTGACTTTCAAAAAGTCGCTGAACAAATGTCTCGCTTAGCAACAGGAATGTGGGGCTCAGTTGTGGTCATAAGTCGAGGACTACCTGCATTTGATGGTTCGGGGACAAATTCATGGGACACGCAGCGGCTTTTTCCCCAACTCGGCACATTTTTCCCCAATAAGCTGGGAAGCGAGTGCAATTAAGAAGCCTGGTTTGAATTTATTTTATTTTATTTTATTTTCCCAAGGAAAGCATTGCGGTTTGACTGAAGAGATAAGAAGGAAGGGATCGACAGATGGCCACCCGGGAAGAATCTTTGTTTAAGGTGGTTTAAGAGAAGGCGGGCGCCGTGCGAGCAGACTTGGAAGGCCGTAAAGGCAGAATGAGAAAAGCGGATGGCCTCATTAAGGAAAGGCAAAAACAAAAAAAACAAAAAAAAACACAACCCCGTAGAATTTGGAAGAATTCACAGAGTGAAATGAATGCGCTACGCACAACTTTAAACTGCAACAACATCCTGCGAAGGGTGGAAGCAAGAACTGACTTTGCAAGACAGTGTGGAATCACTCATTCTCTGCATCCATCCATCCATATCTATCTATCTGTCTGTCTCTCTGTCTATCATCTCCCTCTCTCTCTCTCTCTCTCTCTCTCTCATCTATCTCTCTATCATCTATCAATCTCTATCTATGTCTGTCTGTCTATCATCTCTCTCTCTCTCTCTCTATCTCATCAATCTATCTATCTATCTATCTATCTATCTGTCTGTCTGTCTGTCTGTCTGTCTATCATCTCTCTCTATTCTCTCTCTATCATCTGTCTATCTCTATCTGTCTGTCTGTCTGTCTGTCTACTTTTCCACCTCTCTCTCTCTATCTATCTATTTTATCTATCATCTATCTGTCTATCTATCTGTCCCTTCCTCCTCCATATTTATATCTATACCTACAGTATCTCTCTCTCTCTCTCTCTCTCTCTATCTATCATACATACATACATACATACATACATACATACATCTCTCTATTTATCTATCTCCATCTAACCTTCTCTCTCTCTCTTGTCTATTTTATCTATCATCCATTTCTCAGTATATCTATATCTATCTATCATCCATCTATCTATCTATCTATCTCTATCTATCTATCTATCTATCAATCTAACCTTCTCTCTCTCTTATCTATTTTATCTATCATGCATTTCTCAGTATCTATCTATCTATCATCCATCCATCTATCTATCTATCTACCTATCTATCTATCTCAATCTAACCTTCTCTCTCTCTCTTATCTATTTTATCTATCATGCATTTCTCAGTATCTATCTATCTATCTATCTATCTATCTATCTATCTATCTATCTATCTATCTATCTATCTCTATCTATCTATCATCCATCCATCTATCTATCTGTCTATTTATCTCAATCTAACTTTCTCTCTCTCTCTTATCTATTTTATCTATCATGCATTTCTCAGTATATCTCTATCTATCTATCTATCATCCATCCATCCATCTCTCTATCTGTCTATCTCCATCTAACCTTCTCTCTCTCTCTTATCTATTTTATCTATCATCCATTTCTCAGTATATCTATATCTATCTATCTATCTATCTATCTATCATCCATCCATCCATCCATCCATCTATCTATCTATCTATCTATCTATCTATCTATCTATCTATCTATCTATCTCAATCTAACCTTCTTTCTCTCTTATCTATTTTATCTATCATCCATTTCTCAGTATATCTCTATCTATCTATCATCTATCTATCTATCTATCTATCTATCTATCTATCTATCTATCTATCTATCTATCTATCTATCTATCTATCATCAACAGCCCATTAGGCATTCTGCACCCTAACAGAGTTGGAAGAGAATATTTTTGGTGAAAATACCAGGGTCCTCCTGTGTGAAATTCACCTCTTCCCCTTTGGAAACAAACTGAAAACGAGCCTATAGATAAATGTAGGAGGAGTGGCAGAACCTGGGTGTGGAGTTAAAAGGGGCCTCAGCCTAGTATCCCTATGTAGTGGCAAGTGAACCTCCCTCGAATTCTTTGGGCCCTTCTCTATCAGGAAAGTGCTAATCCTTAGTTACCAAAATGTCTGTGTAGGCATAAAGAGCAATAAATCAGTTTAATTGGACTTTCACTTGTGGGCCTGATCTTTCCTGCCTGACAATAACTGAGAACTAATAGGAGGAAGAGGGGGGAAAAGAAGAGAGAATTGCTATGCTGGTCCTAATCTATGAGTGTGCCAGAGACCTTTCCCACACCTGGAGCTCCTGCGTTCTGTGCTGGGATGCCTAAAGAGCTGGATGGACTTTCCCTGCCATGATTCTTATAGGATGGCAGGAGAGGAACCTCAAATCCCTTCCCATTTGAGCAAGAATGATTGGGGAAGGTGGCTGGGCCAGTGGAGAAATCCCTGATTGATTTCAGCACCCAGGAGATCAGGGACTGATGGTTTTGCTTGATGGCATCAGAATTGTACTGCGGCAATCAGGATAAAAGGAGGAGGAGGAAGGGAAAGAGGAGGAAGAGGGCAGATGAAGGAGGAGGAGAAGTGGGGAGGAGGAGGAGGAGGAAGAAAAGAAGGAGGAAAATGAGGAAGGAGAAGGAGAAGGGAGAAGGAGAAGGAGAATGGGTGAGGAGGAGAAGGAGGAATGCAAAGGAGACACAGAAGGAGGAGGAGAAGGAGATGAAGGAGTGGGGAAGGGAGGAAGAGGAGGAGGAGGAAGGAGAAGGAGAAAGAGTAGTAGGAGGAGGAGATGAAGGAGAATGGGGAAGGGAGGAAGAGGATGAGAAGGAGGAAGGAGAAGGAGAAAGAGAAGGAGGAGATGAAGAAGAATGGGGAAGGGAGGAAAGGAGGAGAAGGAGGAAGAAGAAGGAAAAGGAGATGGAGAATGGGGAACGGAGGAAGAAGAGGAAGAAAAGGAGGAGAAGGAGATGAAGGAGAAGGGGGAAGGGAGGAAGAGGTTGAGAAGGAGAAAGAGAAGGAGGAGATGAAGAAGAATGGGGAAGGGAGGAAAGGAGGAGAAGGAGGAAGAAGAAGGAAAAGGAGATGGAGAATGGGGAACGGAGGAAGAAGAGGAAGAAAAGGAGAAGAAGGAGATGAAGGAGAAGGGGGAAGGGAGGAAGAGGTTGAGAAGGAGAAAGAGAAGGAGGAGATGAAGGAGAATGGGGAAGGGAGGAAGAGGAGGAGGAGAAGGAGGAGGAAGAAGGAAAAGGAGATGGAGAATGGGGAACGGAGGAAGAAGAGGAAGAAAAGGAGAAGAAGGAGATGAAGGAGAAGGGGGAAGGGAGGAAGAGGTTGAGAAGGAGAAAGAAAAGGAGGAGATGAAGGAGAATGGGGAAGGGAGGAAGAGGAGGAGAAGGAGGAAGAAGAAGGAAAAGGAGATGGAGAATGGGGAACGGAGGAAGAGGAGAAGGAGGAAGAGGATGAGGAGGAGAAGGAGATGAAGGAGAAGGGAGAAGGGAGGAAGAGGATGAGAAGGAGGAAGGAGAAAGAGAAAGAGAAGGGGAGAAAAGAGATGAAGGAGAACGGGGAAGGGAAAAGGAGGAGGAGGAAGGAAATGAGATGGAGGGGGAGGAAGAGGGAGAAAACTAAGCGGGCGATCGAGGGGACGGGGCTGCTAACAGCACCCAGGCGGTCCCAGTAATATTTCAAATCTCAGCTCTGCAATTAATTCTGAAACTCGAGAGCTTATTCAAGCAAGTAATAAGCATCAAGCTGGCATTATTTTATTTGCAATCCTCGGCAGGTCTGATCCTTGGAGTAAAAGGGTTGAGGGGAGAACATTTCCTCCCAAGGTCAGACTGGAAAGATTTACAAAAATCTGGAGAAGTCTAGCCGGAACCGGTTGGTCTCTAAAGCAAAGGAATCCAACCTTGGCAACTTGAAGACTGGTGGACTTCAACTCCCAGAATTCCCCAGCCAGCACAGCTGGCTGGGGAATTCTGGGAATTGAAGTCCACACATTTATCCTCCCAACCTAGGTGGCTCAGAGGCTAAGACATGGAGCTTGTCGATCAGAAAGGTTGGCAGTTCGAATCCCTAGTACAGCTCTCCTGTGTGAGCAGGGGGTTGGACTAGATGACCTCAAAATTCCTTCCAACTGTTACTGTTACTGTTTATTTTAAAAGATGCCATGTTTGGACATCCCCGGTATAGACAAATCATTGTCCAGACAAATCCAGCTCTGAAGATACTCCCCATTAAGGGGTTTATTTTTTAAAATTTTTAAAATTTGATTTATATGCTGCCCTTCTCCGGAGACTCAGGGCGGCTTACAATGTGTTAAGCAATCGCCTTCATACTTTTGTATATTTTATACAAAGTCAGCTTATTGCCCCCACAAACTGGGTCCTCGATTTATCTACCTTACAAAGGATGGAAGGCTGAGTCCACCTTGAGCCTGGGGAGATTCGAACTTGCAGTAATTGCAGGCAGCTGGAGTTAATTACAATGCTTTAGTCTGCTGAGCTATCCGGACTCTCTCTTATTGCTGGTTTATGATTGACACCTCTTTCCAACCTGGCTTAGTTAAGCCGCGATAAGAAAATGAACCCGGTCTGGGGGAAAAAAAATCAGAAATCGAAAGAGCCAGAGGAATCTTTTCGTTTCAGGGATTGTTCTGAGGTGCATTTTTGCATTCAGCCCAGGCCCCTGTTTTTATTCTACTTATATCGTGCGTGTGATGTGTATCTGTGTGCCTGCATTTGTTCCTCCCGGAGAAGAAGCGAGCTTCGGAATTAAAGCCTGCAGGAGTCATGATATTATATATTGTATTTTTTCTTTTCCTCTCCCCTCTTTCTCTAATTGTCTTCCACTTTCTTTTAGTTCCTTAACCTCCATCTACATAATAAAAGGCTCGCCTCTTCACCTGGACTCTGTAATCTCATCCTGGCAGGGAATTTAGACGGGTTGCCGCATCCTGCCTCCCTTTTTAAGCTGTGCGGGAGGAAGGAAAAAACCCTCAAAACCAAAAGGGTTTTCACACACCCACCGCACATCCACATTCTCGGTTTATGGCCACAACAGAGCCCAAAATTTGGGTTGCTCGCTGTTCTGCCCCAGCTACGGACCCCAAAGAACGCAGCACACACAAAGTTTGTACGAAACTTAAATTTACTAAAATAACACAGTCTTTTCCAAACCAAGGCTGTTAATTAACTTTCTTAACAGCCTTCAAGAATCCAAAGAATAAATAAATCATAATCTTATTATGGTTGGCAGAAAGCCCAAAAGCAATTTGCAGAGAACTAAGATCAAGACGCGAAGGAGAGTAAACGAAGTTGTTCCCTGCAAATTGCTTCAGTCGGAGTTCTTCCTTAAATAGGCTAAGGGACTGGCCAATTAACCCCAAGCCTTACGCTTGAGGAGACCTCCTCCTGAGGAGCCACTCCTGCCTTTTGGCAGCTTTGCGCACCCGTGCATCGAGAAGAGGCTCCTCCTCTTCGTCCTCTTCACTTAAGGGAGCTTCTGAAGGTTCTGAAGCCTTCAGAAGCTCCCCTGACTGAATCCTTGCCTCTGGCACCACCTCTTCTCCAGCCTCCTCACTGTCTGACTCGAATGTCAGCTGCACAGTCTACTGTCGCAACACCACACCAGCCTCCTCGCTGTCAGAATCCGCTACAATCTTCACAGGCCCCTGACGGGCCACAACACTCGCTGAGAAATTTGTTACGCGAGTTTTGCTCCCATTTTAGATCCCTTTTTGCCCCTGTGGTTAAGTAGTATTGGATTCAGCTGGTTTGGATCGGTTCGGATGAAGCGGTAGTGGCGACCTGGTGCTATGCCGTAATATTTAGCCACGTTTTTCTAAGACGCGTGCAAGCCGCGTGCGCAGGCAAAGCTCGTGCAAGGAAGGCGCACACGCTCACATTTTCGGTGCGCAGCGAACCGGTGGTAACATTATGGGAGCACCCCCCCCCCCTCTGGTGTCAGAAGAAATGTCCACCTGAAGGGTGGGTGCTACCTTCCTACAGTGGATCAACTGCAATTGTTAAGTTAGTAACATCATCATCATCATCATCATCATTTTATTTCTATACCGCCCTTCTCCCGAAGGACTCAGGGTGGTGTACAGCCTATTAAAAACACAAAGACAAACATGAATTAAAAATTAATTAAAATATTAATTAATTAATAAGTTATTAGTAATTAATAACATGGAGATTCATTACCAAACTAGGTAACATCATCAGTGCTAGAAGGGAGTGTAGTGCATGGACAGGAGGAGGAGGAAGAGTGTGGGGTCCTCGGTGCTTCTCTGACCTTGGTTGTTTTCTTCCAGACGTTTCATAACCTAACTAAGTAACATCATCAGTTGCCTAGGAGGGAGTGGGGTTTATGGAGACGAGGACGACGACAACAACAACAACCACCACGATGATTTTGGAGTGGCTTTCTTGCAGATATTTCATTACCAAACAGGGTAACACGATCAGAGCCAGAAGGGAGCAGGATTTGCTTAGCAACCAAGGTAATAAAACTTCTGCAAGAACCAAAGAAAGTGCAATAAAATATTACAGATTGGCTGCCTGGGGAATTCTGGGAGTTGAAGTCCACGTGTCTTAAAGTCGATATGGGCCACGAACTCTGTCTTAAATGCTCCATAATATTTTGTGGATTGTTGTGGCCCCGTCCTCTGAGCCTATCCCATTGGAGGAAGGAAGCTCTGAGCAGGAGGAAGAGGAGCCAGCCAGATCTCCCAGCCCCCCCTCTGGCACCGTCTCAGGTGCCAGCTGAAAGAGAGCCAAGTAGTGGGGAAACAGGTGTCTCAGATGAGAGTGAGGGAGAGACGTCATTCCTGGACGCACGCCAAAGAAGGCGAGAGAAAAGGTTACTGCAGCTGCGGCGTATGAGGAAATCCTGAGTCATTGGATTGGAGTCACAGGATCAATGACTCACTGGACCACACCCAGAAGCATATCTATATAAGACAGTACGGTGGGTCACGAAGTTTGTGACGAACAAAGCTAAACAAACGGAGCAACCTCGTAGTCTTGGAAGCTAGATGAACGGCAAAGCTACGTAGGTGATTTTCTTGTTTGTGTAAACCAATAAAGTCCTTGGCAGACGGCGTGCATATCGCTGCCAAGGTTGAGATAAGAACTGCGGAGTGTGCCCTGTGTTTTTGTGGGTCTCTGAAGGGGGGGGACAGATCATGGATAAATCTCCCAGAGTAAGTCAACGTGGGCCATCCAGCCAAGCTGATTTTCCACCGATGACCCAGAGCAAGAAGGACGGGGGCTGGTTTTTCTTGAGGGAAAGGAGATGATGTCCAATTACAGCAGAGGTCTTCAAACTTGGCCACTTTGAGACTTGTGGACTTCAACTCCCAGAATTCTCCAGCCAGCTGGCTGATTTCCAGCTCTGCATTTAAATATTTTCGGGGACGGCTTATTTTCCGGGGGGGACTTATTTTAGAGCATGCACTCAAAAGTCTGATTGGGCTTATTATCAGGGGAAGTCTTATTTTCGGGGAAACAGGATAGTTCGGAGAACCGGTAAATACCTCTTCTGACTGGCCCCGCCCCCATCTATTCTCTGCCTCCCGAGTCCCAGCTGATCAGGAGGAAATGGGGATTTTGCAGTATCCTTCCCCTGCCATGCCCACCAAGCCACGTCCACAGAACCGGCAGTAATATTTTTTGAATCCCACGACTGCTTCGTGTGCTTTTCATTCTATCCGTCCCTTTATTTCCCTCCTTCCTTCTTTCCTTCCTCGGATGTATTACACAGCCTAATAGCTAACAACTCCCAAGATAACATAACAACAAACGCAGAAATAAAACCCTTGTCTGATAAAACGGTTAAAATAAAAACGCGGTGGCCTGCAGTCGCTTAAAAGCTGCAACCGCTTTGCAAGACGATTTAATAATACCAGATGAGAAGGGGAAATAGGGAACGCACCAATCCAAACGGAAAGGGAAGCTGCTTGAAAACAATGTAGACTCCAGATGGTCCTCTACATACGACCAAACTTTGCCACCAGGATTTCCATTGCCAAGCAAAGTATTCTAATCCATCTCCCCAAACACAGCAAACGCTCTGTAGTTACTCAAAAGATTACTTTATTAGTAGTGCCGGCAAAAAGTTTCTCTCTCAATGCCAGACCGTCCGGAAGATGAATAGGTGTCTGTCACATCTATTCATCTCCACCCCCTGCCTTTTATCTCCAGAGCTAGGGTGGGGCTTTGCTAGCAGTGGTGGCTCTTCTGTCTCAAGGACCGGCCCATAGATTTCCACTGTTCTCCTCTCCTCTGCCTTCTGCACATCCACGCGTCAGGCACTGGACCCAGCCGTTCCTCCTCTTCCTCATCAGCCATCTCCAGACCCGGGGGCTGTTGACTCTCCATCTGAGGGCTGATGGACGTCCCAGGCTCCTCCTCCGTCTCTCTCTCTCTCTCTCTCTCTCTCTCTCTCTCTGCTAGTTCCATTCCCTCCTCCCCCTCGGAGATCTCCAGTTGCCTTGATGCTGACTGTCATTCCCACACCTCCTCCTCCTCCTCTGATTTGGCTGCTGGAGTGACCGGCGGCCGGCCGACAGGCCACAACACAAAAGGTGTTGATGAGGGAGTCGTGCCCAATTTTACAACCTCTTCTGCCAAGGTTGTTAAGCAAATCGTTTGCAGTTGGTCACATGCTTCCCTGCAGTCTCTCCATCGATGGTTTGGTAGACATGTTTTTGAGTCGATCGACATTGGAGATTCTTCCTATGCAGGTAGTCCTCGACTTGCAACAATTCGTTCAGTGGCCGTCTGAAGTTACAACGACGCTGGGGAAAAAAGGGACTTAGCACCCTTTTTTTTACATTTGGATTTACATTTACACTCGGATGTTTGACAGCTGACTCACACTGATGACCGTTGCAGCCTCCATAGGGGGTTACGTGCAGTGGTGGGATTATGCCAGTTCGCACCACTTCGGGAGAACCGGTTGTTAACTTTCTGCGCAGTTTGGCAAACCGGTTGTTGGAAGAAATCATTAGGGCAGAGAACCAGTTGTTAAATTGCTTGAATTCCCACCACTGGGTCACCTGATCAAAATTTCAGAAAGAGAAGGACCAGGGGTGACAGGATAGCAGTCTTCCAATCTTTGAGGGGCTGCCCCAAAGAAGAGGGGGTCAAATTATTCACCGTAGTGTCTGAAGGCTGGAGAAGAAGCAATGGATGGAAACTAAGCAACCTAGAAACAAGGAGAAATTTCCTGACATTTATCACAATTAACCAGTGGAACTGCTTGCCACCAGAAGTTGTGGGTGCTCTCCATCACTGCAGGTTTTCAAGAAGAGATTGGACAATCACTTGCCTGAAACAATGTAGGGTTTTCTGCCTGAGCACAGAGGTTTAGACTAGAAGACCTCCAAGGGCCCTTCTGACTCTGTTATTCTATATTCTTTTCTGTATTCTAAGTACCCCTGCAGAGGTCCATTGTAACTTCCAATGGTCACTAAGCAACCTGTGGTGTCCTAGGCTTACAAGACACAATCAGTCCCAAACAAACCTATTTTATTGTAACAGCTGGGAATTACGTTCATTCCCAGCTGAGTCCCAATTAGTTGCAAAACAAATCCTTCGGAAGAAGTCCTTCGGGATAATCACCAACCTTTATCTTCTTTGACACCCTGCCAAAGGCCTTACTTGGCAAAGCCCCACGAAGTTCAGAAACAAACAAGAGATGCCGACTGGAAACAGAGATAGCAATGTTGCTTTCCTACAAAAATCCCATGTTTCTCTTTTAAGTCTTCTGGGAGGGGCCAATCATCTCCTGGCCTTACTCCTGAGTTGTCCCTTTTGCTTTAGCTGCTCTTGCCTTCTGGCAGCTCTGCACATGCATGCACTAGGAACAGGCTCCTCCTGTTCCTCTGCCTCTCTGCTGTCCGATTTTGGGGGCTCCAGAGTCCGCGCATTGCTCCCAGATGGCCCTGGCCCCATCTCTGCCTCCGACGCAGAGCCCTCGTCTGGGCCTTCCCCAGACTCCAGGACTGGCCCTTGTTCCTCCCCAGCCTCCTCACTGTCCGACTCTACTGGCAGCTCCACAGGCTGCTGGCGGACTACAACACAACCTGTCATAAATCAAGGACCATCCGTGGTGTGCAGTTCCATCTTTGAACCTGCTGATCTTCTTGTTATTGTGTTATTTTGTGCTTTATTATTTCCAAGACTTCATTGTTCTTCCTTCTTTCTAAGGGGTCTTTCTCGATGAGGTATTATTTCGTCTTCTCCTTCTTTCCGCTTCTTTTCTTTCACTTGTTTGAGCTTGCTTGCATCTGGTCCCAGCTTCCTGCTCTTATTTTCCAGTCCAATGTTCCATTTTTGCCTTTTGTTTTTTTTCCTCCATTGTTGATTTTGCATCCCAGGTATCCCGTTATTACTGCCGCCGTACATTTTGATACCATTATATTGGCATTATTGTTATTACCTGTAATGAAAAATGACTCAGGGCTGTGTGTGTAGTAATATACCCATAATTATTACACTGTGCTTTAATAAGGCAGATTTAATATTATTACGAATGTTTGCGTATATATATTCGCGCACAAAACACACATATAATGAAATTATTCTCTTGTTCTAATCTCGTTGTCCCGTATAATTTTGTTCTTAATTATTGCGTTGTAGTTTTGTAGCTTTTCAGTGAGGTTGCTGGAAATGAGAATTGTGAACGGGTAAAAGTCAGGAAGGAAGGATTACAAAGGTGAGATATTTGGGGAGGGGGCTGCAAAAACAGACATGGGCCATCTTAATGATATCAGAGTATAATTTAACATTTGGCTGCTTGCCCTATAATGTCAGCTCGCTTGGGAAACAGGAATCTGTGGGTCTCTGTGCTAGACAAATCCGATGATGGGAAACTGATATGCAGGAGGAAGGGGTCAAACAGGGATCTAGCCTGGAGTCCTTGCGAAGCTGCCTGAGGTATAAGCCTGACAATATATCTCACCCCACAAATCCATAAAACCTTATCTGGTTATTCCCAGGAGGAGATAAGCAATCCGTGCAGGAAATTTCTCCTTAATTCTAGGTTTATTTATTTATTTATTATTTATTAATTGAATTTCTATACCGCCCTTCTCCTGGCGGACCCAGGTTGCATCTCTCCTTGATTAGTTTCCATCCGTTCAGGGGTGGTTCAAACCGGTTCGGGCGAAATAGTAGCAGAGACCGTGGGTGAACCACAAAAACGAGAGGCCTCAAAGACAGAAACATGGAAGTCTAAAAATTTTCCTGACCGTGAGAACAATGAATCAATGGAACTGCTTGCCACCAGAAGTTGTGAGTACTCTCCATGACTGGAGGTTTTTAAGAAGAGATTGGAGAATCTCTTTGTCTGGGAATGGCATAGGTAGTCCTCGATTTACAACAGTTCATTTACTGACTGTTCAAAGTTACAACAGCATTGCAAATGACCCTTTTTCCACACTTACGACCGTTGCAGCATCCCCCCCCCAAGTCACGTGATCAAGCTTCAGACACTTGGCGGCTGACTCATATTTATGACGGTTGCACTTTCCCGCCATCGTGTGATTCCCGTTTTGCGACCTTCTGACAAGCCAAGACAATGGGGCGAGCCAGGTTCGCTTTACGACGGTGTTACTAACTGAACAACCGCAGCGATTCACTTAACAAAGAACCAAATAACGGAGTTGGGAGGGACCTTGTAGGTCCATGGTGGTGAACCTACGGCACGCGTGCCACAGGTGGCATGCGTAGCGCTATCAGTGGGCACCCCAGTTCAGCTCTGGCACGCATGCTCGCACTGGTCAGCTGATTTTCGGGCCTTGTGGGCCCACCAGAAGTAGGGAAATAAGCTGTTTCCTGCCTCCAGAGGGCCTGGTGGGGATGGGAAAGGCCTCTCTAGGAGTCTCTGGAGGCTGGGGACAGCAAAAAGCTTCGTTTCCTGTCCAACCGGAAGTTGGGAAATGGGCCGTTTCAGGCTTCCCGAGAGCCTCCAAGGGGATGGGGAAAGCTGTTTTCACCCTCCCCAGATGCATAGGGAGGATCTGGAGCCAGATGAGAAAGAAAAACAAGCCAACTGGGCCATTGTGCCAGGAGTAGGAGGGTGGCACGCGCATACGCAGGGAAGGACGCATAGAATTAGGGGTGTGGGCACGTGCCCGCACGAATCTCCCCCACCCGCCGCCCCTCCTGGCACTTGATGGCAAAAAGTTTAGCCATCACTGTTGTAGGTCATCAAGTCCAACCCATCGCCGAAGCAGGAGACCCTACCGCGTTTCTGACAGAGGGCAGTCCAGTCTCTCCTTGAAAGCTTCCAGCGATGAAGCCCCCACAACTTCAGCGGCAAGGAAGAAACAAGTGTCTCACTTAGCAACGGAAATTCTGGGGTCAAGGCTGGTCGTACGTTGAGGACTTCCTACTGGAGCAACGGGTTGGAGCAGCGGTGGGTTTCAACTTATGTTACTACCAGTTCACCCGTCACGCACTCGCTCACTTTGTGCTCAACCGCGCCCAGTTCTCGCACGCGCCTGCCTTCCGGGCATGTGCTTTGGTCATGCACACGCCTTCCATGCATGCCCCCGGCCTCAAAAATGTGCCAAATAGGATGGCATAGAGCCGGGACAGGTAGGGACAGGCCTACCCGTGATTTGCACTACCAGTTCGGGAGACCCAGTCCAAACCGGCTGAATACCAATTCTGGGTTGGATTAGAAGACCTCCAGGGTCCCTTCCAACTCTGTTATTCTGTAGATTCTTTCAAACCACATAATATCTGGTTAAAGCTAGCTATTCCCTGCCCTACAATCTTCAACTCTCTCCACTGCCTGGAAGGCGAGCAACCATCTCGAGAAGATGGATGGCTGCTTCCATTCATATGTCTTCTTCGTATTCGTAAGCGCGGACCGAAGGATGACGCATAGAGGAACAGAAGGACCTCTCGACTTTTCTGGAGTGCCTCCCAGCCACCTGGTGAGTAGGGAAGGTCCCCCCCTCCCCTTGTTTGAACTAAAGCTTTGCCGGAAAGATTGATGGCAACTCCGGGATTTCTGCCTGGTACTTGAAAGAGGCCCCTTCCTGGGAGGAGGCAGGTGGCTCCTCTGTAGAAGCAGAGGCAGGAAGCAGGTGTGTCCCTAGGTAAGTGGCTAGCTGGGTAGAGGAGATTCACCTGTTTCCGTCCATCAGGGTTTAATTCATCAGAAGGGAGCTGGAAGGGACCTTGGAGGTAGAATTAATTAGAATTAATTAGAATTAGAATTAGAATTAGAATTAGAATTAGAATTAGAATTAGAATTAGAATTAGAATTAGAATTAGAATTAGAATTAGAATTAGAATTAGAATTAGAATTGAGGGGAGGGGGGAGGAGAGGAGAGGAGAGGAGAGGAGATGAGGAGAGAAGAGAAGAGAAGAGAAGAGAAGAGAAGAGAAGAGAAGAGAAGAGAAGAGAAGAGAAGAGAAGAGAAGAGAAGAGAAGAGAAGAGAAGAGAAGAGATTAAGGATAAAATAGCATAAGATAAGGTAGGGGAGGAGAGGAGAGGAGAGGAGAGGAGAGGAGAGGAGAAGAGAAGAGAAGAGAAGAGAAGAGAAGAGAAGAGAAGAGAAGAGAAGAGAAGAGAAGAGAAGAGAAGAGAAGAGAAGAGAAGAGAAGAGAAGAGAAGAGAAGAGAATTAAGGATAAGATAGCATAAGATAAGGTAGGGGAGGAGAGGAGAGGAGAGGAGAAGAGAAGAGAAGAGAAGAGAAGAGAAGAGAAGAGAAGAGAAGAGAAGAGAAGAGAAGAGAAGAGAAGAGAAGAGAAGAGAAGAGAAGAGAAGAGAAGAGTTGGAAGGGACCTTGTAGATAGGTCATCTAGTCCAACCCTCTGCTCAATCAGGAGATCCTGGCCTATACCATTTCAGCTAAGTGGCTCATCCGCTGGTCCTGTCTCTTCTTAAAGACCTCCAGTGATGGAGCACCCATAATTTCCAAAAGTAATTTGTTCCACGGGTTACTTGTCCTCCCGGTCAGGGAGTTTTCTCCTTAGTTGCAGGTTGCTTCTCTCCTTGATAGGTTTCCATCCATGATGGTTTTTTGCCCTGCCAACAGACATTTATGAATATATTGAAATATGATTCAGGTAAAAAATGGAGAAGGGAGAGAGAGCCGACTCCAAAATGAGCTGTGTGGATGAAGTTCAACAGTGTCGTTGGCCAACTCAACCTGGTTGACTCCAGGATCTTCTCGAAGGTTGTCCCATCAACAATCCTTTTCTCGGCCACTTTCCGAAAGCCAGCCTGCCTCCTCTTTCCTGGAGCATGCCTCGGGCTTTGGGCTTTGGGCTTTGAGAAGAAGAAAACACAACAATCGCCGACGTTTTCCTGGAGTCTTCCAGATTAGAAACGTTCTCTGAAAACTCCGCCAGATTTAAGACACAGCTTGAGCCTTTTCAGAGCTTAGCTGCAGATATGAGCGGCCCCCTCATCCGATTCGGATTTCTCTGAGCTCAAAACTCTGGGACTTCTCGAGTGACTGACAGGTTTCCAGAATGGGGGGATGTTTTAGGAATTGTTCCTAGCATTTATTCAGCCCTTCCTTCTGTCCTTCTTTCTCTCTCTCCCTCGCTCCCTTCCTCTCTATTTCTTTCTCTCCCTCACTCCTTCCTTCCTACCTTCCTCTGCATTTCTTTCTTTCCCTTTCCTTCTTTCTTCCTTCCTCTTTCCTTTCTTTCCCTCCCTCCTTCTCCCTCCCTCCCTTCCGTTATCCTCCCTTGCTTCCTTCCTTCCTCTCTCCTTTCCTTCCAGTTTTCTTCCTTCCTTCCCTCCCTCCCTCTCCCTCCCTTCCATTATCCTTCCTTCCTCTCTCCCTTCCTTCCTCTCTCCCTTCTTTCTTTCATTCCTTCCTTCCTCTCTCCCTTCCTTCCATTTGTATTCCTTCCTTTCTCCCTCCCTTTCTCCTTCCTTCCTTCCTTCCTTCCTTCCTTCCTTCCTTCCTTCCTTCCTCTCTCCCTTCCTTCCATTTTTATTCCTTCCTTCTTTCCTTCCTTCCTCTCTCTTCCTCCCTGCCTTCTTTCCTTCCTTCCTCTCTCCCTTCCTCCCATTTTTATTCCTCCCTTTCTCCCTCCCATTATCTTCCTTCCTTCGTTCTTTCCTTCCTTCCTTTCCCTTCCTTCCATTTTTCTTCCTTCCTTCTTTCCTTCTTCTCTCCCTTCCTTCTTTCCTTCCTTCCTCTCTCCCTTCCTTCCATTTTTATTCCTTCCTTCCCTCCCTCCTCCTCCCTCCCTTTATCTTTCCTTCCTTCTTCCCTCCCTTTCTTCCTCCCATTTTTCTTCCTTCCTTCCTTTCTCCCTCCCATTATTCTTCCTTTGTTCATTCTTTCCTTCCTTCCTCTCTCCCTTCCTTCCATTTTTATTCCTTCCTTCCCTCCCTCCTCCTCCCTCCCTTTATCTTTCCTTCCTTCCTTCTTCCCTCCCTTTCTTCCTCCCATTTTTCTTCCTTCCTTCCTTCCCTCCGTTATCCTAGCTCCCTCCCTCCCTCCCATTATCCTTCCTTCCTTCTTCCCTCCCTTCCTTTTTCCCTCCCTCCCTCCCTTCCTTCCTCAACTTACAACCATCCATTTAGTGACTGTTCTTTAGACTCCTCTGAAGACATCCATCATAACTTCAAAAAGTTGCTAAGCCACCCATTGCAAATCAAGGTCCACCTGTAGAACGCAGTTCCAGCTTCGTATCTGCCGATCTCCTTGGCTATACAGGAAGTCCTCGACTTCCAACCGTTCTTTTGGTGGCCATTTGAAGTGAAACAAGTGACTGACAATCTGCTTCCACACTTACAACCCTTGTAGGATCCCCAACGGTCCTGTGATCTAAATTCAGGTACCCCCTCCCCAACCAGCATCCCACAAGCAAAAATCCATTCAGGAAGCCAAATTCATTGAAGGACCACACGCTGAATAGCTGCTGTGACTCACTTAACAACTATGGCAAAAAAAAGAAGTCATAAAAAAGAGTAAGGCTCCCTCCACACCTGTCTTGCTTACCGAGGGAAATTTTGAGCTCAGTTGTGGTTCTAAGTCAAGGACTACCTCCGGAATTCAAAAGAGATTGGGCTTGGCTTGCTTTATGGCTATGTAGAGATTCTAGGCTGGTTCCTCTTTTAACTCCACCCCCAGTGGCCCCGAAGGGAACATACAACCATGGTTTCAAAGTGGTTTGTAGGACCAGATTTTGATCAGGGGCTTTCAAAGCAGCACACCAGCCATCAGGGTTTTCTTGGCACCTCTCCCCCGCCCCGTTTTCAGAAAATAAATAAAATAAATTTAAAAAACCAGATCTTGTGGCTGTTCGTCCCGGGCGAGGGGAACGTGTCACATTCTGCTTTCCACAGGCTGGCGTTGCGGAATCCACCGATAGCCAAATGAGAAATATAATTAAGGCCAGGAAATGCAAAAAGGATAATTCTGTGAGCTGCTTAATGTATGCAAATGAAGCCTGACTTAATCTGCGGGGTTTAAAGATTTTGGAGGGGGCGGTTTTGATTGTTTCCTTCGTAGGGTGGACAAAGAAACTCAACGGAGCCTTGTTTTTCCAACTTGACAACTTGAAGACAGGTGGACTTCAATTCCCAGGATTCCCCAGCCAGCATATTTGGGTGTCTAATGGGTCCCATGATTCTGAATTTTCTTTAATGGCCTCTACCATCAAGTTCTTAAAAATATCCTTCTTCCTTTTTCTTCCCTTCCTTCCTTTCTCTCTCTCTCTTTCTTTCTTTCCTCTCACTTGATTCCTTTGTTCCTTCCTTCATTCCTTCTTCACTTCCTCCCTCCCTCCTTTACTCACTCACTTTACTTCTTATCTCCTTCCATTCCTTCCCTTCCTTCCTTCCTTTCTTCCTCTCTCACTCCCTCTACTTCTCTCCCTCTCTTGCTCCTTTCCTTCCTTCCTTCTTCCCTTCTTTCTTCTTCCTTCCCCTCCCTTCCTCTCGTCCTCCTTCCCTTCCTCCTTTCTTTCTACCTTCCTGCTTTTCTCTTTTTCTTTCTTTCTTTCTTTCCTTTCTTTCTTTTTTCTCTGTCTCTTTCTCTTTCTTTCCTTTGTTTCGTCCTTTTTCTTTCTCCCTCTCTCTTTCTCTTTCTCTTTCTTTTTTCCTTCCTTCCTTTCTTTTCTTTCTCTCTCTCTTTTTTCTTTCTTTTTTCTCCCTCTCTGTCTCCCTTTCTTTCTATCCTTTTCTTTCTTCCTTTCTTCCTTTCTTTTTCCTTTCTCTCCTTCTTTCTTTTTTCTCTCTCTGTCTCCCTTCCTTCCTTCCTTCCTTCCTTTCTTTTTCCTTCTCTCTCTCTCTTTCTCTTTCTTTCTTTTTCTCTTTTTTCTCTCTTGGTCTCTTTCTTTCCCTTCCTTCCTTTCTTCCTTTCTTCCTTTCTTTTTCCTTTCTCACTCTTTCTTTTTCTCTTTTTTCTCTCTCTGTCTCTTTCTTCTCCTTCCTTCTTTTCTTTTTCTTTCTCTTTCTCTTTCTCTTTTTTCTCTCTTGGTCTCTTTCCTTCCTTCCTCCTTCCTTCCTTCCTTCCTTCCTTCCTTCCTTCCTTCCTTTTTCCTTTCTCTCTTTCTCTCTTTCTTTTTCACTTTTTCTCTCTCTGTCTCTTCCTTCCTTCCTTCCTTTCTTCCCATACCCACTTGAAAATCAACGTGAGCCCTTCCTTTCCCGAAGCAAACATCGAGCGTGAGAGGGCTACTGATTGCTCTTTAAAGACGGGGCGGAACAGCCCCCACCGTAAAACGATGAACAACATGTTCAAACGAGCAGCACAATTTCCTCCGAGGCTTTTATACATCTCTCCTGGCCTTCGCATCCTCGGCTGGTCACTCACAATGAACCCACCCCGTGGAGTTAATGCAAGACCTTGGCAACATATAATCCCTAATTTTTGCATTTAAGCCAACATTAAACTTTGGGGTGGCCCATGCGGTGGAAGAAAACCACCTGTAATGACTCTTTCCATTGAGCGTTCAGTCCGAGGGCAGTTTGGTCACCAAGGGGTGTCCTATCCATTATCCAAAGGGCCTCAGCCTTGCTTCAATTAACTTCCACTGGACTTGCCGCATCTCAGTACTGTTTCATGTTGTTGTCGTTGTTTTGTTTTGTTTATTTTACTTTTTTCCAGGAACCAGCTCTAGGACAACCTACAGGTAACCGAACGGAAATCAATCAATCAATCAATCAGAATAGAGCTAGAAGGGACCTTGGAGGTCTTCTAGTCCAACCCCTGGTCAGGCAGGAGACCGGCCTATACTATTCCAGACAAATGGTTGTCCATTTCCTTTTAAAGTCCTCCAGTGATGGAGCAACCACAACTTCTGGTGGCAAGGAGTCCCACTGATTAATTGTCCTAACTGTGAGAAAATTTCTCTTCAATTCCAGGTTGCTTCTCTGCTTGATTAGTTTCCATCCATTGCTTCTTGTCCTGCCCTCAGGGGCTTTGGAGAATAGCTTGACTCCAGAGGTGGGTTTCAGCAGGTTCTGACCAGTTCTGGAGAACTGGTAGCGGAAATCTTGAGTAGTTTGGAGAACCAGTAGTAAAAATTCTGACTGGCCCCGCCCCCATCGATTCTCTGCCTCCCAAGTCCCAGCTGATCGGGAGGAAATGGGGATTTTACGGTATCCTTCCCCTGCCACGCCCAACAAGCCACGCCCAACAAGCCATGCCCAACAAGCCACACCCACAGAACCAGTAGTAAAAAAAATTTGAAACCCACCACTGAGGTAGATGATCCCCTCTTCTCTGGGGCAAATCAGAAGCCCAAAATAGAGTTTGCTCATTCCAAGGTCAATATTAACAGAAGAGTGGGGAAACAAGGAGCACTAGATGCATATAAAAAGATAATTGTTCAGTGGTGGAGCATGGGGCATGGAGTCAAGTGATACCACTTCTTAGGACACCAAGGTAGGTCAGTGTTTCTTAAACTTAGCAACTTTAAGACAGGTGGACTTCAACTCCCAGAATTCCCCAGTCAGAACATGTTGGCTAGGGAATTCTGGGAGTTGAAATCCAGGCATTTTAAAGTATGCAGGCTGGGGAATTCTGGGAGTTGAAGATCTTAAAGTTTAATGAAAAGAAGGATGAGGGGAGACATGATAGCAGTCTTCCAGTATCTCAGGGGCTGCCCCAAAGAAGAGGGAGTCAAGCTATTCTCCAAAGCCCCTGAGGGCAGGACAAGAAGCAACAGGTGGAAACTCATCAAGGAGAGAAGCAACTTAGAACTAAGGAAGTTTTTAAGAAGACATTGGATAACCATTTGTCTGAAGTGATGTTATGTTACATTACAGTTATGTTACATTACATTACATTACATTATGTTGCGTTACGTTGCATTGCGTTGCGTTGCGTTGCGATGCTATGTTATGTTATATTATTATATTATTATTATAGTGTTGTGTTGTGTTGTGTTGCGTTGCGTTGTGTTGCGTTGCATTGCATTGTAAATTGTGTTGTGTTGTTATTTATATTATATTATATTATATTATATTATATTATATTATATTATATTATATTATATTATATTATATTATATTATATTATATTATATTATATTATTATATTATATTATATTATATTATATTATATTATATTATATTATATTATATTATATTATCATGCTGGTTGGGGGATTCTATTCTGGCCTCACTTTACAAACCCAAGATTTGCTCTTATGTCAAGTGAACCGTCGTAAATCGAGGATCACCCGGACCTCACCTGACCACCACGTCATCCCAACAGGGTTGAAGGAGGAAGAACTGCGGTTTTGCAGGAGAAAAGAAAGAAAGGAAAAGAATTGAAAATCCGCCTCCCACCCAAGGAAGCGTAGATAGGTTCCGTCTGAACGCGGAGCCAGGCCAGCCTTTCCGAAGGGAGGAATTAATGAGCCACCCGGTAATTAATTGATAAATAACGTTGCCGCAGCCTTCTAAAGAAAAGGAGGCCAAGGGGAAATTATCTCGCCCAAGGGCAGAGGTGGAAACTGTCCCGTCTTTCACCTTGTAGATAAGAGCACAAAGCTGTCATCTCTCCACTTTGAAGCTTAAGTGGCAACGCGCGGAGAAAAAAAGAGAGAGCGAGGAAGGCGCAGGAGAGGAGGGCAGGAACACACAGAGGCCTGTGCAAAATGTGTACGCCTGTGCACACACACACACACACAGAAACCCTGGGCTCCTGAAAAGCACACGCCTGCGGAGGATTTCACGTCGGCAGTCTTGTTGTTGATGGGACTTGTAAGCTTCAAAGCATTGGGGCAGGATTATAAAGTTATAACTGGCACGGAGGAAGTGGGAGTGAGAGGGAGGGAGGGGAAGAGAGAGAGGGAGGGAGAGAGAGGGAGAGGGAGGAAAGGAGGTGAGAGAGGGAGGGAGAGAGAGAAAAAGAGAGGGAGGAAAAAAGAGGGGGAGGCAGGGGGAGAGGGAGGGGAGGGGGAGAGAAAGGGGGAGAGAGACAGAAAGAGAGAGGGGAGGGGGTGGGAGAAAGAGGGAGGGGGAGAGAGAGGGATGGCAGGAAAGAGAGGGGTGAGAGAGAGGAGGGAAGGGAGAGAGGGGGAGGGAGGAGGAGAGATGGAGTGAGGGAGAGGGAGGGTGGGAGAGAGAGAGAAAAAGAGAGGGAGGGAGAAAGAGGGAGAGGGAGAAAGAGAGAGGGAGAGAGTGGGGAGGGGGAGGGGGAGAAAAAGAGGGAGCGATAGAGAAAGAGAGGGGGGAGGGAGAGAGAAAAAGAGAGGGAAGGAGAAAGAGGGGGAGGGAGAGAGAGAGAGAGGGAGAGAGTGGGGAGGGAGAGAGGGAGGGAGGGGGAGGGGGAGAGAAAGGGAGAGAGAGAGAAAGAGAGAGGGGGAAGGACAGAGGGGGAGAGAGAGGGATGGCAGGAGAGAAAGAGAGAGGGAGGGAGGGAGAGAGAGAAAAGAGAGAGAGAGGGAGACATAATGATGGACATTTCAAGCAAGGAGTGAAGGAACTTAAACTTTCACCCAGGGAAGGGAAAGATTTAAGAATTGGGGCTCAAGATTTCTCCGCTAAACTAAATGTGTCTGTCATCTCTGCCTTTCTTAACAGAATGAGCGATTCGGAAGGGACCTCAGAGGTCTTCTAGTCCAACTCCCAGCTCTGGGAGGAGACCCAAGACCATTTCAGACAAGAGGTTGTCCAATCTCTTCTTAAAAACCTCCAGTGTTGGAGCATTCACAACTTCTAGTGGCAAGTTGTTCCACTGATTCATTGTTCTAAACGGTCAGGAAATTTCTCTTTAGTTCTAAGTTGCTTCTCTCCTTGATGAGTTTCCACCCATGGCTTCTTGTCCTGCCTTCGGGGGCTTTGGAGAATAGCTTGACTGCCTCTTCTTTGGGGCAGCCCCTGAGATATCGGAAGACTGCTATCCTGTCTCCCCTAGTCCTTCTTTTCATTAAACTAGACATACCCAATTCCTGCAACCGTCCTTCCTATGTTTTAGCCTCCAGTCCCCCTCATCCTCTTCGTTGCTCTTCTCTGCACTCTTTCCAGAGTCTCCACTTCTTTTTTACATCGTGGCCACCAAAATCGGGTGCAATCCTCTAACTGTAGCCTTGCCAAGGCCTTATAAAGTAGTATTTTAATATGTTAATAAATCTTTTAAAATGTAGTGTTAATAAAACTGATATTAATAAGAATGGGGCATCGTCATTATGATCGTTGACTGGCGTGCATTATCTGAAGTTTTCCCCACTCCTTTTTAATGGGAACTCAACCTTCCCCACGTGCCAGCTGTTCCTTAGGACCTTCTACATCCGGCAGATGTTCTCCGTCACGAGGTTGTCCTCCTGCAGACATCTGGCCCTGGGCTGTACATGTCCAGAAGCAGTGGGATGCTGGTGTGGAAAATGTAGGCTCCATCGGCGGAATTGTAATTTCCAAACTGTGAAATGTAACACCGGTAGAAGGGAAGATTTGTAGCTCGGGGATGAACTGTGAGGATCCTTGGTGCTCTCTGAGCTTGCTTTATTGCTTCCAGACGTTTAATGACCCAGTTAGGTAACATCATCAGTGCCAGAAGGAAGGGGTTAATCAGAGGAGGAGGAGGAAGAGGAGAAAGAAGAGGGGGAGGAGGAGAACTGTGAGGTCCTTGGTGCTCTCTGAGCTTGTGTGGTTTTCTTGGAGACGTTCCATGACCCAAGTAGGGAACGTCATCAAGGCTAGAAGGGAGTGGGGTTTGTGGAGAGGAGGAAAAGGGGGAAGAGAAGAAGGAGGAGGAGGAAGAGGAAGAAGAAGAGGGGGAGGAGGAGAACTGTGAGGTCCTTGATGCTCTCTGAACTTGTGTGGTTTTCTTGGAGACGTTCCATGACCCAACTAGGGAACGTCATCAAGGCTAGAAGGGAGTGGGGTTTGTGGAGAGGAGGGAAAGGGGGAGGGGAAGGAGGAGGAGGAGGAAGAGGAGGAAGAAGAGAGGGAGGAGGAGAACTGCGGGGTTCTTAGTGCTCTCTGAACTTGCTTGTTTCCTTGCAAACATTTCATCACCCAGCTAGGGAACATCATCAATGCCAGAAGGGGGGGGAGGGGTTAACGAGAGGAGGAGGATTGTAGGGTGCAGATATTTTCTTGCAGGTGTTTCATGGCCCAGCTAGTGCTAGAAGAGACAGTTTTTTTTCTCTCTGTTTCTATGTAAGTGCCTTGGCCTGCCAATATCGATGGGGACTGTTCTTTCTGATTCCTTGTTGGAACGTCGTTAAATGAATCCGGCTTCTCCCCCCCCCCCTCTCCGCTTCCCCCCTTTGACTTTGGTCGCAAAAGGGGATCACGTGACCCCCCAGGACATGGCCACCGTCACAAATACGAGTCAGTGGCCAAGCATCCGGATTCGAAGATCAACGTGACCACAGGGAATGCAGCAGCGGGTCGTCGGTGGGAAGAACGGTCCTAACTCGCTTTCGTTCGATGCCATCGTAATGGTCCCTAAACGAACCACTGTAAATCCAGGACTTACCTGTAGCGCTGAAACTTCAAACAGTTGCTGAGCAAACGTCTGTAAATTGAGGACCATCATCCCAGCCTTGCTGATAGGAACAGATGGAGAGACGAACGTCTCTCGGCGTTGTAACTTAAGAGTTAAAGAGTGAGAAAAGGGGGGTCCATCCAGCCGATATTAAATAATGGGCCGGCCAGATGGATGGAGGACGCTTAATGGCTCTCTCATGCAAAGCGCTTTGGCGATCGGCGTTCCTTTAAAAAGAGACACGGGGTATATTTAATGAATCTATGGCCACAGCCGATTGAAAAGAAGCTTTTAGTAAAATATCTCGGCAGTGTAAATGGTTATTTGTTTCTAAATTAGCTTCTCTTTGCCACGAGTTTTTTTTTTTAAATGTTCTTTCGCGTCCTGTTTTATGGCGATGTCTTGGGAGTAATATTTACAGTGCTTATATATCTGTATGTTAAAAAGTACATTTATTATCTGATCTATCTCCATCTCTGTTTCCATCTCATCTGTCTCTGTCTATCTGTCTATTTGTCTATCTGTCTGTCTGTCTTGTCAGTCTCTGTCCATCCATCCATCCGTCCGTCCACCCAACTATCATCTATCTATCTCCATCCATCATCCATCCATCATCCATCCATCATCCGTCCATCCATCATCTATCTATTTATCTATCTATATCTATCTATCTATCTATCTATCTATCTATCTATCTATCTATCTATCTATCTATCTATCTCTATCTATCTATCTATCTATCTATCTATCTATCTATCTATCTATCTATCTATCTATCTATCTATCTATCTATCTATCTATCCTAGCTAGTTAGCTAGCTATCTCTATATCTCCATCTATCTAACTATCTCTATCCATCTATCTCCATCCATTATCCGTCCATCCATCATCTATCTATCATCTATCTCTATCAATTCATCTATCTATCTATTTCCATCTATCTATCTATTTATCTATCTATCTATCTATCTATCTCTATCTATCTATCTATCTCGATCTATTTATCTCTATCTATCTATCTATCTATCTATCTATCTATCTATCTATCTATCTATCTCTATCCATCTATCTCCATCCATCATCCATCCATCCATCCATCCATCATCTATCTATCTCTATCCATCTATCTCCATCCATCATCCGACCATCCATCTCTCTCTCTCTCTCTCATCTCTCTATCTATTCATCTATCTATTATTTCCATCTATCTATTTATCTACCTATCTATCTCTATCTATCTATCTCTATCTATCTATCTATCTATCTATCTATCTATCTATCTATCTATCTATCTATCTATCTCTAGCTAGCTAGCTAGCTAGCTAGCTATCTCTATATCTCTATATCTCCATCTATCTATCTATCTCTATCCTTCTATCTCCATCCATTATCCATCCATCATCTATCTATCCATCTATCTATCTATCTATCTATCTATCTATCTATCTATCTATCTATCTATCTATCTATCTATCTATCTATCTATCTATCTATCTATCTATATCTATCTATCTATCTATCTATATCTTTCTATCTATCATATCTATCTATCTATCTATCTATCTATCATCTATCTCTATCTATTCATCTATCTATCTATCTATTTCCATCTATTTATCTATCTCCATCTATCTATCTATCTATCACCTATCTATCAGTATCTCCCTCTATCTATCTGTCTGCCTATCTGTCTGCCTGTTGGTGTACGGTCTTTACTGTTATAAAGTCACTTTTTTCAATGCAATTGTAACTTCAAATGGTCACTAAACAAACACTTGTAAGTCGAGGACTATCTGTATTCTATTCGGTTCCATCCCATTCCATTTTGTTCCACGCCATTCTATTCCGGACTCACTTTACAAAGCCAAGATTCGCTTTATGACCAGCGTAATATCCATACTGGGGCCAATGACCCCAACCTTGGATCAGAGTGGGCATTTATTTTTGGCAATCAATAATTTCCCATAAGTAAACGTCCCCTTGGCACAAATCTTTTGCCTTGGCAACGTTTATGCAGGTATTGAAAAACGGGGCAGGTGTTTTATTTTACCTTTTCCAAAATTGCTGGGGTGGTTTACAGAAAAGGCACCATTCCAAAACAAAAAAAAAAAAAAACCCTTCAACAGTGAAAATTTAGGGGAGGAAAAAACTAGAAAGCAAGAATGACCTTCAACTAAGCTGTTTGATGTTCAAAAACATGCCGGGAGTTCATCGGAAAGCTCTCTTTGCAACAGCAACATGCCAAGCCCCTTAGGGAAAATATTTTGTGATTTAGATGGCCACCATGGAGAGAGATTAAACGTATCAACATTGCATGGTTACAAGCAACCATTAACATGGTTACAGCTTCAATACAGGGAGTCCTTCCTTCCTTCCTTCCTTCCTTCTTCTCTCCCTGCTGATCTCTCCCTCCCCTTCCTCCTGGCTTCCTCCATTCATCCATCTCTCCTCCCTTTCTCCCTACTCTAACCTCCATCCCTCCATCTTTTCTCTCCATTCTTTCCTTTCCCCCCACTCCCTTTGTTTGTTCCTTCGATCCGTCCATCTCTCCTCCCTTCCTTCCACTTCCATCCCTCTCTCTCTCCTTTCCTTTCCTTCTTCCCTTCCTTCCTCCCTTTGTTCCTTCCATCCATCATCTCTCCTTCCCTTTCTTACTCTAACCTCTAACCCTCCTCTTTTCTTTCCTTCCTTCCTTTTCTCCTTCCCTTGTTCCTTCCTTCCTTCCATCATCTCCGCTCCCTTCCTTCCTTCCTACTCCAAACTCCATCCCTACCTTTCTCATTTTCCTTCCTTCCTTCCTTCCATCCTTCCTTCCCTTGTTCCTTCCTTCCATCCATCATCTCCGCTCCCTTCCTTCCTTCCTACTCCAAACTCCATCCCAACTTTCTCATTTCCCTTCCTTCTTTCCTTCCTTCCTTCCATCCTTCCTTCCCTTGTTCCTTCCTTCCATCCATCATCTCCGCTCCCTTCCTTCCTTCCTACTCCAAACTCCACCCCCAGCGTTCTCATTTCCCTTCCTTCCTCCCTTCTTTCCTTCCTTCCTTCCATCCTCCTTCCCTTGTTCCTTCCTTCCATCCATCATCTCCACTCCCTTCCTTCCTACTCCAAACTCCATCGCAATCTTTCTCATTTGCCTTCCTTCCTTCCATCCATCCATCCATCCATCCATCCACATCCTTACTCTCACTCACATATTTCCTTCCTTCCTCCCTCCCTCCCTCTCTTTTTTCCCTTTCTCTCTTTCTCCTCCCTCCCTTCCTTCTTTCCTCTTTCTTCCATGAAGTTCCTTGGTCATTTTTCTCCTTTTCTTCACTCTGGGACGAAATAAAAAGAGCACCATAGGGGAAGAAATAAGTTCAGTTAGCAAGGGAGAATCCTGCAGGATTGAAAAGTTTCACTTCTGAGCGATGGTCAACTTTGCAAGGAATTTCACCTCAGCTGCTGCTTTGAACTTCAGGGAGGAATTGTTTCAATAAAACCAATATATGTCTCAAAGATGTAATTTTTGATTCAGTGTGGAATGTCAAACTGAAGCCAAATTGGAAGTTTACCTTCTGGGATAGATCTGTGCGGACATTGACAGAAGGGGGGAAAGGTTATATAAATCTATCACATTTGGGGGCGCTTGTGAAGAACAACTTTCCTACTGGAAAAGTACCAGCTCTGGTTCCTCATTCCTAGAATATTTTGGTTAAAACCCACAAACGCCAACTATCATTCAGAGGACAGGATGGAAATGCCTGCAGGACAGGCGTACAGCCTTCGCTTCAGTTAAAAGCTGCGGCATCCTAAACCGAGCTAAATCCCCCTCAAATGCTGGAGAATTCCTGGAAGCCTGCAGGCACTCAGACAAATCGGCCATCAACTGGCACAGAGAGATAAGCAACGCTTACACACCTTTCAAAAGAGAGAATCAAAAAGGAAACAGAAAGCTCAAAACAGCTCACCCCCAGCAATCAACACCCAGATAAGCAGTGATTAACACAAGCTTAATATTAGACCAACAATCAAGGAGTAAACAAGAATACCCAGTCAAGGAACTTCCAACTGAGGCAGCACTGATGATGTTCCCTAGTTGGGTCGTGAAATGCCGGCAAGAAAACCATCACATTCAAAGACCACCAAGGATCCCTCAGTCCTCCTCCTCCTCTCTGAAACCTCACCCCGTCCTAAGTAACTGGTGATATTATGTAGTTGTGTAATTAAATGTTTGCAAGAAAACAATCCAGCTCAGGAACCCCAAGAACCCACAGCTCGACTAAAATCTCCAACCGATCAGCTGTCCAAGAACTTCAGAAAAGGCCATTTGGAAAGTCGACTCTACCTTCCCTTATTCACCTCCGCTCGGACTTAAAACCAGGCCCATGGAACTTGCTGAAAAAGCGACGTATTTACTCCCAGCTTTACTTCCTGTTTATTTTCATAGCCCTTTCATGCTTCGTGTCACTGGAGCACTTTTGCCTCTATTAGTAAATCATCTCCATGATGATGCAATAGAAGTTCTTTTGATTCCCCAGTAAGTTCGGCGAGAGCTTTGACAGCGAGCGAAAGAGAGAGAGAGAGAGAGAGAGAAAGGGAGAGAGTGAGAGCAGCTTATCTAACAGCCCATATGGAAAAATCCTAACTTAACGTCTGCTCAGAAATACATCCAATGGAACTTTTAATTGCCAGGGAAATATAATTAAGATTTCAGCCTTTACAAGTCCAGGGGCTGAGGTGTAACGGAAAACACAGATTTATCTCATGCACGGTTGAGCCTCTTAAACTCCCGCGCTGTGCAAGAATAAACATTTCTGACTTTCCAGTCTGCTCCGTCTATTATCGTCACGGTTCGTTGCGCAGTCAGCCAGATGTTCAGGCTGGGATTTGGCATTTTTATCCGCCTCTCGGGTCCTTGCCAAGGACTTGGGATAGGCAGGTGTGGTTATTTGATGGACTTAAAGGTCTCGTCATAGGATGTGGCCTTGCTTGATTCTATCCCTAGGATTGCATTGGCTTTTTGGGACGCCAGCGCAGACAGCTGGCTCATATGTAACAGAAGAAGAGAATAAGAGAGTTGGAAGGGACCCTGGAGGTCTTCTAGTCCAACCCCCTGCCCAGGCAGGAAACCCTACACCACTTCAGACAAAGGGTTATCCAACATCTTCTTAAAACCTTCCAGTGTTGGAGCATTCACAACTTCTCAGGCAAGTTGTTCCACTTATTAATTGTTCTGTCAGGAAATTCCTCCTTAGTTCTAAATTGCTTCTCTCCTTGATGAGTTTCCACCCGTTGCTTCTTGTCCTGCCCTCAGGGGCTTTGGAGAATAGCTTGACTCCCTCTTCTTTGGGGCAGCCCCTGAGATATCGGAAGACTGCTATCATGTCTCCCTTAGTCCTTCTTTTCATCAAAGTAGACATACCCAGTTCCTGCAACCGTTCTTCAGATGTTTGAGCCTCCAGTCCCCTATAATCCTCTTTGTTGCTCTTCTCTGCACTCTTTCCAGAGTCTCCACATCTTTTTTACATTGTGGTGATCAAAACTGGATGCAATATTCCAAGTGTGGCCTCACCAAGGCATCATAAAGTGGTATCAACACTTCACGTGATCTTAATTCTATCCCTCTCTTAATGCTGCCTAGAAATGCGTTGGCTTTTTTGGCAGCTGCCACACACTGCTGGCTCGTATTTAAATGGTTGTCCACTAGGACTCCGAGATCCCTCTCGCAGTTACTACTATTGAGCAAGGTACCACATTATACTGTACCTGTGCATTTGGTTTTAATCTTTGATTAGCTTCCATCCGTTGCTTGTCGTCCTGCCTTCAAAGGGTCCTTTGAAGAGCAGGCTGGCTCCCTCTTCTTTGTGGCAGTCCCTCAAATCTTGGAAGACTGCCGTCATGTCTCCTTAGGTCCTCCTTTTCATTAAACTCAACATCAGTCAGGGTGGGATTCAGCCTGTTCGGACCAGATGCTAATTTTACATCTGGTTCGCCGAACTGGTAGGGTTTTTTTTTATTATTTTTTTAAAATTTGATTTATTCAATCAAGATGAAGAGAAGATTTAAATTTGGATTATGGAGATAAGAAAAATTTCTTTTTGGACACAATTGTACGATTATAATTATATATGCATAATTATATATATTATATCGCATCTTTTATGTTTTTGTTTTTTAGTTAAGGGGTATAGTTGGGATAAAACTATTTGATATGGAGATGCAGGTGATATACTATATTTTATTATAAGGGGGATTGAGTTTGGTATATGATTAGTAATGTTAATATTAATGGATTACAGAAAGGTATGATATTTCTTAAATTGGTTTGAGTATTCTAAGTACTTTATTGATTGATAAATGAATATTGATGGTTGGTCATTATTATTGGTACAATATTGGTTAATTTTAGAAAAACATTAATATTTATAGTTTATTGATATACTTCTTTGTTATAAGTATTGGGTTTGTGTTGTTTGTTTTTTCCTTTTTTTCTTTTTTTTTTTCTTCTTCTTTCGAAATTTTTTTAACTTAGAATTTGAATATTTAAAAAATTTTTCTTTTCTTGTCTTAAACTTACTTCTTTTAAAATGTGTAGCGGAAGTCAAGGGGGGGATGGGGAGGGAAGGGGTTGGGGTAGAAGGAGGGTAGGGGGGAGGGGTTGGGAGGCGGGGGTTGGGGTGGGGGGGGGGAAATGAAAAAATTTTGTATTGTAAAACTTTTTCAATAAAAAAAAAATTTGATTTATATGCCGCCCTTCTTTGGAGACTCAGGGCGGCTTACAATGCATTAAGCAACGATACGTTAAGCTGGCCCCACGCACCCTGCCTCGCCCCTTCCCTCCCCAGAGTCTCCACACAGCCCGTTTTGGATGCAAGATAAGCATAGGGCCTGCACGGAGGCCCTGGCAGGGTGAAAAACAGGCCTCCGGAAGTTCCAGAAATCCAAAAATCTGGAAATGGGCCCATTTCTGGCCTCCAGAGGGTCTCCAGAGCCCGGAGGAGGCCATTTTTTGCCCTCCCGGAGACTTGAGGAAAGCCTCAAAAATGCCCCACCCCCTGCACCACGGAGCAGGAGACCGAATAGGCCACGCCCCTCGTGGCCACGCCCACCCAGCAATCGGGCAGAGAACCGGTTGCTAAAATTTTTCAATCCCGCCCCTGACATAAATCCCTATCTTCAGTGCCGTTGTAACTGCCGACCGTCACGAAACAAATGTAAGTCGAGGACTCCCTGTACTCAAGCAGGATGAGGCTGGGACTCGCCCATCACCCTAGACCAAGAGTCGGCAACCTGCGTCTCTGGAGCCGCATGTGGCCCTTTCACCCCTCTGCTGCGGCTCCCTGTCCACTAAAGAAAAGAAAAGTTTCAGAAGAAAACAGAACGTTTAATTCAACTACAAATGCTAGTTTTGTGGCCCTCAGAATAGTCAGGCACGGGAAGGGTTTTGTGGCTCCCGGTTTTCTTTTCTGTGGAAACGGGTCCAAATGGCTCTTTGAGTGTTGAAGGTTGCCGACCCCTGAGATAAACCAAGAAGCCTGCAGTTCAGACAAGCCCAGATGAAGGTTTGGTCCTTAAGAAGAACGTACTTCTTTAATAGTTTCTCGAGAAATCTTATTCTTAGCTTGAAGTCAAGCGCTTTTCTGCTTGTTCAGCACAACTCCCAGATAGGCTTTGATGGGGAATTAGAGGCTGCCCTCCATTTTTATCCCCTTCTCTGCAATTTGCACCTTAGAAAAGAAGCGGCAGAAATGTTTCCAAAATCTAGAGTGGGGAGGGAAAAAAAGCCTTTCTCTGGATGGAACAGCTAAAAGTTTCCGTCTTCCTTACAAAGCTGACTTTCTCTGTTAATTCATTTCGCACCGAAAAAAAAGGAGGCCTCCCAAAAATCGGTCCTTTTTGCTGATTCGCCACTATAAAATAGGGGGTCAAACTTTCTAACCACTTGGAGTCAAAAGTCAGATTAGTTGGAATTTCATTAGCGGTCGCCTGCAAAAATCTGAAATTCAAATTTGTGGGCTCGTGTCCGTTTCTGGATCTGGATCAGATTTTGTGGGCTCGTGTCCGTTTCTGGATCTGGATCAGATCTTGGCTGATGGACATCGCCGGGCACTCGAAATCAGCATTTTTCCATTTTTAAGATGGGGAGGGGGGGGGGGACACCAACTCCCAGAACCAAACTTGCCAAGGTTGAAAAAATGCAGCTAGTTTTCCATTTACCATCATTGGTTTAGTTTCAACCCTGAAAAGAGGGATTTTTGACCGGTAAAACTTGCAACCAAGTTTATTGTGTCTTTGTGCATGTCCGGCCTAGGACAGAACACTTCCAAATCGGTTTGTTATATCTTATCTGTTCGTTTATTTTTATTTATTTGGTTTTTAATCCTGTCTTTCTTATTTTGTAAGTAACTCAAGGGTAGCAAATATAGGTAAAACTCCTTCCTCCTCTTGTTTTCCCCATAACAACAATCCTGTGAGGTGGGTTGGGCTGAGAGAGTAACTCACCCAAAGTCACTCAGCTGGCTTTCATGCCTAAAGGTAAAGGTTCCCCTCGCACATATGTACTATTCGTTCCTGACTCTAGGGGGTGGTGCTCATCTCCGTTGCAAAGCTGAAGAGCCAGCGCTGTCCGAAGACGTCTCCATGGTCATGTGGCCGGCATGACTCAACGCCAAAGGCGCACGGAACGCTGTTTCCTTCCCACCAAAGGGGGTCCCTATTTTTCTACTTGCATTTTTTTTTATTGAAAAAGTTTTAGAGACACAAATTTTTCCAGTTTTCCCCCCCTTCCCCTCCCCCCCATGACTTCCCAAGGTGAAATCCAAATCATACCATATCACACAATACCCCCCAGCTATTCTGCCCCCTGTCTATACTATAAATATCTTCATAACATTCAACTAAAAGCTATCTGATACTTCCTTGTTTGATATTATCACATATGGTGGATTTGCAAGAAAGTGAAGGCTTTTTGGATTAAAATTTGGTGGGTTATGCAAAATGTTTTGAAGAAAAAACTCCAATTTTTCTCCTCAATTGTTTTTACTGGGCATAGTTAAGGATTCTTCATTGACTGAAACAAAATTGATATTATATATGGTTATAGCGGCTAGGCTACTGATTGGTCAATATTGGAAAAAAGACGTTATGCCTACTATTGAAGAATGGACTTTGAAGGTGGCCAGTTTTGCAGAAATGGCAAAGATATCAGCATATTTAAAAGACCGGACTCAAGAAACTTTTGTGTGGGAATGGAAGAAATGGATAGATTATGTGCAGAATAAATATCTATTTGCATTTTTTACGTGCTTTCGAACTGCTAGGTTGGCAGAAGCTGGGAACCAGGGATTCGAACCGCTGAACTGCCGACCTTTTGATCGACAAGCTCAGTGTCCTACCCACTGATCCACTGTGTCCTTTCATGCCTAAGGCAGGACTAAAACCAGTGGTGGGATTCACCCGGTTCGTCCCAGTTCAGCAGAATCGGTTTTTGCTGAGTTGGGCGAACCGGTTCGATGTGATCTAAAAACACAGATTTTCCAGAACATGTCTGGTTTTCGTTCAACTTCCTTCCAGCGGGGTGGAGGAGAAAGAAACAAACCCTCCTCGAAAGTCCAAGAGAGGAGCAAAGGAAAGCTTTGATCGCGTTACTCAGGTGAAAACTGTCTCAGGTAGCAGGGGCGGGGCCTGTGCATAAGGTGGCAGCCCAGGGCCAAAGCGACGGTGGAGCATCAAAGGAGTCAGGGAGGGTGAGGAAGCGAGCGGGCATCCTGCCTGCAGCCCCCATGCCACTGCCCCTTCCTGGCCAGAATTGGAATGCTGCCATGTTTAAGTGCCGGTAGATGCCGGCCTTCTCTCCGGCAGGCCTGGGCAGCTGCTGGAGAGAGACAGGCCCATTTCAGCACCTGGTGCCCAGATGCCCTCATTCCCCACAAGCATTTCTTTGCCTATCTGGTTTCCAGCTTCATCGCATTTCTCTGTTGCGTTTCTCGCCTTCGTATGCAGGGAAATAAGGTTTATGGACGAAAGAAAAAGTTCAATCAATCAATTCCAACGTGAAAAAAATAAGATCTTGCAAAGTTGGAATTGATTGATTTTTTTAAAAAATTAGATTTATATACCGCCCTTCTCTGGAGACTTACAAGGTGTTAAGCAATAGCCTTCATACTTTTGTATATTTTTATACAAAGTCAGCTTATTGCCCCCACAAACTGGGTCCTCAATTGACCTCCCTTAGAAGGGATGGAAGGCTGAGTCAACCTTGAGCCTGGTGAGATTTGAACTTACAGTAATTGCAGGCAGCTGAATGTTCTCCTTCCTTCCTTCCTTCCTTCCTTCCTTCCTTCCTTCCTTCCTTCCTTCCTTCCTTCCTTCCTTCCTTCCTTCCTTCCTTCCTTCCTCCTTCCTTCCTGCCTGCCTTCTTCCTTCCTTCCTGCCTGCCTGCCTTCTTCCTTCCTTCCTTCCTTCCTTCCTTCCTTCCTTCCTTCCTTCCTTCCTTCCTTCCTCTTCTTTTTTTTAATTTGATTTATATGCCGCCCTTCTCCGGAGACTCAGGGCGGCTTACAATGCGTTAAGCAATAGCCTTCAGACTTTTGTATATTTATACAAACTCAGCTTATTGCCCCCACAAACTGGGTCCTCAACTTACCTACCTTAGAAAGGATGGAAGGCTGAGTCAACCTTGAGCCTCGAACTTGCAATAATTGCAGACAGCTGGATGTTAATAACAGGCTTTAGTCTGTTTTTAGCCTCTTGAGCTATCCAGGTTCATGGATTGAAGGTTTTGGGGTTTTTTATAATCCCACAAATTTTTGTTTCCCTGCACACGACGGAGAAATGCAATAGAGCTGGAAATCAGGGAGGCAAAGAGATGCTTGGGGAAGCGAGGGCATCTAGACGGTGGTGGGTGGGGCAAGCTCCATGGTGCTGCACTGCAAAGGAGGAATGGGCTACGGAGTGGCTGGAGCGAGGGAAGGAGGCCACTTTCCCTCTTTCTTCTCCCTGTTCCTCCTCCTTCCCTTGTGCCGGCCGCTCAGTTTTTTCCATTGCCGCGCAGAGCCCAGGATGCAGTTTGATAGCAGGGTGGTAATTTAATAACTTGTTCCCCCAGGGTCAGGTTCAGAGGTGGGTTTCAGCAGGTTCTGACCAGTTCTGGAGAACCGGTAGCAGAAATTTTGAGTAGTTCGAAGAATCGGTAGTAAAAATTCAGACTGGCCCCACCCTCATTTATTCTCTGCCTCCCAAGTCCCAGCTGATCGGGAGGAAATGGGGATTTTGCAGTATCCTTCCCCCGGAGTAGAGTGGGAGCCACACTGACAGAACCAGTAGTAAAAAATTTTGAAACCCACCAGAGGTCAGGTTGGCTATCATGGGAGGCTCTTCCCACATGTGTGGTGGAGCTGGAGGACGGAGATGGGCCACGCCTCCAACAACAGCCAGTGGTGGGATTCTGATCTGTCCCCCCCCCTTCAGAGACCCACAAAAACACAGCCAGCCGAGGGTTAAGAATCACTTGGCACACTCCGCAGTTCTTATCTCAACCTTGGCAGCGATATGCACACCGTCTGCCAAGGACTTTATTAGTTTACACAAACAAGAAAATCACCTACGTAGCTTTGCCGTTCATCTAGCTTCCAAGACTACGAGGTTGCTCCGTTTGTTTAGCTTTGTTCGTCACAAACTTCGTGACTCACTGGCCTGTCTTATATAGACAGGCTTCTGGGTGTGGTCCAGTGACTCACTGATCCCATGACTCCAATCAGTGACTCAGGACTATTTCCTCATACGCCGCAGCTGCAATACTCTTTTGTCTCGCCTTCTTTGGCGTGCGTCCAGGAATGACGTCTCTCCGTCACTCTCATCTGAGACACCTGTTTCCCCACTACTTGGCTCTCTTTCAGCTGGCACCTGAGCCGGTGCCAGAGGGGGGGGGGCTGGGAGATCTGGCTGGCTCCTCTTCCTCCTGCTCAGAGCTTCCTTCCTCCAAAGGGATAGGCTCAGAGGACGGGGCCACAACAGATTCAAGTAATTTAACAACCGGTTCTCTGCCCTAATGATTTCTTCCAACAACCAGTTTGCCAAACTGCTCAGAAAGTTAACAACCGGTTCTCCCGAAGCGGTACGAACCGGCTGAATCCCACCACTGACAACAGCCGACCTGACTCCGTTGTTCAATGATTTGAATTCCACCCTGACCAGAACTCGCTCTTTCCTGGTGATTGGC
>JAWJVD010000136.1:0-130178 GCA_038048745.1 Coluber constrictor foxii | reverse complement strand
TTATAGAAAAGAGCTGAATGTTTATTCAAGAAAGGATTTGGAGCCTTTTGTTGAGTTCTTGGGGAAAAAAGGGGGGAGAAAAAAAAGATGAGATAAAGACAGTCCTACACCAGTGTTTGGGATAGAAATGCTTTTTATAAGCAAGTTCCTGCAAAAAATCAAAAGCATGTTCCTTACGCTTTGGCATTATTCTGTATAATTAAGGCTACTTCCAATGTATATATCACACGCATACAAATATCTATCTATCTATATGAATATGAATTCATCGTCACATTCATATTCCAAAGCTGCCATTTCAAGGGCTTTTCAATTCTGCCTATCGCGATCCACCCATTTTTATTTTATTCTATTTTTTGTTTTACCATTTGGATTGCGACGCTGATAAAGCTCTTGGGATTTTTATATTCTTTACTATGTTAATTAACCACTTTCCCTTTGATCTCCCTTATAGTGGAGAACAGTGAAAGACAATCTCAGTGGGGAATCTCCGAAACTCTATTCATCTCCTCATCTCCCACAATGGGAAGATCAGAGGGAGACAACATTTCTCTCGCTGAATGCAACAGCTTGCCTGGCTTTTTAAATAAAACCCCATCATTATTTTATGCGCCGTGGGGACGAAGGTGAAGCAATTACTCGGGGAAAGCGAGCAAAATATAAACTTGGCTTCAACCTGCAAAGAAGGGGGAAGAAAGGAAGGAGAAGAAGAAGAAAAAGAAGAAGGAAACGGCCAACTGAATGTGTTCCCTAAGTTGGAAGGAATAAATATCACATAAGCGATTTGTTCTATTCTGTAATTCGTGTTTGTTTTATTCTTTTTTTTTTCTTTTGGCCTGCTTACTGTTATTCGTTTTTTACAAATTCAACTGCTTCTGGAATCACTTTAATACCACTTTATTTCATAATCAATAACCTTTTGATGATGTCACACTTGGAATATTGCATCCAGTTTTGGTCGCCACGATGTAAAAACGATCTTGAGACTCTAGAAAGAGTTGCAGAGAAGAGCAACAAAGATGATTAGGGGATGGAGGCTAAAACATACGAAGAACGGTTGAAGGAACTGGGTATGTCTAGTTTTAATGAAAAGAAGGACTAGGGGAGACATGATAGCAGTCCTCCAATATGCTCAGAAACTGCCACAAAGAAGAGGGAGTCAAGCTATTCTCCAAAGGACCTGAAGGCAGGACAAGAAGCAATGGGTGGAAACTAACCAAGGAGAGGAGCAACCTGGAATTAAGGGGAAATTCCCTGACAGTGAGAACAATTAATCAGTGGAACAATTTTCCTCCAGAAGTTGTGAATGCTCCAACACTGGAAGTTTTAAGAAGAGATTGGATAACCATTTGTCTAAAATGGTATTGGGTTTCCTGTCTGAGCAGGAGGTTGGACTAGAAGACCTCCAAGGTCCAATTCTGTTGTTCTGTTCTGTTCTGTTCTGTTCTGTTCTAGTCTAGTCTACTCTATATCTAGCCTAGTCTAGTCTAGCCTTACCCTACCCTACCCTACCCTACCCTACCCCCTACCCTACCCTACCCTACCCTACCCTACCCTACCCTACCCTACCCTACCCCCTACCCTACCCCTACCCCCTACCCTACCCTACCCCTACCCTACCCCTACCCTACCCTACCCTATTCTATTCTATTCTATTCTATTCTATTCTATTCTATTCTATTCTATTCTATTCTATTCTATTCTATTCTATTCTATTCTATTCTATTCTATTCTATTCTATTCTATTCTATTCTATTCACTCAAGCCAGATGGGTGGGAGATGATGGAAATGGTGGTAGACATTGTTCCGTGCGGTAGAATCCAGGCAGGATGTGATGGGCTTCGTCTTTCAATGCCTCCAGAAGTTATAAATGTTTCAACACTGGAGGTTTTTAAGGAGAGATTGGACAGTCATTTGTCTGAAATGGTATACAATGTCCTGCTTGAGCAGGGGGGTTGGACTAGAAGGCCTCTTAAGGTCCCTTCCAACTCTGTGATTCTAAATGTAAAGTGGTAGGGAAAAAAAGAGTGACCCCCTATAGTGTCAGCCACAGCAGTGGAGATCTGGAACACAATTAAAATACCTTGAAATGGTGATCATGGAGTTACCAGCCAATCAAGCCTAGCCTGGAGATTTGCAAAGGTTTGGGTAGGAAAAGACACAGGATCAATCATGAATGATTGATGACATCTGCTTAGGCAGGAACAGCAATGAAGCCATCATTCAAATTCACACCTTGAGGCTGGCATAACTGTCTTGTCTTCCGTGCTCTCTACGTTCCTTTACTAAGTATTATAAAAGGCCCCCTTTGCCTAAGAGTTCTACACATTATGAGTTAGCTGGCTCTTCCTTCCTCAGGGCCTGAGTTAAATTACAATGCCAAAGGATACCCGGAATGATAGATACTCACAGCTTCTTCTTCTCCTTCTTTTTCTTCTTCTTTTCCTCCTCCTCCTCTTCTCTTCCTCCTCCTCTTTTCTTCTTCTTCCTCCTCCTCCACCTCCTCCTAAATATCCTCCTCCTCCTCTGAAATATTTGTTTATATAATCTATAATCTACTATTTTTACTGGTCAAATAAGGATGAGAAAGTTTACAACTATTTATAGACCCCCTTCAATAAAGGGAGAAGGATTTATCATGGTTTTGTATTTATTTTTATTTTAAGCATCCAGTTAGGGTGGATTTTTTTTAATGTTTAATATTGGTCAATTCCCCCCCTTTTTTTGTATCCCCCCCTATTTTGTATTATTGTTTCACCATTGGACGTGTAGACCATCAATTAAATACAAGAGTCACAATTTATTAAGATAAAATAAAAATGAAAAAAAAAAACAGTCTTCATTAAGACAAGTAAAAATTGTGCATATATAGATGCTTTTTCAGCTTTTAAATACCTTTTTCTCAGCTGGCATTGTCTTCAGATTTTGCAGAAAGTCTCAAGAAATCCTGAATTTTTTTCTGGTCACTCCCATCGATGACCTAACCAGGTTTAATCCATCTTAATTCTCTTGAGATTAACTACAATTGCTTAACTGCTGGATTCCAGGAAATCCAGGAACTGGGTAGGTCCAGTTTAGAGAAAAGGACAGGAGCAGGGGTGAAATCCACCATATTCTGACAAGTTCTGGAGAACCGGTAGTGGAAATTTTGAGCAGTTCAGAGAACCGGCAAATACCACCTCTGGCTGGCCCCAGAGTGGGGTGGAAATGGAGATTTTGCAAATATCCTTCCCTCAGGAGTGGGGAGGAAATGGGGATTTTGCAGTATCCTTCTCCTGGAGTCGGGTGGGAATGGAGATTTTGCAGTATCCTTCCCCTGGAGTTGGGTGGGAATGGAGATTTTGCAGTATCCTTCCCCTGCCATGCCCACCAAGCCACACCCACAGAACCGGTAGTAAAGAAATTTGGATTTCACCCACTGGACTGGTGGTGACATGATAGCAGTCTTCCAGTATCTGAAGGGCTGCCACAAAGAGGGGGGGGGGGGTCAACATATTTTCCAAAGCATCAGAAAGCAAGACAAGAAACAATGGATGGAAACTAATCAAGGAGAGAAGCAATCTGGAATTAAGGAGAAATTTCCTAACAGTGAGAACAATTAACCAGTGGAATAGCTTAATCAAAATCATAATCATAAGTTTATTTGTCAAGCTTATTTAAGATAACAGGTAAAAGTCTAAGTATAATTATGAATACATGAAATATATACAAATAAAAAAGGGATATTATGACAGGGATGGTAGGCACGCTGGTGGACTTATGCACGCCCCTTACAGACCTCTTAGGAATGGGGTGAGGTCAACTGTAGACAGTCTTAGGTTAAAGTTTTGAGGGGTTTGGGGAAGAAACCACAGAGTCAAGTAGTGCATTCCAGGCATTGACCACTCTGTTGCTGAAGTCATATTTTCTGCAATCGAGTTTGGAACAGTTTACCTTGAGTTTGTATCTATTATTTGCTCATGTATTGTTGTGGTTGAAGCTGAAGTAGTCATTGACAGGAAGGACATCATGGCAGATAATTTTATGTACTACGCTTAGGTCAGACTGAAGTCGGCGTAGTTCTAAGTTGTCTAAAGCCCAAAAATTTGTGAGTCTGGTGGCATAAGATATTTTATTGCGGTTAGAGGAATGGAGGACTTTTCTCGTAAAATATCTCTGGACTCTCTCGATTGTATTTATGTCCGATATGCAGTGCGGATTCCAGACAGATGGGCTGTATTCAAGAATTGGTCTAGCAAAGGTTTTGTATGCTCTAGTTAGAAGTGCAACACTACCAGAGAAAAAGCTACACAAGATTAAAAAAATAAAAGAAAATTAAAAAGCTTGCCTCCAGAAATCGTGGGGCGCTTCATCACTGGAAGTTTTCAAGAAGAGATTGGACAACCATTTTTCCGGATTGATATAAGGACCTTCAAGGTGCTTTCAAACTCTATTCTGATTGATTGATTGATTGATTGATCGGATGTTTAGGTGATCCCTTTTTTCCTTTTTTTGTACTTTCTTCTTCTTTTTTTCGTTTTACCATTGGATGTATAGACTATCATTAGAACTCGAGTCACAATTTATTAAGATTAAAAAAAGAAAAGGACAAAACAAGAACGAAAAATCCATTCTTAACTAAGACAAGTAAAATTGTGCCTTTGCAGATTATCTTTTCAGCTTTTAAACGCCATCTTCTCTGTTGGCATAGTCATTAGATTTCACAGAAAGTATCATGAAATCCTGAATTCCTTTCTGGTGTCTCCCATTCCATGACCTAACTGGGTTTAATCACCATCTTATCTCTCTTGAGATCAACTAGCGGATTGCTTAATGGCTGGATTCTACATTACAGCAACCCCTGTATTTGAAATTAAATAGGACAACTGAACCAGGAGTATGAGGCTTGTAGCATTGCACTGGAATTGTTTTGGGACCGGATTAGACGATGGCTTTTGTGAAAGTTCATTTCTGAAATGGCTTCTCTGTGCTTAGGTTCCTTGAGAGGGGGGGGGAAAAAAATCCAGCATAAATTGGTTGCGTTTTGGAACTGTGATATTCTAAGCTTCTGTTTGTTTCAAGCTTGCAAGGAAAACTAGGAAGAGAAAATATTTTCGTTTAGCTGGGGTGGTATATTTGTAGTACAACACCCTACAATACTGCTGTAGTATTTTATTGGTATAATTTTATATTTTTAAATATTGTAAACCCACCCAGAGTTACCCTGTGGTGAGATGGGCAGCCAGTACTTTTGATGGATACATGGATAGATAGATGGATGGATGGATAGATGATGGAGGTAGGTAGGTAGATAGGTAGCGTAGGTAGGTAGGTAGGTAGATAGATAGATAGATGATGGATGGAGATAGAAAGAAAGAAAATAAAAGAAAGAAAGAAAGAAAGAAGAAAGAAAGAAAGAAAGAAAGAAAGAAGAAGAGGAAGGAAGGAAGGAAGGAAGGAAGGAAGGAAGGAAGGAAGGAAGGAAGGAAGGAAGGAAGGAAGGAAGGAAGGAAGGAAGGAAGGAAGGAAGGAAGATTTCTCCTGGGAATACTTAAAACAGAATTTGATAGAAAGATAAGGTATTTGATTTTACACATATTAACAACGGCAAGTATTGCATTCGCACAATATTGGAAGGAATGAAATACATCACCAGAGGGACTGATCATTCAGAAGATATATGAATGTGCCGAAATGGATAAATTTACCCTAGAACTAAAAGAAAAAGATGATTCGGAATTGTACGCAGTTTGGGAAAAATGGTATACTTGGATAGACAATAGAAATAAAAATTGGAAATATACATAAGGCTATTGAGGTTTAGATATTGAATGTATATAATGCATATACTGTATGGAACGTTGATCTGAAGTATATAAAAATGAGAATCTGTTGATTATGTACTAGAGTTGTGCAAAGGAAAATTGTAATAAAAAGTACTTTAAAAAAAAGCTTGCAAGGGAAGAAATATTTCTTGATAAACACAGGCTCCTGGCAAAATGCTTTTTTTTAAAAAAATAAGTTTTTTATTTTTAAACAAACAATTCATCATTAATCAATCAGTGTAACATCTGGGTACAATTTTTTTTTTGTGTCATCCTAATCAACATTTATCATCTTTTTCTTAGTTACATATTTATCTTTCTTCTTACATTTAAATTTAATGCATGATAACATATTTTCCCCCATGTTTCTTATTTTTCCATTGTCTACTGTCTATATTCAATCTCTATCCATTGATAAAATTGACGACACCAAAAACTAAATATAATATAATATAATATATAATATAATATAATATATAATATAATATAATATAATATAATATAATTAATATATATAATATAATATAATATAATATAATATAATATAATATAATATAATATAATATAATATAATATAATATAATATAATAGGTCAACTCAGCCTTCCATCCTTTCTAAGGTAGATAAATTGAGGATCCAGTTTGTGGGGACAATAAGCTGACTTTGTATAAATATACAAAAGTATGAAGGCTATTGCTTAATGCATTGTAAGCCGCCCTGAGTCTCTGGAGAAGGGCGGCATACAAATCTAATTAATATATATATATATATTATATACTATATATATATATATATATATATATATATATATATATATATATATATATATATCATAGCATAGCATAGCATAGCATAGCATAGCATAGCATAGCATAGCATAGCATAGCATAGCATAGCATAACATAAAACATAACATAACATAACATAACATAAAGCATAACATAACATAACATAAAACATAACATAACATAACATAACATAACATAACATAACATAACATAACATAACATAACATAACATAACATAACATAACATAACATAACATAACATAACATAACATAACATAACATAACATAACATAACACATTATATATTATTACAAACTATTCTAAAAATACGAGTTCCAGGTATATTAGTAAAGAATTTTAAAATTTTAAGTTCTGGAGCTCGCAGAATGTCTGCTTCTTTTTATGCATACATAATACATACATACATACATACACACATATATATATACATACAGCAATTTAGCAATGGATAGAGATTGAATATAGACAATAGACAATGTAAAAATAAAGAAACATGCGCAAAATATTATTTTTTTTTAAAAAAATAAACTTTATTGGTTTTCAAACATAAAATATATAAAAAATTTTCCATGCTGTTTACATCGGAGGAGCAGCATTTATACATATTTACAATAATCACGTAGGTATCACTAATTACAATCACTTATCCTATCATCACCTTTTAGTTCTGTTTTTCACTTTCTCATTTATCCCATTTGTACCATGGGCAAAATACTCTTGTTATCGGAGGGATTGTAACACCAATAGAGGGAGGCTAAATCGGTTGAAGCAGTGAAAATGCACACCTCCTTAGCTCACACTTGTGCTTCTGTCTATCCAGTGTTTTCCCCATTTGCTGTCAGGGAACCAGCATCTGCCAAGCAGGACTTATCCGCTTTCCAAAACAAGATGTGAAGGTTTACACCAAATCATAGCCAGTTGTGGAAACAACCTAACTGGCATATGGCTTGTTTAATATCACATCCGAAAGGATGAAGCTGGATGTTTTTAAAAGGCTGGTTCGGGTACAGCAAATGGCTTGGCGTTTCCCATTATGATTTTTGGACAGACTACGTTGATGGCTCCAGGATATTCCAGGGTGGTTTGAATATATCTTTTCTGGTTCCCTAGAGCTTTTGATCCATTTGTCAGAAATGGTGTTTAGTTTAGTTTAGTTTATTTCGGATTTATATACCGCCCTTTCTCCAAAAAGGGATTCAGGGTGGTGAACAGCCAAAAAATTAAAATACATAAAATACAAAAGTTATAAGGAACTAAAATGAATAAATTTAAATCCTTGGCTTCTCAATTTAAAACCCCGAATCCATATAATTTAAAAACCCTATTAAAAAACCCTTTGGGCTAGGCCGGCTTGTTGGAATAGGTAAGTCCTCAGGACCTTACGGAAGGTGCGAAGATCCGGGATCAATCGTATACTAGGAGGCAGCTCATTCCACAGGGTGGGTGCCCCCACAGAGAAGGCTCTCCTCCTGGGGGCCATCAGCCGACACTGTTTGGCCGAAGGCACCCTGAGGAGGCCCTCTCTGTGTGAGCGTACTGGCCGGTGGGAGGTTATCGGTAGCAGCAGGCGGTTTCGCAAATACCCTGGCCCTATGCCATGGAGCGCTTTAAAGGTGAGAACCAACACCTTGAAGCGCACCTGGAAGACCACCGGGAGCCAGTGCAGCTCGCGCAGGAGAGGTGTTACGTGGGAGCGCCAGGTTGCTCCCATAATTGCCCGTGTGGCTGCATTCTGGACCAGGAAGGAAAAGGAAGAATGGAGGGAGGGAGAAATGAAGGAAGGTGGGAGGAGGAAAGGAGAGGAAGGGAAAGAAAGAAGGAAGGAAGGTAAGAAGGAGAGGAGGGAAGGAAAGAGAATGGAGGGAATGAAGGGGAGGAGGAAGGAGTGAGGGAAAGAAGAGAGAGGGAATGAAATGGAGGAGGAAGGGAAGGAAAGAAGGAAGGAAGGGAGGAAGGAGGGAGGGAGGAAAGGAAGGAAGACGGGGAGGAGGAAAGGAGGGGAAGGGGAAGGAAGGAAGGAAGGAAGGAAGGAAGGAAGGAAGGAAGGAAGGAAAGAAGGAAAGAAGGAAGGCGGGAAGGGGAGGGAGGGGAGAGAGGGAGGAATACCAAACCCAACCACATATCTGCCCTCTGAAGACACTTTCCACAATCTCCCTTGCTCTGTTGAATTCTAATATTGTTAAGGTGAAGAGAAAAGGCTGTGGTTGAATGTTAAAATCCTTCCTCTGCAGAAAATTCCAGGACTATCCTGGGACTTTCCAGGCAAGGCTGAGAAAGACTTGAGTCCAAAACATCTTCTCGTACTGTAGATGGCACTGAATATTCAAGACTTTCTTAAGACCACAACAGAAAATGTACCCAGGGATATGAGACAAGGCAGCAAAGACGGGCCTATATTAAGGGGAGGAAAATGTCACTTTTTGTTGTCCCTGCTCTGTGTGTTGGGCATGCCAATTGAAATAACAGCCTGTGTGGCCAGGCCTTCCACTCTCAAAAACTCCTGAAGATGTCCATGCATCCGTGACAAGTCTTGGAGGACCTCTGGGAGATGCAAGCAAGACTTCTGAAGACAATTGACAGCTCTCAGGTCCCAGATTGTGCATCCTTGATGCGGGAGGGTCCCTGTAGACAAGGATACCACCAGCACAAGGTCCTCTCCACCCAACCCAAGTCCTGCAGATGGCACTCTTAAAGCAAGAAACGAAGGGAGGGTCAGTGTGGGACGAGGCACGAAGTTAACCTTAGCTGGGAGGTAAGAAATAGAAGCTCTTACATCTCTTTTCATCTAGATTTCTTTTTCCACTCTCTAGAAATCGGCTAAATGCTTAGAGAAATGCATTTGAGAAGAAGCTCTTAACCAAATGTCATATATTCTGTATTAGATTTTACTGGTCACAGGAGGGTGAAATGCAGATTTAAGCATTCTCTCTCTCTTTCTCTCTTCTCCCTTTTTCTGGCTTTCTTCCTCTCTCCTTTTCTTTCGCTCTTTCTCTCACTTGTTCCCTTTTTTCTCTTGCTGTTTTTCTCTCTCTTTCTTACTCCTTCTCTATTTTTCTGTGATTCTCTCTTTTTCTCCCTTTTACTCTTTCTCTTTTTCATTTTCTCTTGCTCTCTCTTTTCTCCTTCTTTCTTCTTTTTCTCTCGCTTTTTCTTTCTTGTTCTCTTGCTTTCTTTTCCAATTCTTTCTCTTTCTCTCCCTTTCACTTTGCCTCTTTGTTTTCATTTTTTCTTGCTCTTTCTCTCTTTTCTGCCTTTCTCTTGCTCCTTCTTCCTTTTTCTCTTGCTTTTTCTTGTTCTCTTTGCTCTTTCTTTTGCTCTCTTTTTCCCTTGCTCTCTTTCTTTTTTTCCTTCCCTTTCACTCTTTCTCTCACATACTCTCTCTCTCTTTCTCCTTCTCTTTCTCTCTTTCTCTTTGGAAATCAGAAGTCTTAGGTATCACCAAAAAAATAAAATATAAAATAAAAATAGAAATGAAATACTTGTTTTCATTGGTCGCTTTATGGGGCCTCCTCCCCCTCTTCCTCTACCCATCAGCTTCTAATGTTTATTTTCAGCTGCTGTGTGCTTTACGGGCACTTGCCTCTCCTCCAAATCTTCAGGGAATAACTTGTCAGCTTCAAACTTTCCTTCCCCTCCTCGCCCCCTCCCAAAGTTATCCGTCGAAGAGAATCTACATATTATTACCACGATGGAACTGAAGCTGACTTATTTATTAAGTATCATCTGCTCCCTTCAACGGTAATGACCTTCGCATGAAAAATAAAGATACGGGAAAGATGCACAGAGAAGCATCCATAAAAATTATGTACACATTATTACAACTTGCCTTGTCTGAAATAAAGGAGGTCTGAGGTGGCCCTCCAAGCACGGGAGTCCCTCCAAAGCATGAGAGATCAAGAAGGTTGATGGTCCAAGATGGCAGTTAGCAAACCAAACACATTTATCTTATAGTAATTGGCTTTTTCTTGTCAAGCGTTGTGGGGCCATGCTGACATGTTTGTCTAAGACAGGCGGTAGTTATCTTATGTTTATCCATTAGAGATTGGGTTAAGTTGACACGCTCCAGTATTAAAAATAATATATTGATGGCAATTAAATTTTCAACGTGTAAGCAAACATTGCTTGGAGAATTATCGTTTTTTTGGTTTTGCATTGATTGGAAGCGCCTTCATATTTCATCCAAGGGTACAAGGGGGATTTTCCGAGCAGCTTGCTACATTTAAAAATAATAATAATAATAATAATAATAATAATAATAATAATAATAACAACAACAACAATAATAATAAACTGTAGCAAGAAATAAAACAATAAAGTAAAATTCAATAAAATTAAAAATGTATAGCTCCGCCGAATATCAGCCCCAGAAAACTAGCATTGAAACTGGAGGTTATTGTTGATATGGATTTTAAACCCACATGCCAGACTGAAAATACTAGAAATAAATAGAGATCAAATTGGATTATCTCCTCCGGCAAGGAGGTCTTCGGATGGACGTGCCAGGGAAATTGCTGGAGGTAGAAGCTTACTGACACTCTGAACAAAATAAACACTGAAGATTATCATGGACCAAGGGACTTTTATGATAGTGAGGGGACTTCTATCTTAGGGAACTCTCACTATCATAAAAGTCTCTTGGTGCGTGATAATCTTCAGAGTTTATCTTGTTCAGAGTGTCAGTAAGTTTCTTACTTGGTGTAGTGCAGCAAGTGTCAGCAACTCGCGGCTCCAGAGCTGCATGTGGCTCTTTGACCCCTCTCCTGCGGCTCCCTGCCAACCCGGTTGTGCGATCTGCACCCCGCCCAAAGAATGCACGAGCCTCTCTGCAGAGCCTTCAGTGGCTGAAGCGCCCCTAGCGTTTTCTCCCACACTCCCCGCATGTGGCTACTTTTTGCAATTCCGTGTCCTTCGTGTGCTCAGCACCAGCCACAGTCACCCTTCGTTTTGGTTCAGGAAGGAGGGGAACGGGAACGGGAGGAGCAGCCGCCACTGCTGGATGCAGGGTGGGAAGAGCTCCGGCTCTCCCGTGCAGCATGGCTGGCTACTCACCTGATCATGCAATGGCGGAAGAGGGAGGAGGAATCACCATCGTCATGATCCCGGCCCAGGAGGGTATCCTGCTTGTGTGCATGAGAGAGAGATGAGAGAGAGAGAAAAGGGGAGAAAAAGAGAGAGAAAAATGAGAAAATGATGGAGGGAGAGAATGAGAGAGAGGAAAGAAAATTGAGAGAGAGAGAGAGAGAGAGAAGGGGGAGAGGAAGAGGAAAAAGAGAAAAAACAAAGGAGGGAGAGAAAAAGAAATGGGAGAGAGAAAAGGGGAATAAAAAAGAGAAATGAGAAAATGATAGAGGGAGAGAAAGAGAGGAAGAAGAGAGAAACAAATAAGAGAGAGAAAGAAAAGGAAGCACGAAGCCGAGAACACCAGCCTGAAGAATGAGACTTCGTCGAAACGTCGCCAAGATCCAATTTTACGCAGGAGAAGACCCAAATAACCAAAGACCTACATACAGACACCCGCGAAAACCTCAGAAAACATATATATATATATACACACACTGAACAAAACTCCGCATTGGTGACAGGAAGGGCATCTGGCCATTAAAGCACTCTGCTAGCTCCATTCAGTTGCCCAGACTCCACCCCGCAAGGGATTATGAGGTCAATAAAAGATGGTGATGATGATAGAATCAAAATCACGTGAAGTATTATAAAGTAAAGCTTAATAAAACCTTAGTAAGAACACATCCACAATACTGTATCCAGTTTTGGATATTACAAATATGTTGAGACTTTGGAAAAGGTCCAGAGAAGAGCAACTAAAATGATTAAAGGCCTGGGGACTAAAATATAAGAAGAATGGTTGCAGGATTTGGGTTTGACTAATCTAGAGAAAAGAAGGACTGGGACCTGATAGCAGTCTTCCAGTATTTAAGGGGCTGCATCCAGTTTTGGTCCCTCCAAAAAAGATGCTGAGACTTTGGAAAAAGAGCAGAGAAGAGCAATTGGGATAATTCAAAGTCTGGAGACCAAAACATATGAAGAACAATTGCAGAAACTCGATCAGGTGTGGGAGCATCAAATGAAGGCCTTGTGATGTAACAACATATTGATTTAAAACCAGAACTGTTCCTATTGGGTATCCTACCAGAAAAAAAATAGCAAAGAAAATATTTATTTATTATACATGTATTAACAGCTGCAAGGACTTTTATGCACAATATTGGAAAGCAGAGAGAATAACTTTGGAAGGAGAAGTAATTAAAAAAAAATCAGATTGTGCAGAAATGAATAGACTGACTTTCATGATTAAAGAAAGAGAAGATTCAAAATACTTTATGATATGGAATCAATTCTATTATTGGTTAGAAAAGAGATACAAATAAGTAAATTAATAGTTATGCATAAAAATGCTTTAATTAGAATACTTGGTTAGCGATGAATTGTTGTAATTGATTCGATGAGAACGAAGACAGAAGAAATAACAAAAAGAAGAACGATTGGAGACAGCACCGAGATGTCATACGGAAGGAATGACTGATGTATTAAATGTTTGTTTGTTTAAAAAATAAAAATAAAAAATAAAAAGAGAGAGAGAGAGAGAGAGAGACAAGAAGGTCTTGTGATGGGTCAGGTGTGAATCATCAGAGACAGTCATGATGTGTCTTGAGGTGGCTCAGGTGTGTGTGTATCAAATGTGGTGGGTCCTACATCCGCCACCCGAGCTGAGATATTCGCCATTATCGCATACATCCCTTGTCCCCTAAGAAATTTGCATTTCTCTCGGTTGCATTCCACCCCACTTGTGCAATCCATCAAGTTTAGAAAGCTACTTTCCATGCCAGATTCCTCCAGTGGGACTGACACTTGCATGCTCCAAGGGAGACAAGATGACTAATGAAGACGTTTTTGTTTCAGGGATTGGGAGAAGATACAAACCCAAGGCTTCCTTTCCCTCCTCCCAGCCCCTCTTTTTCATTTATCATCTTTTGGGGGATGGCAGGGGGTTGTCTCCGGATGTAACACTTCCCAGTTGTTTGCCATTTCTTTTCTTTGCCAATCCAAGAACTATAAACCAACTCTCTGCTTAACAAATGACATTCTTCCAGAATCCAGGGGTGAAATCCAGCAGGTTCTGACAGGTTCTGGAGAACCGGTAGCGGAAATTTTGAGTAGTTTGGAGAACCGGCAAATGCCACCTCTGGCTGGCCCCAGAGTGGGGTGGGAATGGGGATTTTGCAGTATCCTTCCCCCAGGAGTGGGGAGGGAATGGGGATTTTGCAATATCCTTCTCCTAGGAGTGGGGAGGGAATGGAAATTTTGCAGTATCCTTCCCCTGTCACACCCTCCAAGCCACGCCACCAAGCCACATCACGCCCACCAAGCCACGCCCACAGAACCGGTAGTTAAAAAATTTGGATTTCACCACTGCCAGAATCTATATAGCAAATCTGATAGAAAATGATACAGTTTGGTAAATCTGTTATATATCTGGGATATTTCTTTCCTTTATGAGGAATGGTGAGCAAAGTTGCTTTAAAAAGAAAAAAGGAAGGAAGGAAGGAAGGAAGGAAGGAAGGAAGGAAGGAAGGAAGGAAGGAAGGAAGGAAGGAAGGAAGGAAGGGAGGGAGGTAGAAAGAGAGAGAGAGAGAGAAAGAAAGAAAGAAAGGGGAGGGAGGGAGGGAGAGAGAGCGGGAGAAAGAGAGAGAGAAAGAAGAAAGGAAGAAAAAGAAAGAAAGAAAGAGAGGGGAGGAAGGGAGAAAGAGAGAAAAAGAGAGAGAGAGAGAGAGAGAGAGAGAGAGAGAAGAAAGAAAGAAAGAAAGAAAGAAAGAAAGAAAAGAAAGAAAGAAAGAAAGTCACATCCAATTTGAATTTGATTGAGCTGCCAGAGACTGGACAAAATTGCCCCAAAGGCTCAAAAGCCATCATCGCCTTAATCTTTTGATCTGACTCGGCTTCCACAAATGATTTGGAAAGAAGAAACGGGTCAGGAGAAAAAAAAAAAACCCACGGGAAGCGACGAGTAATTGACCTTTTATTTCTCAACTCAATTTATTAAACCTTCTTCTTTTTTTATTACTGCATTGAAAATTCATTCAGGAAACTACCTCACAAATGGATTTGAATTATATAGAGAGATACATTTTATGAAGTATATTCCCTCCCTCCCTCCACACCTTCCTTCCTTCCTGCCTGCCTGCCTTCCTGAGTTCCTTCCTTCCTTTTTTCCATCTGTCCTTCCTTCCTTCCTGCCTTCCTTCCTGCCTTCCTTCCATCCTTCCTTCTTTCCTTCTGTCCTTCCTTCTTTCCTTCCTTTCTGCTGCCTGCCTTCCTTTCTTCCTTCCTTCCTGCCTGCCTTCCTTCCTTTTTTCCTTCCATCCTTCCTTCCTGCCTGCTTTCCTTCCTTCCTTCCTTCCTTCCTTCCTTCCTTCCTTCCTTCCTTCCCTTCCTTCCTGCTTTCCTTTCTTCCTTCATTCCTTCCTGCCTGCCTTCCTGAGTTCCTTCCTTCCTTTTTTCCTTCTGTCCTTCCTTCCTTCCTGCATTCCTTCCTTCCTTTTTTCCTTCTTCCCTTCCATCCTTCCTGCCTTCCTGCCTTCCTTTTTCCTTCCGTCCTTCCTTCTTTCCTTCCAACCTTCCTTCCTGCCTGCTTTCCTGCCTTCCTTTCTTCCTTTTTTCTTTCCTTCCTGCCTGCTTTCCTTTCTTTCTTCCTTCATTCCTTCCTGCCTGCCTGCCTTGCTGAGTTCCTTCCTTCCTTTTTTCCTTCCGTCCTTCCTTCTTTCCTTCCAACCTTCCTTCCTGCCTTCCTTCTTTCCTGCCTGCCTTCCTGCTTTCCTATGGAATAGCTTGCCTTCCAAAGTTGTGGGTGCTCCATCACTGGAGGCTTTCAAACAGCGACTGAAATAGTCTGAAATAGTATAGGGATTCCTGCTCAAATGAGGTCTCTCCTATCCTATCCTATCCTATCCTATCCTATCCTATCCTATCCTATCCTATCCCATCCCATCCCATCCATCCCATCCCATCCCATCCCATCCCATCCCATCCCATCCCATCCCATCCCATCCCATCCCATCCCAAGCTAAGGATATATCTCAAATTCTTCTTTGCAGACACCTGCACTCACTTTGTTAACCATTATAAGAACCAAAATATTGGTCTAAAATTGATTTGGGGGTCCAGCACAGCTACGGCGGCTGCATTCCTGTAATCCGAACCCCACAACGTAGCATTTTCCAAAACAAGCAGATATTATTATTAACCACATCAGAGGCAGAGAAAACTAACAAGAGAACTTCCCGCTTTAGAAAGTAACTCAAGATTTCAGTGTAGGGTTATAAAGGCTGCTGGGGCTCTTATCATGCACCGTTTCATCCTTTCCTGCTTTCTTTTGCAATATTGCATAATTAACCTTCTTCACTCCGGGTTATTCAAGCTTTTGCTCCAATATTTTCCTTCTGAAATTAGATCAATCTCCATAAAAGCTTCAGGGGGATGAAAGTCATCTTTGCTAAGAAGTATCAATCTCTTTTAATTTCTTCAAAGAAAGAGATGCCACGGTCCTAGGGCAGGAAACTTTTCTCCAAAAAAATCCCCCCACCACCTCCCCTCCGGTTCGTTCCACTTTTCCACCCAAATGAATTCACCCGAATCCTACCGGTGATTGAAAAAAATATATCAAGGAGTTTAGAATAGAATAGAATAGAATAGAATAGAATGGAATGGAATGGAATGGAATGGAATGGAATAGAATAGAATAGAATAGAATAGAATAGAATAGAATAGAATGAGAGAGAATGGAATGGAGTAGAAAAAGAATATAATATATAGAATAGAATAGAATAGAATATGGCATGGCATAGCATAGCATAGCATAGCATAGCATGGAATAGAATGCAGAATGGAATGGAATATGGCATGGCACGGCACGGCACGGCACGGCACGGCACGGCACGGCACGGCCACGGCACGGCGCAGCGCAGCATAGCATAGCATAGCATAGCATAGCATAGCATAGAATGCGGAATGGAATGGAAGAGAAGAGAAGAGAAGAGAAGAGAAGAGAAGAGGAGAGGAGAGGAGAGGAGAGGAGAGGAGAGGAGAGGAGAGGAGAGGAGAGGAGAGGAGAGGAGAGGAGAGGAGAGGAGAGGAGAGGAGAGGAGAGAGAGGAGAGAAGAGGAAAGGAGAGAAGAGAAGAGAAGAGAAGAGAAGAGGAGAGGAGAGGAGAGGAGAGGAGAGGAGAGGAGAGGAGAGGAGAGGAGAGGAGAGAAGAGAAGAGGAAAGGAGAGGAGAGGAGAGAAGAGAAGAGAAGAGAAGAGAAGAGAAGAGAAGAGAAGAGAAGAGAAGAGAAGAGAAGAGAAGAGAAGAGAAGAGAAGAGAAATAATGGAATGGAATGGAATGGAAGGGAAGGGAAGGGAAGGGAAGGGAAGGGAAGGGAGAGAGGAGAGGAGAGGAGAGGAGAGGAGAGGAGAGGAGAGGAGAGGAGAGGAAGAGGAGAGGAGAGGAGAGGAGAGGAGAGAGAGAGAAGAGAAGAGAGAAGAGGAAAGGAGAGAAGAGAAGAGAAGAGAAGAGAAGAGGAGAGGAGAGGAGAGGAGAGAAGAGAAGAGAAGAGAAGAGAAGAGAAGAGAAGAGAAGAGAAGAGAAGAGAAGAGAAGAGAAGAGAAGAGAAGAGAAATAATGGAATGGAAGGGAAGGGAAGGGAAGGGAAGGGAAGGGAAGGGAAGGGAAGGGAAGGGAAGGGAAGGGAAGGGAAGAGAAGAGAAGAGGAGAGGAGAGGAGAGGAGAGGAGAGGAGAGGAGAGGAGAGGAGAGGAGAGGAGAGGAGAGGAGAGGAGAGAAGAGAAGAGGAAAGGAGAGAAGAGAAGAGAAGAGAAGAGAAGAGAAGAGAAGAGAAGAGAAGAGAAGAGAAGAGAAGAGAAGAGAAGAGAAGAGAAGAGAAGAGAAATAATGGAATGGAATGGAATGGAAGGGAAGGGAAGGGAAGGGAAGAGAAGAGGAGAGGAGAGGAGAGGAGAGGAGGAGAGGAGAGGAGAGGAGAGAAGAGAAGAGAAGAGAAGAGAAGAGAAGAGAAGAGAAGAGAAGAGAAGAGAGAGAGAAGAGAAGAGAAGAGAAGAGAAATAATGGAATGGAAGGGAAGGGAAGGGAAGGGAAGGGAAGGGAAGGGAAGGGAAGGAAGAGAAGAGAAGAGAAGAGAAGAGAAGAGAGAGAGAAGAGAAGAGAAGAGAAGAGAAGAGAAGAGAAGAGAAGAGTTGGAATGGATCTTCTAGTCCAACCCCCTGCTTAGGCAGGAAACCTTATACCATTTCAGACAGGTTCTAATGTGCATGCGCACCCAACAATCAGCTGGCTTGGTGCATACGTGCATGCCGTTTTTTTTGGCACTGCTGCATACATGAAGGGATCACGCTCTGGAAAAGCCGAGCTTCCGGGTTGTGGCATGCATGGGCACCTGACAATCAGATGCCTGGAGTGCATGCACACACCTGTTTTCGGCACTGCCACGTGCAAGAAGGACAGCTGATTGCCAGAAACCAGGAAGACAAGCAGGCAAGGCCATGCGTGCCGGGCAACATGGCTTCACATGCCACTTTGGGCACATGTGCCATAGGTTCACCATCACAGATCTATACAATTCAATTCAACGTACAGAACCCTGCAATTGAATGAATGGATTCAATTAGATCCAACCTTATCTAATCTGCATACCATGAAGAAATGTTGAGGAGGGGGGGGGGTAAGAACCGGATGAAATTCAGAGGGTGTTCATATTTTAATACACTTTAGTTATATTTCAAGCCTTCTGGAACCGAAATCTTGCCTAGAGCATTTGATGGTTGACATCACCGTCGGAGAAGAACACTAGGTAATTTTGAAAATGTTAATAACTTTGTAATTGCATGCTTATCGTCAATGATTTATTGGTTTTATTTACGTCGGCCGGTGAGTTGTTTTTACTATATCCGAGTCCTTCAGGAGTGTGGCTGTGCGAGGACATAAATTGTGGGTTTAAATGATCCAAGGTTTATCATTCTTGCAGATGAAGAGTCAAATTAAAAGTCATTTGGCTCCCTCTTTGGATTGCTCTGTCTTGGGTGACTTTAGTGCCATCCAACATAGTCCGTATAACAGTAGAAGACGGCTAAATACAGATACAAACGTTACCAGGTTTAGTTTCGATCTCTCCTGCTTATGCCTTTGTCAGGATTTGCATTTGTAGATAAATATAGAGAAACCTGTCCTTGGTTCAGTTCAGATCAGTGTTTGGGGTCAAGACAGATGGTCAAGAAATTCTCAGCCTTACCAGCTAGCCTTGTGAATTCTGTTTTTTTTTTAATTCTGCTGTTCACTCTGCTTTAATTCTGCTTGTAATTATGCCCCTTTTATTTGCTTTTATGGCTTGTATTTGTTAACCAGAATCACTTGGATGATGAGATGGGTGATGTCTAAATGTGATGGATGGATGGGTGGATGGATGGATGGATGGATAGAGAGATAGTGAAATAGTCTGGATGGATGGATGGATAGAGAGATAGTGAGATAGAGTGGATAGATAGATAGATAGATAGATAGATAGATAGATAGATAGATAGATAGATAGATAGATAGATAGATAGATAGACAGACAGACAGACAGACAGACAGACAGACAGACAGACAGACTGGATGGATGGATGGATGGATGGATGGATGGATGGACAGAGAGATAGTGAGATAGAGTGGATGGATGGATGGATGGATGGATGGACGGACGGATGGACAGACAGACAGACAGACAGATAGATTGGATGAATGGATGGATGGATGGATGGATGGATGGATGGATGGATGGATAGATAGATAGATAGATGATAGATAGATAGATAGATAGATAGATAGATAAAGAGTGGATGGATAGATGGATAGATAGAGATAGATAGATAGGTAGATAGATGATAGATAGATAGATAGATAGATAGATAGATAGATAGATAGATAGATAGATAGATAGATAGATAAAGAGTGGATGGATAGATGGATAGATAGAGATAGATAGATAGGTAGATATAGAGTAGATGGGTGTATAGATGTATAGATAAATAGATTTCATGAAATATATTTATATGAGTACCCCTTTCATTGACCAATTCCAAGCTGACATCTTAGCTTCAAACGCTCTTTTAAGAACCCCCATCTCCCCTTGTCCCTTAAAAATCACCACTTGCCTTTCGCTCCCTTCTGGTCCTCCATTCAGGTTCCTTTTGCTAATTGTAGACGGATTCCAATGAATGACCTAAGGCGATGGCGTAAACGTATCTATTGCATTCCTAATTCTCCAAGTCGTTCGGTCACCCCAAAGTAATTTGGTTGTGCCTTGTTCTCCCAACGCAGTGAATTTATATTTTAGTTGAGCAATAATAGCAGGATTTGGGGCTGTTTTGTTCCCTTTTTGAGACAGGAATTCAAGCAGAAATAACGATGATAAATGATCCAAAATTTGATCCCAGCATGGACCAAATCCAGTAAGAATCATATTCCCTTTCTGACAATGTTCTGCTTTCCTTGGAGCCCTTTGGACAGCTAAGCCCCCCTGTCCTATACAGGAAGTCCTCGACTAAACGACTGCAACTTTCTGAAAATTTCTGTCACTAAGCGAGACAGTTAAGCTTTGCCACATTTTTTTGCCACCATTGCTAAAAGAATCCCTGCAGTTGTTACGTTGGTACCACAGTTGTTAAGCGAATCTGGCTTTCCCATTGACTTTGCTTGCCAAAGGAGATGATGTGGCATCCCCAGGATACTGGAAACTGTCGTAAGTATGAGTCAATTTGATCATGCAATCAAGGGGAGGGTTGCAAGTGGGGTAAAAAAAATGGCCATAAGTCACTATTTTCCTCGTCACTTTCGAATGGTCACGAAGTGAACTGTCGTAAGTCGAGGTCCACCTGTACCTATAGCTGAAATCAGTCCAGTGTTTTCTGTCCCATGTCAGAGAGATTCCTGATAAATCAAAACCTCTGAATTCATTTCTCCCTCTCTCTTGACTTTAGTCTTAGTTCCAGCAGAAAATCTGAATTCTCCCATTATGATTTTTTTTTTTTACCCATATAGAGAAAGAATTTCATTCAAAGTTGAGTGGAGGTTGGGGGGGAAAAAATCTGATTCCCCCACCCCCCACTTTGGAAGACTTGAGGAAAGGTAGAACACTTAGTTTCCATGGAAACACATCATCTGTAATTTTTCTAACAAGAGAACTACTTGGGCGACTTTATCACATCTGCAGTCATTCGGATTCCATTAACCTCCCCTCCTTTTCTATTTTTTTTTTTTTTGCAAATGCTTCCCAATTTTATTCCGCTATAAACTATATAGCTCTCTCTCTCTCTCTCTCTTTCGCTCTCTCTCTCTCGCTCTATCTATCTATCTATCTATCTATCTATCTATCTATCTATCTATCTATCTATCTATCTATCTATTTAAGTCTATGAAATACCATGCAAAATCTGCCCAGCCACATACATTGAACAAACTAATAGGAAAATAAATGCACGCACTGCAGAACACAAGAACGCAATCAGAAAAGAAGAAAAAACTTCCTCCCTTTTCCAGTACCTTAAAACAACAGGACACGAAATTGACTTTGAAGGAACCAAATTGTTGAATTGAACACTTCAACAAGAGAATAATCATGGAAACCATCGAAATACAGAAACACCCCCATAACATGAATAAATGCGACGATACCTCCCACCTACTGGACATCTAGTAACTAGCCCTAGTCAATAGAAGAGTTCCAGCCAGCCAAGATAACACATGACATCACCACCAATCATCCTCACCAGATTCAAACCCAAACCCAACCCATAGATGAAGTGCAACCACCATCCAGCGGCCAGACGACGGCGGCATCACCAGCCGCTCCGATCCCCACACAAAGCAAACTGACACACGCCATGAACACATGGCAAGACTTCAAACTTGGAGCCAAACCAAAATCCGGGTTGTGGCATCATAACCATCTGCTCAGGACATTGCATCAACTACCCAGCCCATTACCCAGGTCGTTACAACACAAAAGACTAATGGGCACACATCAAGGACCTCACCCACACAGGATGTTACAAAACAGCCGACTAATCTGCAAACATCAACTCCATCAACTAATCAAGATGTAACAACACAGGCAACCAACCTGCTCACAGAAACAAAGCCAGCACCCCACACCTCCCCACCAGTATTTATAGAGAGACGGTAGCTCCGATCACGCTTTGCTCGCACAGGCATGAAGCCGAAGGCACCAGCCTGAAGATGACGAGTGAGACCTCGTCGAAACGTCACCAAGGATTTTTCGAAATGACTATCAGAGCATTAGTATTTCCTATATTATTATAACACACTCTGATGCCAATGAGTTAGACGTTCTGCTCCCCCACCCAACTTGAAAATAACTCTGGAGAGAACAGGATAGCATAGGACAGGCTTTTCTGGGGCAAACCTCATGGAGAGAAGGGGCTAGAAAGCCTGAGGGAGAGAAGGGGAGAGGATAGGAGACGTTTCTGTGGGGCAAGGCTGAGGGAGAGAAGGAGAGAGGAGAGGCTTTGTGGGGACAACTTGAGGGAGAGAATAGGGGAGGCTAAGGGAGGATTCAAGCTGTAAGTGTCAATTTATCATACCCGATCACATTGTTTCGTAGTAAAGCACGAGGATCCAGCTAGTATATACATTTATATTAAAGAAACAACCTTTTTTCTCAACGTAAAGATTTCCTGTTTCTTTTTTCTCTGGACTATCCTTTTCTAATTTTTTTTCTTTTTTTACTTTTTTCATTTTTTTCCCCCTTGGCAATCCTAGCCTTTAAGACTGGAGACTCCGGGGAGTTACGTTTAATCTCTCTTTTTCTTTTTCTTTTTTCTTTTCTTTCCCTCAATCTCAGTTCAAGCAACTTCTGCCTTGGTTTCAAAAGAACTCAAATGTCCAATTTCCAGGATAGAAAATGGGAGGAGCAATTATGGGGGAGGGAGGGGCGGCAAGGAGACTCCAAACGCACCCTGAATTTTGTGGAAAAGTGAATTTTAAGGCCTCACAAGGGAATCTGTATCGGGAACAACTGAACCTGCTGATTCACCTAGATTTTCACCGCAGTTTCCCGGTAAACTGCTGCTTGTTGCCATGGCCTAGTTCTGTGTATCTTAGCGGCTTATTTGCAGTAGCAATAACACACATTTTCCAGACACTTTGCTTTTTTAAAAGGTTGCACAAAAATGTGCCGTTTGCAAGCTGAGCCGTTGAGCTCCTACCGATTCGTCAGCCCGGAAAAGCAAGCGATCAAAAATGCAGCCAGCGATCTCTCTTTTGAAAATCATTTCTGAATATATATGCATATGCCTAACATGCAGGCAGCCCAAGTTCGAATCCGAGTAAGGGTATGGCTAGCTGATGAGAGCTAAATAGCTTGAAATAGATCTATACTCGTCTCCCTTTATTTCCTTATCAGCGAAATATAAATTTGGTATAAAATGGTTTGTCGTGAATGCGATTGCTTGAGGGCTCCTGGGTTGGAGCTGAAAGGCGAAAGGGATGCAGTATGCTCCCTCCTACATGCTGGGGTAGACCAGGTGTCTCGACAGGAAAACACTTAATCTCTCCCCTGGCTCAAGCTGATGAAGGAAGGAGAATTTGTGGCTCAGAGGTTAATATAACTGCCTAACATGCAGGCAGCCCAAGTTCGAATCCGAGTAAGGGTGTGGCTAGCTGATGAGAGCTAAATAGCTTGAAATAGATCTATACTAGTCTCCCTTTATTTCTTTATCAGCAAAATATGAATTTGATATAAAATGGTTTGTCGTGAATGCCTTGAAAAAGAGCCTCAGATAGCTCAACAGGCTAATAGCCTGTTATTAAGATTCAGCTGTCTGCAGTTATTGCAAGTTCGAGGCTCAAGGTTGACTCAGCCTTCCAACCTTTCTAAGGTAGGTAAATTGAGGACACAGTTTGTGGGGGCAATAAGCTGACTTTGTATAAAAAAAATATACAAAAGTATGAAGGCTATTGCTTAACGCATTATAAGCTGCCCTGAGTCTCTGGGGAAGGCAGCATATAAATCTAATTAAAAAAAAATGTGACTGCTTGAGGGCTCCTGGATTGGAGCTGAAAGGCGAAAGGGATGCAGTATGCTCCCTCCCACATGCTGGATATAATCAGGATAGAACCCATTCTAAATCAGCACAGCCGAACGTCCCATTAGGTTCCTCGGAGGCTGCTATTGAGTTCCCGTCCTTATTATCACCGCATTAAAAAGATCCACAGGGCGAATGTTTCAAAATGTGCCATGGTGAAACCTTGAAGCTCTCTCCAGCTTAAAAAAATTTTTTCAGGGTCAATGCTCTTGAAAGGGTACAGCACCCCTGCTGTTTTCATCCAATGCGGCCTTCCAATGAAGAAGCCACAGATGTTCGTTCATTATAGGGCTATGATTAAATTTCTCATCGCACTAAAATGGCGCGGTCGGCTCGCTAATGCGCAATCACACATGTGCCTGGAGATGTGGTGGAATTGACTTTCATAAGAAGGTCCTTATGTCCCTCATTCATCATATCTGATTCCTTCACATCCTGGAAGCAGGGGTGAAATCCAGCAGGTTCTGACAGGTTCTGGAGAACCGGTAGTGGAAACTTTGAGTAGTTTGGAGAATCGGCAAATGCCACCTCTGGCTGGCCCCAGAGTGGTGTGGGAATGGAGATTTTGCAGTATCCTTCCCCTGGACTGAGGTGGGAATGGAGTTTTTGCTGTATCCTTCCCCCAGGAATGGGGAGAGAATGGAGATTTTGCAATATCCTTCCCCCCGGAATGGGGAGGGAATGGGGATTTTGCAGTATCCTTCCCCTGCCACGCCCACCAAGCCATGCCCACCAAGCCACACCATACCCACCAAGTCATGTCCACTGGCTTAGATGATACTACCCTATTTGATGGCTTTGTACGAATAATTAGAAGATCGTTGACATCAAATTTGGTTGGGAAATACCATTTTTCTGCCTCTAGATAGGATCACCTGATAGTAGTATTCCAGTAAATACTAGAGGCTACCACAAAGAAGAGAGGAGTCATTTTTTTTATCTCCAAAGCACCAGAAGGCAAAATAAGAAAAAAAATGGATGGAAACTAATGAAGGAGAGAAGCAATCTGGAATGAAGGAGAAACTTCCTAACAGAGATTAAATCCAAATCCTAACAATTTGGATTTGATTTGATTTGATTTATTAGATTTATAAACCGCCCTTCTCCCGAGGGACTCAGGGCGGTGTACAGACGTGAATAAAAAGACAATAACCCTACAAAATTTAAAACCCATTTAAAACAAAATTAAACAAATCTTGGCCTTCTTAGTTAAAAACCCCATAATTTAAAATACCCCATCTAAATTTTTAGTCAGCCAGGCCAGCCTGGTGAAATAACAAGGTCTTGAGGGCCCGGCGAAAAGTACGGAGATCGGGAATCGTACATATCCCAGGGTGTAGTTCATTCCAGAGGGTGGGTGCCCCCACAGAGAAGGCTCTCCCCCTGGGGGTCACTAGCCTACATTGTTTTGCCGACGGCACCCTGAGGAGCCCCTCTCTATGGGAGCATGTTGGTCGGTGGGAGGCTCTTGGTGGCAGAAGGCGGTCCCATAAGTATCCGGGCCCTAAGCCATGGAGTGCTTTAAAGGTGGTGACCAACACCTTTAAATTTAATTTCAGCACTGCCTGGAGGAGAGCCTGTTGAGGGGCTGGCAACCTCTACAGATAACCCCCAATTTACAACTTAGAAAGAGTGCAGAGAAGAAGAACAAGGATGATTAGGGTACCGGAGGTTCAAAGATATAGAGAAGACATATTGGTATGGAATTGGTAGGGCCAGTCTAGAGAAAAGAAGGACTAAGAGGGACATGATAGCAGTCTTCCAATATTTGAGGGGGCTGCCCCAAAGAAGAGGGAGTCAAGCTATTCTCCAAAGCACCCGAAGGCAAGACAAGAAACAATGGAGGGAAACTAATCAAGGAGAGAAGCAACTTGGAATTAAGGAGGAATTTCATAACAGTGGGAACAATTAACCAGTGGCCACCAGAAGTTGTGAGTGCTCCAGCACTGGAGGTTTTCAAGAAGAGATTGGACAACCATTTGTCTGGAATGATATAAAGTCTCCTGCTTGAGCAGAGAGTTAGACAAGAAGACCTTCAAGATGCTCACCCAGCCACATTATCTCCACCAAGCCACGCCCACAGAACTGGTAGTAACTAATTTTAGATTTCACCACTGGGTCGGGGTACATGTGGGGGATGCACACATGTGGGGGGAGGTCAGGGTGCATGTGGGGGCTGCGCATGCAGGTACAGGGGATGGAGCGTATGGGCGGGGTGCATGCACAGGGTGGTGCATGCATTGCAATTTGGGAGTTTGGGTGCACTCACATGTGCATGCACATGCATGTGCACCTGCGTTGGGCACTCGGTCCGGAAAAGGTTAGCCATCACTGCCCTCAATTTTTGTCTGAGCTAATCTTGTCAACCTTTCGCTTGCCTAATTGTATTGCTTATTTGGAGTCTCGGTCTGACCCAGTCTTTCTGAATGAATTACCAAATCTGCATTTCTAAAAGCTCGCCTCCTCATCTTTTGCTTGGGACAGGGACTGGTTTCTTCCTCCCTTAAGATATTTCATCATTTCTCCTTTAGGGGAAATATTCTATCTTTTCTTATTTTATCTTATTCTGCCTTTTTAATATCCCCCCAAAATATTTCATTCTCTAGCAAGGTGGGTGGGTGGGTGCTGACTTTCTACAGAACCAGTTGCCAAGCGTCTAAATTTTTTATCACGTGACCCTAGGGAGGCCGCAACAGTTGTGAGTGTGAAAACTGGTCGTAAGTCACTGTTTCAGTGCTGCTGGAACTTCGAACCGTCATTCGATAAACCGTCGTAAGTTGAGAACCGCCTATAACAACAACGTTGCAAAAAGATCGAGCTGGGAACTGATTATTATGGACAAACGTTGGAAGGTAAAGAATTTAAGAGAAACCACCGATAATTATTTCACATTGTTGGTGAACACGTCTAATTCATCAAGAGTTCTTGAATTACCCCCCTACAAACAGATTATTATATAGGCACATTAGTCTGTTGTTTCGTTGCTATTTAACTTTATATCACCTTCGGTAGCACGAACGACGTTCCTTCAGGCTTCCTGTAGTGCTTTGTTTAATGTTCACAGCGACGTAATATATTCCCTTTTCCCCCACAAGGTATAACTAAGAATTATATGGCATTTTGTCAGAGTAATGACAACGGTTGTGTCGGCTTCCATTTTTGTGGCAACAAAACTAATGATGGAACTTCAAAGAAACTGGATGTTCTCCCGGGGCAGAAATTCAAATCTCGGTCTTCATAAAAGACGAATGAAATGTGTGAGTCTAAAAAAGTCCATTTAAATCTTTTCAGTAGAGTGGACATAGATAAAATATTGTTGTTGTTGTTTTTTTTTAAAAAATAACTATTTGTTGGTAATTAAGAAGCTGCTTTGGGTAGCAGCTTTTGGGCATAACACATGCATGCTTGTTGGATAGAATTATGATGAATCTTATTAGGATTATACCGACATCTCTTTCTCATTAAATGTTTGGTATTCAAGGTGACTACATCTCATCATCTTCGTGAGAAACTGGTTTCATCATCAACATTTTAGCCGTTGTCTATCCACTGCTTGATGAAGGCCTCTCCCATGTGTTTCCAACCAATAGAACCTGATATACAGGTCAGGAAGCTATAGTAGATACAGAAATAACCAGGCACAAAGGATCAAAACCCTACATTAAGTTGTAGTTCAAAGATTTGAGGCTCAAGGCTATACACAAGAATTTAGTCAAGACAAGAAACAATGGGTGGAAACTAACCAAGGAGAGAAGCAACTTAGAACTAAGGAGACATTTCCTGACAGTGAGAACAATCGAGCTTGCCACCAGAAACTGTGAGTGCTCCATCACTGGAGACTTTTAAGAAGGGGACTTGTCTGGAAAGGTGTAGGGTCCCCTGTTCAAGCAGGGGGTTGGCCAAGGAGACCTTTAAGGTCCCTCCCAACTCTAGTTTAGTGTCTAGTCAATTACAATTCAATACTAAACTAGTGCCAGATAAGGGTCAACAAAATTCAAGAGGGGTTGGAATTAGACAGTTTGTGGGAAGGTAAGGATTCTAAGCTTATGATGTGCTTAACTCCATCCCCAACTCTGCCTGTAGTTCTACAAGAACTTGATGAAACTCAAGGTTGGAAAAGGAGTGCAACAAGGCTGTATTCTCTCTCTTTCTTTATTCAATTTATATTTATATTTTAAGGGAAGCTAGACTGGAAGAAGGTGAGTGTGATTTTAAAAAGGGAGGAAGAAACATCAATAACCCTTACTATGCCGACGAAACTACCTGGGTGACCGAAAATGCAAAAGATTTGTAAGCCCTAAGAATAAAAATCAAGGAGACAATGAAGAAAAGGGGACTAAGGATACAGAAGACAACAGGTAGAACATGCAGTCTTAAAATTGACAGTGCAGAGATCTCGATCCGAAGGAGAGGTTCCATCGCTGGCTATAGGGGGTGAGGTTTTGCCCCCCATAGACAGAGCATGCAATTTGGGTGTCCTCCTGGATTCACGGTTGAGTTTAGATGATCATATAGCAACCGTGACCGATGGGGGGGACGTATGCCCAGATTCGTCTGGTGTGTCAGTTGCATCCCTACTTGGATTGAGATGCTCTACGCACAGTTACTCATGGGCTAGTCATCTCCCGTCTTGATTACTGTAATGTTCTTTACCTGGGGCTGCCCTTGAGGACCACTCGGAGGCTTCAGCTGGTGCAGAATGCGGCCGTGCGGGTTGTGATGGGAGGGTCCCGGTACTCCCATGTTACACCCCTCCTGCGCAACTTGGTTACCGGTTCCCCTCTGGGTGAGAATCAAGGTGCTGGTGATGACCTATAAAGCCCTACATGGCTTAGGCCCAGGATATTTGTCGGACCATCTGCAGCCAGCAACGGCTTCCGGTGCGTTCTCACAGGGAGGACCTTCTCCGGGTGCCGTTGGCTAGACAATGCCGGCTGGCGGCCCCCAGGGGCAGAGCTTTCTCTGTGGGTACTCCCACTCTTTGGAATCAACTCGTTTGGCTCTTGACCTTCGCACCTTCCGCCGTGAATTAAAAACATGGTTGTTTACATCATCCAACCTGGACTGAGACGGTTGATTATTTTAATGGGTTTTAATATGTTTTAAATTATATATTTATATATTTGCATACTTTGTGTATGTATTCTATGTTTGTGGGGTTTGTTTTTTATTTGTTGTGAGCCGCCCAGAGTCTAAGGAGATAGGGCAGCATAAAAATTGCATAAAATAAATAAATAAGTAAATAAGTGATGGAGAGCTTCTACCTTTTATGGTCAACCAGAGAAAGGGGAAAGAGTCAGGAGATATCTATGGAGGTTCTCAGTCCTCCAGGTCATGGTTGTCCCGAAGGTGCTTTTTCAAGAGGCAACTGGACTTTCTGGTTTATCTCTGAAGACGTTTCGCTTCTCAACTTCTTCTGAAGAAGCTTCTTGGATGAGAAGCGAAACGCCTTCAAAGAAAAAAAAAGGAAGTCCAGGTGCCTCTTGAAAAAGCACCTTTGGGACAGTCAAGAAATGTATGGCAGACTGGCACCTGGTAAAGCAGCCGTGAATTTCATGGAGAAGATATTTAAAGGTTTTATGTATCCATATCTTACAAATATCAGAATTATGCAAGCCATAGTATCCTCCATGGAAGTGAACGTTGGTATTTGAAGATGTAGGAGAGGAAGAATATGGGCAGTTTTGAACTTTGGTGTTGGAGAAAGACTCCTGAGAATATTGTAGAAGGCCAAAGAAAAGGGTTTTAATGGGAATTTCAGTTTTTAGTATTTGAATTTTAATCTGGACTGGTTTTATTGTTGTGAGCCGCCCTGAGTCCTCGCGGATAAGGCGGCATATAAGTCTGATTATAAATAAAATAAAAACAAACCAAAAGATCATCAAGCAAATCTCTCCAGAATTCTCATTTAGAATAAAATAGAATAACAGGACTAGAAGGAAGCTTGGAGGTCTTCTAGTCCAACCCCCTGCTTAGGCACGAAACCCTATACATTGGACAAATGGTTATCCAAATTCTTCTTGAAAACTTCCAGTGTTGAAGCATTCACAACCTCTGGAGGCAAGTTGTTCCACTGATTAATTGTTCTCCCTGTTAGGAAATTTCTCCTTAGTTCTAAGTTGCTTCTCTCCTTGATTAGTGTCCACCCGTTGCTTCTTCTTCTGCCTTCAGGTGCTTTGGAGAATAGCTTGACTCCCTCTTCTTTGTGGCAGCCCCTGAGATATTGGAAGGCTGCTATCATGTCTCCCTTCGTCCTTCTTTTCATCAAACCAGACATACCCAGTTCCTGCAACTTGTTCCAGAGGAACAAGTAGCCAGGCTCAAGTTATTCTACTTTGGACACCTTATGCAAAGACCTAGATTGTTGGAAAAGTCTCAAATATTGGGGAAGAAGGAAGGAAAGACAAGAAGAGGATAACCAAGGGGGATGGATTCAATTATAATGGTGATGGGGACATCCTTCTGGAAGACCTGAAGTATCAAACTGAAGACAGATCATCGTGGAGGAAATCTATGTATGTGGTCACTAAGAATTGACAATGACTTGATGGCACATCATCAATCAATCATTTTGGTTTTCGTTTCCACTGCTTTTCTGGGAGTCTAAGAGAAGTTTGCTCCCCACACTCAAAACATTTTCCAGGGTGTCAAAACTGCTTTTGCATTCAAAAACAGGCTAGAGAACATTCAACAATGATCTTTGAAGACTATTTAGACATTGTGGAGGAGATGGTTTGCTTCCCTCTCATCTATGCCTCTCGGAACAGTTTGCATTTTGATTACAGTTTGGTTGGCCGACACAACAGGCGAACGACAAACGTTTGGTGAATTTAGGCTCCGAGAGAACAACAAAAACACAAATGGCCTTCTGGAAAGGCAGAGGAGTTTGGAATTGATTTGTGAACATGAGGAATTAAACCCCCTTCCTCTTCCTTTGGCTCCATCCTTTGCCCCCATGACAAATATTTTGACATTTGGCCAGTACTCACACAAACACACACATACACACACTATCACACTTTGGCAAACAGTCATGAAAGCTGTGGCTAACCAACTGCTTATTGGACTTTTATCCTGATGTTTTTGACAGTAGGTTGTGTCCGCTGAAGGCTTTTGCAAAATCAACCAACCTATTTTCCTTCCTTCCTTCCTTCCTTCCTTCCTTCCTTCCTTCCTTCCTTCCTTCCTTCCTTCCTTCCTTCCTTCCTCCTTCCCTCCCTCCCTCCTTTTTCTCCTTTTTAGCTCCTTCCTTGCTTCCTTGTCACCTCCCTCCCTCTCTCCCTTCCCTTCCTCTCCTCCTTCCTCCATCTCTTCCTCCTCTTCTTTCTTTGTTCTTTTTTATCTCCTTCCTTCCTTCCTCCTTTCCTTTCTTTCTCCTTGTTTTTTTAGCTCACCCCTCCTTCCTTCCACTCCTCCCTCCCTCCCCCTTTTTTCCTTTTTAGCTCCTTCCTTGCTTCCTTGCCACCTCTCTCCCTCCCTCCCTTTCTTTCCTCTCCTCCTTCCTCCATCTCTTCCTCTCCTCTTCTTTCTTTGCTTTCTTAGCTCCTTCCTTCTTTCCTTCCTTCCTTCCTTCTCTTTCTCCTTGTTCCTTTTTAACTTCCTCCTCTTTCCCTACCTCTCCTCCTTACTCCATCTCTTCCTCCCCTTTCTTTGTTCTTTTTTAGCCCCTCCCTCTCTCCCTCCCTCCCTTCCTTCTCATCCACTCCCCTCCCTGATAGCACACTGAAAAATATTCTTGTAAGAGGTAGCCTAGCAGATGGAAGTTATAGAAGCATATACAACACTCCATCCAAGACGCCCAATGAAATATGCCGCATTATTTTTGCGTTATTCCATTTGTACCTTAATGTTCACCGGCTTGCAGTTGCTTTCATTTCAACCGGTTCTTCAAAAATAATTATCAAGAAAATTCTGCTGGATCCCTCTCGTTGATTGTGATGATGTGATGAACTTGATTCTTCTTGCAGTTCTTTGTAATCATATGATTGGCTCATTTGAAGCTTGTAAAATGGGAAAAATAAGGGGAAAAAATGTTCAGAGGTTATGGTTGCTGTCATTTGCAAGTTCTGGAAATAAATAGCATTTTTTTTTAAAAAAAGCTTATTTGTAAATACCGTGTTTCCCCGTGTTACGGTATTTACACGTCTTATATTTTTTTGAACCCTGAAAATAAGCGCTTGGCCTTATTGCCATGCACTCAAAAGCCTGATTGGGCTTATTATCAGGGGATGTCTTATTTTGGGGGAAACAGGGTAGGTAGGTAGGTAGGTAGATATAGCTAGACAGCTAGCTAGCTAGATAGATCGATAGATCGATAGATAGATAGATAGATAGATAGATAGATAGATAGATAGATAAATAGATGATAGATAGATAGATAGATAGATAGATAGATAGAAAGATAGATAGATAGATAGATAGATAGATAGATAGATAGATACCGTGTTTTCCCAAAAATAAGACCCTGTCTTATATTGCTTTGAACCCTGAAATAAGCGCTTGGCCTTATTGCCATGTGCTCAAAAGCCTGGTTGGGCTTATTATCAGGGGACGTCTTATTTTGGGGGTAACAGGGTAGGTAGGTAGGTAGGTAGGTAGGTAGAGAGGTAGGTAGGTAGGTAGATATAGCTAGACAGCTAGCTAGCTAGCTAGCTAAATAGATAGATAGATTGGGCTTATTATCAGGGGATGTCTTATTTTGGGGGAAACAGGGTAGGTAGGTAGGTAGATATATAGGTAGGTAGATAGGTAGGTAGATATAGCTAGACAGCTAGCTATCTAGCTAGATAAATAGAAAGATAGATAGATAGATAGATAGATAGATAGATAGATAGATGATAGATAGATAGATAGATAGATAGATAGATAGATAGATAGATAGATAGATACCATGTTTTCCCAAAAATAAGACCCTGTCTTATATTTTTTTGAACCTGAATATAAGCGCTTGGCCTTATTGCCATGTGCTCAAAAGCCTGGTTGGGCTTATTATCAGGGGAGGTCTTATTTTGGGGAAACCCGGGTAGGTAGGTAGATAGATATATAGCTAGGTAGAGAGGTAGGTAGGTAGATAGATAGGTAGGTAGATATAGCTAGATAAATAGATAGATAGATAGACAGACAGACAGACAGACAGACAGACAGACAGACACCATGTTTTCCCAAAAACCCTGAAATAAGCGCTTGGCCTTATTGCCATGCGCTCAAAAGCCCGATTGGGCTTATTATCAGGGGAGGTCTTATTTTGGGGAAAACCGGTTATATAAATAAAGACCCATGGATTCAGAACTAGCTTAATTAAAATCCAGCATACAAATAGATTCAACTGGGCAGACTTGAAGTTGGTCAGTTCTAATTTGAAGACACCAACCGAAGAAGTTGGTGTCTCTCCAACTGTTTTTGAATCAAAAATCCTTAGGATTTCTTATCCATCCACAGTCAGTTGTGATTTTATAGAAAAGTAAAGTCTTGCACTTCAGAAGTCTAATTCAGGTGGGGGCAAAATCTGCAGGTTTTTTTCTTGGGGTTTTTTTTTTTTTGGTGCTATTTTTAAATATCTGGTGCATCTGTTTTTCCCTCTCGCTTCCTGTCCTCCTGCTTGATCTTCTACAAATCAAACAGCAACCTTCTGCCTACTTTTAGCATGCTGCATGCTTGTTAATCACAACGCCGCTGTTAATTTGCAGCATATGCGCCTGGCGTCTCATAAATTGTGTTTACCAAACCGGCTTTGTCTGTTTATCTCTAAGACGGTTACAAAAGATGTCGGAGGCTTTCAGTCATGTCACTCGCTAGCTAACCTTGCTGTGGATGGTCTCCTCAATCAAATCTTTTCTCGCCGTGTTGTTGAAAAAGCAGAAGAGAGAGTGACAGACAGTTCAGTTATGACAAGCTCACAATCAGGAGTAGCTACTTTCCCATCCATTCCTCCTCCCTCCCCCACCCCAGGTATTTTGAACCCCTGATCTCTTCTGATTCTTTTTTTATCTTCTGAAATTGCTGTGATTCCTCATTTATTGTGGAGAAAGGAATATGCAGAGTTTGGGAGGTGAGCTATAAAATGCGTTTTAGCCTACTGTTAGGGACATTTCCTCACTCGTATTTTATTGTGTCTTCTGACACCTTCTGAAGATCTTCTGACATCTTCTGAAGATCTTCTGATGTCCTCTGAAGATTCCCCAACATATTCTGAAGAACTCCTGACATATTCTGAAGGTCTCCTAACATATTCTAAAGATCTTCCAACATCTTCTGAAGATCTTCCAACATTCGATGTCATTCCAATGTCTTCTGAAGATCCCTTGACATATTCTGAAGATCTTCCAACATCCGATGTCATTCCAATGTCTTCTGAAGATCCCCTGACATGTTCTGAAGATCTCCTGACATATTCTAAAGAATGGCCCATTTGGTGCGGCCCATTTGCCATGGCCTATTTGCCGTGGCCCATTTGGTGCTGCTGCAACCTGTTTGGCATGGCCTATTTGCCATGGTTCGTTTGCTGTGGCCCATTTGCCAGCATGGCCTGTTCAGCAGGGCCCATTGAGTGTGGCCCGGTTCATTTGCCACTGTCACCATGACCTGTTTGCCACCATTGCCACGGCCCATTCTAGAATAGCTGATCAGCACCACACCAACCCCCCTCCCGCCGTCACAACATTCGTTGTATAAGACGCACCGAAATTTTCACCCACTTTAGGTTTGACCCTCTCCTCTCACCCAGAGGGTTTGACCCTCTCCTCTCTTCGGCAGCCCCTCAAATATTGGAAGACTGCTATTGTGTCTCCCCTGTTCCTTCTCTTCTCCACATTAGACCTGCCATGCCCAGTTCCTGCAACTGTTCATCGTATGTTTTAGCCTCCAGTCCCCTAATCATTCTGGTTGCTCTTCTCTGCACTCTTTCTAGAGTCTCAACATCTTTTTTATAGTGTGGTGACCAAAACTGGATGCAGTACTCTAGGTGTGGTCTTACTAAAGGCTTTATAGAGTGGTATTAGTACCTCACTTGATCTTGATTGTATCTCTCTGTTAATGCAATTTAGGATTGCATTGGCTTTTTTGGCTGCCACCACACACTGCTGGCTCCTATTTAGCTGGTTGTCTACTATGACTCCAAGATACCTCTCACAGTTAATCAGGCTACATCAGACATTTTTTTTAAAAAAAAAATTCTAGTTTTTAGGGTAAGTTATCTAGAGTCATTCTAGAATCAGGCAGCTTCTAAATCTTATTTATTTATTCATCAAATTTATACAGCTGAAATCTCACCCAAAGTCATTCTGGGTAGGACACAAGAATCAGATAACTCAACGAAGGTCAAACCAACTGATATATATATATATATATATATATATATATATATATATATATATATATGTATGTATGTATGTATGTATGTAGGTAGGTAGGTAGGTAGGTAGGTAGGTAGGTAGGTAGGTAGGTAGGTAGGTAGGTAGGTAGGTCGGTAGGTAGGTAGGTCGGTCGGTAGGTCGGTCGGTCGGTCGGTCGGTCTTTGGTTATTTGGGTCTTCTCCCGCGTAGAATTGGAAGTATCTTGGCGACGTTTCGACGAAGTCTCATTCGTCATCTTCAGGCTGGTGTTCTTGGCTTCGTGCTTCCTGGAAGCATGAAGCCAAGAACACCAGCCTGAAGATGACAAATGAGACTTCATCGAAACATCGCCAAGATACTTCCAATTCTACGCGGGAGAAGACCCAAATAACCAAAGACCTACATACAAACACCCGCGAAAACCTCAGAATATATATATATATATATATATATATATATATATATATATATATATTCGTCTTCATAATGTCATTAAAAAAACACAAATCTGGTAAGGAACCTTTTTAAAGAAGTTTTTTTTTTTTAACCTGGGGAAATGGTCCAGAATTTTATCCATGACCCAATATTTTCCGTCTACATCGTAAGGCATCAGTTATCGCTATTATTTCTCACGAAGCAGGGAGTCCATACAGCCAGCCGAGATCAACGGGTCTACTAATAGCTCTCCAATAGCGCTCAATACCAAATGACAACGTTTCTTATCCTAGGCCGGTGACGGAAAGTAGAATAAATGCTCACCGCTCAGTCTGAAAATGTGAAAAGTTAAATCTATCTTTCCCAGCAGGCCATAGCAATTTGTTCCGTAAATTTCTTGCCAGCTACTCTGGCTGCAGATCTTTCTTTCATACTGTGTCAATTTGTTTAAAATAAGGTGAAGGGAAAACGTTGGAAGGCTTCTCAAAATGTAAATCACCCTTTGACTTAAAGTGAGCTTAATCACATTTATTTGGTCCTTAAATACTCAAAGGAATTTTATATTGTTTCTCTACATTTTGTTTTTCATTTGCATCACAATACAATATATTGTGCCAAGATGGTGCCAGCCTTGGTGATACAACAGTGGTTTCATTTGAGACAACAACGAATCTACACACAGACGGGAGATTGAATGACAACTGATTGTGATGCAACCAGAACAATCTTGAACTAAATACACTCAAAACGGTAGAAATGGTGGTAGATTGTAGGAGAAATCCTCCCATACTTCCACCTCTCACAATACTAGACAACATGGTATCAACAGTAGAGACCTTCAAGTTTCTAAGTTCTATCATATCTTAAGACTTAAAATGGACACCTAACATCAAAAACATCATCAAAAAAGCACAACAAAGAATGTTCTTCCTGCGCCAACTCAGAAAGCTCAAACTGCCCAAGGAGCTGCTGATCCAGTTCTACAGAGGAATTATTGAGTCTGTCATCTGCACCTCCATAACTGTCTGGTTTGGCTCTGCAACCCAACAAGACAGACACAGACTTCAGAGGATAATTAGAACTGCAGAAAAAACAATTACTACCAACCTGCCTTCCGTTGAGGACCTGTCTACTGCACGAGTCAAAAAGAGGGCTGTGAAAATATCTACAGGCCCCTCGCATCCTGGACATAAAATGTTTCAACTCCTACCCTCAAAACAACACTATAGAGCACTGCACACCAGAACAACTAGACACAAGGACACTTTTTTCCCTGAATGCCATCACTCTGCTAAACAACTAATTCTCAGAACATTGTCAAACCATTTACTAAAACTGTATTACTATTTTTCTTCTCATCCTTCATAGTACCTATCTCCTCCCACTCGGGAGGAGATAGGTACTAGGACTAGTACCAACTATAACCATGTTGCTTGTATTTTTACAATTTATATTGTTCTGTTTGTTTCCTAGTATGATTTGATTGCTTATTAGTATCCCATGACTATCACTAAGTGTTGTATCCTAGATTCTTATGGAATGTATTTTTTTTCTTTTTCCTTTTTCCTTTTATGTACACTGAGAGCATATGCATCAAAGACAAATTCCTTGTGTGTCCAAACATACCTGGCCATTGAAGAATTCAATTCAATTCAATCCAATCCAATCCAATCCAATCCAATCCAATCCAATCCAATCCAATCCAATCCAATCCAATCCAATCCAATCCAATCCAATCCAATCCTACTCTACTCTACTCTACTCTACTCTACTCTACTCTACTCTACTCTTTCCTAATTCTATTCTATTCTATTCTATTCTATTCTATTCTATTCTATTCTATTCTATTCTATTCTATTCTATTCTATTCTATTCTATTCTATTCTATTCTATTCTATTCTATTCTATTCTATTCTATTCTATTCTATTCTATTCTATTCTATTCTATTCTATTCATTAACAATAGGGCTTAAGATCAAAGTTATCACTTGAAGAAACAGCCCTGAAATAATAATAATAAAAAAAGAACTCAAAACCACCACATTTTCTATTTACCACAAAGTTTGCTATGTCCCATTGACAGGAAGACTCTTTCCATCTAATACATGGATATTCACTGAGTGTTTTTATTTGTTCTGGTCTCTGGTCTTTGACTGTAATAAAGTTGATTTTGTTATCTTAATATAATGGATATATATGTGATAATTTCTGCAATATAGATGGTCCTTAACTAACCTTTCATTTGAGGACTGTTCAAAGTCACAATGGCACTGAAAAAAGTGATTTATAATCATTTTTCGCCTTTACAATCGTTGTACATCCCCGTGGTCACGTGACCAAAATTCAGAGTCTTGGCAACTGACATGTACTTATGACGGTTGCATCCCTGGGTCACGTGATCCCTTTTTGTGACCTTCTGATAAACAAAGTCAATGGGGAAGCAGATTCACTTAACAACCTTAACAACTGCAGTGATTCCCTGTGGCAAGAAAGGTCGTAAAAAGGGGCACAACTCGCTTAACAAATGTCTCGTTTAACAACAGAAATTTGGGGCTCAACTGTATCCATAAGTCGAGGACTACCTCTACTGGATATATACAATAACCACGTTGGATACTAAACCTGGGCATTAAATTATTAAAGAAATGAAAGTAGACAGATCAATTTCGGCATACCCAAAGAATAAGATTTTATCTGTATGTAGGACAATCTTGAGCTCAATTTCCCACTTGGATTCCTTTAAAGTTTGCAGAATTTCTAATTACATCAGCAAAACATTCTAACATCAAATTCAAAAGGGAGAGAAAAAACAGGTTTCTTTGACAAATACCTTACCTTATTTATTTATTATGTTTGGGAACTGGCCAACTCTTTGACAAGTGGGATTGTGGGCGGTGTACAATAGAACTATTGAAAGATTTAAAAAAACAGTAGATGCAAGTTTAAAAAGAGGCAGGGAGGATTAAAACACTGTTAAAAAATTAACCTTGCTATAAATGTGGTAAAAGACATCATCAGCAGGCTTCGATCTGGGGTGCGGATCTAAATAATTCAGTTATGTCAATTTTCAGTCAGTGAAAGAGGAATGATTAAAAATATGGTATGACTTCCTGGCCTCCCTAAATCCAGCTCGAAGTTGACTCCGCGACAATTGGAAAAATAAGTTGCATACTGTGATTAAAACAGCTATAAAATCTTAGCATTCTCATTTATTAAGAAATTACATCTATAATTAGAATGCCGAGTGAGATTCTTGTGTGATTTAGAAATTGCAGAGATGGGTTGTCTCATTAAAATAAAACGGAAGAGATTTATTCAAACCATTACACCTTCGGTAAAATTGTAATTCAGTAATTGTAAATTAACCGTACGCCTTCAGTAAAATTGGGAGATTTTTGTACGGCTATGCCAAAACAGCGGAAAACCATCAGGGCCTTTAATTTCCCCCCCATTTTTAGAGAGTTTATAGAATTTCTTGAAGGGAAAGAGGTGTAAGCAAGAATAACAACTTGATTTAATAATAAATACACTAATTTATTTTTTTAATAAAAAGAATATCATCTATTGATAAAGCTTCACAGCATCTAATTAAGAAAATATATATAATTAAGAATGTGATTAAGAATATATTTCTATCTCTATCTATCTATCTATCTATCTATCTATCTATCTATCTATCTATCTATCTATCTATCTATTTATCTATCTATCTATCTATCTATCTATCTATCTATCTATCTATCTATCTATCTATCTATCATCTATCTAATCTACCATATGTAATTAAGAATATATAATATAATATAATATAATAAATATAATATAATATAATATAATATAATAAATATAATATAATATAATATAATATAATATAATATAATATAATATAATATAATATAATATAATATAATATAATATAATATAATATAATATAATATAATATAAATAATAATGTGTGTGTGTGTGTGTGTGTGTGTAGGTCTTTGGTTATTTGGGTTTTCTCCCGCATAACAATTTTACGTGTGAGAAAACCCGAAAAACCAAAGACCTACATACAAACACCCACGAAAACCTCAGAAAACACGCACATACACTATTGATAATAAGAATTCTGAAGGGAGGATGGTATAAGCAAGAATAATTGATTGATCAATAACTTGATTCAATAATAAATGTGGCCATTTTTTTTTCTTTTTTAAAAAGGACATATCTATTGATAAAACTTCACACTAGCACCATGTAATTAAGAATATATATATAATTAAGAATGTAACTAAGGATATATATCTACCTACTTATCTCTATCTATCTATCTATCTATCTATCTATCTATCTATCTATCTATCTATCTATCTATCTATCTATCCATCTATCATCTATCTATTGTAATTAAGAATATTATATATATATATATATATATATATATATATATATATATATATATATATATATATATATATATATATATATATATAATGTTTTCTGAGGTTTTCGCGGGTGTTTGTATGTAGGTCTTTGGTTATTCGGGTCTTCTCCCGCGTAGAATTGGAAGTATCTTGGCGACGTTTCGACGAAGTCTCATTCGTCATCTTCAGGCTGGTGTTCTCGGCTTCGTTCTTCACACGAAGCCGAGAACACCAGCCTGAAGATGACGAATGAGACTTCGTCGAAACGTCGCCAAGATACTTCCAATTCTACGCGGGAGAAGACCCGAATAACCAAAGACCTACATATATATATATATATATATATATATATAATCCCAGAAGGGTATGGCTAGTTGATGAGAGCTAAATAGCTTGAAATAGATCTATACTATCTCCCTTTATTTCTTTGTCAGTAAATATAATTTTAATACAAAATAGTTTGTCGCGAAAGGGACTGGAACTGAAAGGCGAAAGGAACTGTATGCTCCTTCCCATATTTGGGTAGACCAGATTGTTTCGAGAGTAAACCGATAGATAGATAGATAGATAGATAGATAGATAGATAGATAGATAGATAGATAGACAGACAGACAGACAGACAGACAGACAGACAGACAGACAGACATCAATATCTAGATCTAGATCTAGATAGGTATATAGATAATAAGAATTTCTTGAAGGGAGGGAGATATAAGGAAGAATTATGACTTGGTTCAATAATAAATAACAGTAATTTCTTTTTTTTTCTTTTTTAAAAAGGACATATCATCTATTGATGAAACAGCACAACCTTACCATGTAATCAAGAATATAGGTCTATATATATATATTAAGAATTGCTGATAATAGATGTGGAATCTGAATCTCTCTTCCCTATTTGTTTCTGAAAGAGATGGTATAATATTACATTGCTTAGTTGGGTTGAATCTTAGTTTGGGTTGAATCACAGATTATTATTTTTTTTTGCAGTCCTTTCCCTTTGACCAACCTCTGAGCTGTCCAAACAGGCAAGAAGAACCAACGAATTTAAGGGCACGTTCCTTGCATATGGTTGTCAGTGCCCAGCCTCCCTCACCTTTTGCTTAAAATAAATAGGAGCCATCCTGCTCATTTGCTTCGCACCATTTGTGAGGACTGCTGAGGATCTCATGTGTCAACTTTTAACGTCTAGGACTTCGACCCCAGTAACATCTGCTGATCAAAAGGGCTTAAGGGTCACCTTCAACCATCCCTTGCCTGAATTGAAAAGGGACAACGTGGTTTTAACCAGGTTCCACCCTCAACGTCATATTTCGCAAGGATGTGACCTGACAATTTCTCAAGGGTTTCAAAAGTAGGCAACGGTTATTTTTGAAGCTGTAACACTGAGGCTCAGTTCACATAATGCAAAAGCTTTTTAAGCATGTAAGGCTGTGCTTGACCCCAATGAGAGACCTAGAAGGAGTTTGGCTCTTTACTCCTTTAGGATACCCACAAGGAAATCAGCTTTGCTTTCTTCATTAACTACCATTTGTTATCACATCTGAATTCTCACCTGTGGTTTAATTCAAGGAGGAGGAGGAGGAAGAAGAAGAAGACTAGACTAGATTAGACTAGGAGTTGGAGGGGACCTTGTAAGTCATCCAGTCCAACCCCCCGCACATCATTTCTGACAAATTGCAGTCCAGTCTCTTCTTGAAAGCCTCCAGTTATGAAGTTCAACCTAGAAATGAGAACTTCACAACTTCTAAAAGCAAGGCGTTGGTTGACTGTTCTCACTGTCAGAAAATTTCTCATTTCTAGGTTGAATCTCTCCTGGATCAGTTTCCATCAGGGGTGAAATGCTCCCGGTTAGGGCCGATCCGGTAGTGATGGCGGTGGTGGTTTGGAGAATCAGTAGCAAAAATCCCTGCACCCCCCCCCCACCATGCCCAGCTGAGCCGCACGATCATCAGAGGCTTTTCTAAAAAAAATGTAAAAGCATTTTTTCTACAACCTCTTCCAACGAAGTTAAAAAAAAAAAGTCTCTGATGATCATGCGGCTCAGCTGGGATTGAAAAGCATTTTTTTTCTGCAACCTCTTGGCCGAAGAGGTGGTAAAAAAAAATGCTTTGAAAAGTCTCTGACTATCCCAGCTGAGTTGCCTGATTGGCACAGAGGCTTTTCAAAGCATTAGAAAAAATGCTTTAAAAAGTTTTTTTTAAAAGTTGGCCATGCCCACCCATCACATTACTGCCCCCCACCAAGCCACGCCCACAGAACTGGTAGTAACAAATTTTACATTTCACCCCTGGTTTCCATCCATTATCCCTTGTCTGGCCTTTGGGTGCTTTGGAAAACAGCTTGACCCCCTCCTCTCTGTGGCAGCCCCTCAAGTATTGGGACCCTGCTATCATGTCTCCCCTGGCCCTTCTCTTCACTAGACTAGCCATGCCCAGTCCCTGCAACTGTTCTTCATATGTTTTAGTCTCCAGTCCCCTCATCATCTTGGTTGCAGGAGGAGGAGGAACAGAAGTAGGGAGAGAGAGGAGGAGAAGCAGAAGAAGAAGAAAAAGAAGAGAAGGAGGAGGAGAAGGAAGAGAAGGAGGGAGAGAAAGAAGGAGAAGCAGAAGAAGAAAAAGAAGAAGAGGAGGAGGAGGAGGAGAAAAAGAGGAAGAGGGGGAAGAGGAGGAGGAGGAAGAAGAAGAAGGAGAGGGAGAGGGAGAAGGAGGAGGAGGAAGAGAAGGAGGGAGAGAAAGAAGGAGAAGCCGAAGAAGAAAAAGAAGAAGAGGAGGAGGAGGAGGAGAAAAAGAGGAAGAGGGGGAAGAGGAGGAGGAGGAAGAAGAAGAAGGAGAGGGAGAGGGAGAACAAGGAGGAAGAGGAGGGGGAGGAGAAGAAAAAGAGGAAAAGATGGAAGAGGAGGAGGAGGAGGGAGGAGGAGGAGGAGGAGGAGGAGGAGGAAAGGGAAAAGGAAGAAGTTGAAGCCATGTACCTCAATAACCGGTGGCTTAATTCAAACACATTAGCTCAGATTAAGCATAGCACATTGGTTTCAGATCAACAAATCAGAGTGAATTCAAACAGAAGGGACATGATCCTGAATGGTAAACCAATCAATCTTAGCTCATGATTGAAAATCTGCAGTAGCATCACCTGCAGAATGGTTAAGCGAGCTGAGATTCGCAGAGATGCATACACATTCTCCAACACAAAGGGATCTAGAATGAAACATTTTGAGTTTCGGTGTCATTGTCACCACAAACTACATTCTCTTTTCTTTCATTTGTTGGCCTTCAATGTCTTTTCTATTAATGACTTATTTTCTGTGTTTTTCATAGCGAAAAACCCTGGAAAAGCACAGCATACCGATGTATGTAGGTGGTGTCATTCCTTGAAATATTGAAGTTTCCCTATTTGGGTGACCACTAGAAGCAGAAAAAAAAAGGATATAAAGATCTCTTAAGTCTTCACTGACATCTAGTGGCTACTTACGGGATTGCAGCCTTAGATACTGCGCAAGCAAGCTGTATGGTGAATTGCTACTCCAAACTAAATCAGTATAGCGACAGTCTGAATGAGATTGTTATGATGATGGAAAGGACAGACCAGCTAAATTTGAATTTAGATCACTTCCACCTTGTAGAGTCTGCGCCATAAATTTGGGCTGCCCCTTTGTCGTCAGCCTAGCTTACTTCAGAAGCGGGCTAACTGTGGTTTTTGAGTGGACAATGATGTATTTCACAGGAACACAATATGCATGATCGGGGAAGCACTTTAGAGATCAACTAGTCTAACTCTCCGTTCAGGGCAGGAACTGAGAATAATTCTACTACCAAGAACAGGACAAATCAGAACGATCTTTTAATAGATCTAATGATCTACCTATTAGTTAGATCTTTGAGGTATACAGACCCTATTTATTTTCCAGTTAGGTGCTGTCTAAAGTCCGGTGGGCAAAATTATCCCGCAGCAATTTTTAACAGAATAACAGACTTGGAAGGGACCTTGTAGGTCATCTAGTCCAACCCTCACCCAAGCAGGAGACCCTACACCATTTCTGACAGATGGCAGTCCAGGCTCTTCTTGAAAACCTCCAGTGATGAAGCTTCTGAAGGCAACTTCGGTTCCATGGGTTGATTTGTTCTCACTGTCAGAAAATTTCTCCTTATTTCCAGGTTGAATCTCTCCTTGAACTGTTTCCATCCATTATTCCTGGTCTGGCCTTCAGGTGCCTTGGAAAACAGCTTGACCCCCTCCTCTCTGTGGTAGCCCCTCAAATATTGGAAGACTGCTCTCATGTCTACCCTGGTCCTTCTCTTCACTAGAGTAGAATAAACTTGATTTAACTGTGTTAAATCAAGCTAACAGTGAAGAGCACACTGTGCCCAAATCCTAACTGTACGATCCCATGCAAATAATTCCAATAACACAATGTCCATTTTATTTTATTTTAGTCTCGTGGGCAACACCAGAACATATGTCCTAATCCTCTGAAGGTTGCTTAGAAGAACAGAAGAATGGTGCTTTTTTTCCAAGAGGCAACTGGACTTTCTGGTTAAGTCCAGTTGCCTCTTGACCAAAAAACAAACAAACAACAACGAAAAACAAAAAACAACACTTTTGGGATAACCATGGATGGATGACTGAGAATCTCCATAGACATCACCAGGGGTTTTTAGGGGGGAGCGAGGGCAGAGGCCAAGCTCATTTGCATATGGAGGACCGGAGGGGGCTCATTTGCATACTGGGGACCATATGATCCCAGGGAAGAGGGGAACAGCTCGCTAGATCGCTACGATCGAGACTAAGCACAGCTGTTCAGGATCGGTGGAGGAAAAAAAAAAGCGGAGGAGCAGATTAAGCCCCGGCGAACTTTCTTGCAAGGACTCATGGCCAGGCTCCTCGTTCTACTCATGGTCTTACTCCAAGCTTTCTTTCTCCGCGGGGCGCTGCGGTTCAGCGTAGACGAGGAGGCGCCTCCGGGCACGGTGCTGGGCATTTTGGCCGAGGAATTGCAACGGCCCGGGGAGGCTGCGCCCCGCGGCTTCCAGTTGGTGAAGGCGCCGGGCAACGGGTCGCTGGTGCGAGTGCGGGAGCGGGACGGGCAGCTGAGCCTGGGGCCGGAGCGGCTGGACCGGGAGCAGCTGTGCGGCCCGGCGGAGTCGCCCTGCCTGCTGGCCTTCGACGTGCTGAGCCTGGGCGGCCCGCCGGGCGGGGGAGCCTCGCCGCCCTTCCGCCTGGTGCACGTGGAGCTGGAGGTGCGGGACCTGAACGACCACGCGCCGCGCTTCCCGCAGCCCGCCGTGGCCCTGGAGGTGTCGGAGAGCGCGGCGCCCGGCACCCGCCTGCCGCTGCCCCTGGCGCACGACCCGGACGCCGGCTCCAACGGGCTGCAGAGCTTCGCCCTCTCGCCGGGCAGCCCCTTCGGCCTGGAGGCGCAGCGGCGCGCCGACGGGCTCCGCTGCGCCGAGCTGGTGCTGCTGCGCGAGCTGGACCGGGAGGCGCAGGCCGGCTACCGGCTGGAGCTGGTGGCCGCGGACGGCGGGAGCCCCGCGCGCTCGGGGACGGCCACGCTCAGCGTGCGCGTGCTGGACGCCAACGACAACGCGCCCGCCTTCCCCCGGGGCGCGCTCCTGACCCTGGAGCTGCCCGAGGACGCGCCGCCGGGCGCGCTGCTGCTGGAGCTGGAGGCGGCCGACGCCGACGAGGGCGCCAACGGGCAGCTGCTCTACGCCTGGGGCAGCCAGGTGCCCGCCGAGGCCCGCCGCCTCTTCAGCCTCGACCCGCTCTCGGGCCGCCTGGCCCTGCGCGCCCCCGTCGACTACGAGCTCCAGCGCGCCTACGAGCTCGACGTGCAGGTCAGCGACCGCGGCGCCAGCCCGCTGGCCGCCGCCTGCAAAGTGCTGGTCCGGCTGCTGGACGTCAACGACAACGCGCCCGCCGTGGCCATCAGCGCCCTGGGCGGCCCCGAGGAGCCCGGCTGGGCGGCGGTCAGCGAGGCGGCGCCGGCCCAGAGCCTGGTGGCGCTGGTCAGCACCTCGGACAGCGACGCGGGCGCCAACGGCCAGGTGCGCTGCGCCCTCCTGCCCGCGCCCCGCCAGCCCTTCGCCCTGCAGCGCGCCGACGACGCCGACAGCTACCTGGTGCTGACCACCGGCCCCCTGGACCGCGAGCGCGTGGCCGAGTACAACCTCACGCTGGTGGCCGAGGACCTGGGCTCACCTCCCGCCAAGACTGTCCGCTCGCTCACCGTCCGCGTGGCCGACGAGAACGACAACGCCCCGCGCTTCGCCAAGGCGCGCTACGAGGTCGCCCTGCCCGAGAACAACCCCCCGGGGGCCTACCTGACCACCGTCCTGGTTTACGACCCCGACCTGGGACCCAACGGCGAAGTGACCTACCGGCTTCTGGGAACACCTGCCCCGTCGGGTCTGTTCTCGGTGGATCCCCGCCTGGGCGTTGTGCGAGTTGAGGGCTCCCTGGACCGCGAGGGGAAGGCGCCGTGGCATGAAGTGGCGGTGGAAGCCTGTGACGGCGGCAGCCCGTCGCTCTGCGGACGCACCCTGGTCGTTGTCAAGGTGGAGGATCAGAACGACAACCCGCCCCGAATCATCTCCCCGCCTTTAATGAACGGCTCGGCGGATCTCCTGCTGCCTCTCGGGGCCCCGCCCGGCTTCCTGATCGCCCGTCTGGCAGCCCGGGACGCCGACGACGGTCGTAACTCCGAGCTGACTTTCTTCCTCCTGGAGGGGGCGTCCAGGCTCTTCGGGATGCAGCCGCGGACCGGGGAGCTCTTTCTGCGGGAACGGGTCCCGCCTGAGGCCGCGCCCCGCTCCGCTTTCCGCTTGGTTGTTGCCGTCGAGGACGGTGGGCGGCCTTCTCTGACTTGCACAGCGACGCTGCGGCTGATTTGCACGGAGACGCTGCCCTCTAGCGTGCAGATAGTGGCGCTGCAGCTTGGCGTTGCCGGAGGAGAACCGTGGGATCCGTCTGTGCTGTGGATCGCCTTGCTGGGAGGAGGCTGTGGGGTTTTGCTGGTGGCCATTCTCCTCGTGGGAGCCTCTATTTGGGTGGGCAGGAAGAAGTTCCCCGTTGGGAAGTCAATGAAGCCGGTGAGACCCAGGGAAAGAGGAAGCCGTCCTGCCGCTCGATGGAGGGAAGGGACCTCCAAAGACTCTGCTTGGAGTGGGGCTTTCTCAGCAGCTGAAGAAGGGAGCCGGGACTCCTTGGGTGTGACTGAGACCGAAACGCCTAGCTCCGATTCCCAGGTATCTTCTCCACTAGGGTTAAATCCTGACCCTGTTTGCCTGAGATTGCTGAGATTCACTTCCTATTTTAACAGGTATAGAATAGAAATAAACATAGAGATAGGAATAGGAATAGAGTGTAGTGTACTATAGTGTAGTGTAGTGTAGAGTAGAGTAGAGTAGAGTAGAGTAGAGTAGAGTAGAGTAGAGTAGAGTAGAGTAGAGTAGAGTAGAGTAGAGTAGAGTAGAGTAGAGTAGAGTAGAGTAGAGTAGAGTAGAGATTGGAATAAATAGAGAATCGAATGGAATGGAATAGAATAGAATAGAATAGGAAAATAAATAGGGATAGAAATAAAAAATAGGAATAGAAATAGAAGAACAGAAATAGAATAGAATAAATAGAATAGAATAGAATAGAATAGAATAGAATAGAATAGAATAGAATAGAATAGAATAGAATAGAATAGAATAGAATAGAATAGAATAATAAATAGGAATAGGAATAAAAATAGGAATAGAAATAGAAGAACAGAAATAGAATAGAATAAATAGAATAGAATAGAATAAATAGAATGAATAGAATAGAATAGAATAGAATAGAATAGAATAGAATAGAATAGAATAGAATAGAATAATAAATAGGAATAGGAATAAAAATAGGAATAGAAATAGAATAACAGAAATAGAATAGAATGAATAGAATAGAATAGAATAGAATAGAATAGAATAGAATAGAATAGAATAGAATAGAATAGAATAGAATAGAATAATAAATAGGAATAGGAATAAAAATAGGAATAGAAATAGAAGAACAGAAATAGAATAGAATAAATAGAATAGAATAGAATAGAATAAATAGAATGAATAGAATAGAATAGAATAGAATAGAATAGAATAGAATAATAAATAGGAATAGAATAAAAAATAGGAATAGAAATAGAAGAACAAAAATAGAATAGAATAGAATAGAAAAATAAATAGGAATAGGAATAAAAAATAGGAATAGCAATAGAAGAACAGAAATAGAATAGAATAGATCCTTGAAGGTCTTCTAATCCAGCCCCCTTTTCAAGCAGAAGAACCTATATACCATTTCAAACAAGTGACTGTCCAGTTACTTCCAGTGTTGGAGCACCCACAACTTCCAGTGGCAAGCTGTTCCACTGGTTAATTGTCCTCATTGTCAGGACATTCCTCCTTAATTCCAGGTTGCTTCTCTCCTTCGTTAGTTTCCATCCGTTGCTTCTTTTCCTATCATCAGGTGTTTTGGAAAATAGGCTGAGCCCCCCACTTCATTTGTGGCAGCCCCTCAAATATTGGAAGACTGCTATCATGTCACCCCTAATTCTTCTTTTCTCTAGTCGAGTCCTAAACTGGGTGCAATTGTGGGATTTAACCTCTTCCCTTACAAACGATGCTTCTTTCTTTACCTCCAGCCAAGAGGGCATTATTTCTTGGAATTATTTTTCAGTTTGCAAACCCCTTCCTGCAAACCACAAAATCCAAGGCCATTTCTAACACGCGTGATTTACAGCATAATCCCGTCATTTTTTGATAGGGCGACCTGCCAGGTGTATAGGGAGTCCTTGACATACAACCGTTCATTTAACGACCCTTCAAATGGCACTGGAAAAAGTGACTTACGGCCATTTCCCCGCACTTACGACCGTTGCAACATCCCCACGTTGGCGTGATCAAAATTCAGATGGTTCGTATTTATGACGGCCGTCGTATCCCCAGGGTCAGCGTTTGCGATGTACCCACAAGCAAAATCAACGGGAAAGCCAGATTCGCTTTAACGCCCGTGTCACTAACTTCACAAGTGCAACAATTCACTTAACAACGATGGCAAAAAAGGTTGTACAACGGGACAAGCTCCCTTAACAAACATTTCACTTTAGCGACGTGAATTTTGGGCTCCGTTGTGGTCACAACTCGAGGACTACCTGTATAACAACCCATTAATGCCACCATGACACACTCTTAAGTCGTTAGCGAATGAGTGGCTATTTTGCAAGCTTCCTTTTTCTTGGTATCCATCTGCCAAGCCAAAAACTGATTTCTTTAATATATGTTTTTGCTGCACCTTTTAGTAGTTTGTTAACTAAGCATTTACTGGTTAAGTTGCAAAGAAATAAAAGGAGTCAAACCAGGGGTGAAATGCTCTCGGTTCGGACCGGATCACCTGATCCAGTAGCGATGGTGGCTGGTTCGGAGAACCAATAGCAAAAATCCTTGTGCCCCACCATGCCCAGCTGAGCCACAGGATCATCAGAGGCTTTTTTTTTTTAACTTTTAAAAGCATTTTTTCTACAACCTCTTCCAACGAAAAAAATGCTTTTAAAAGTTAAAAAAAAAAGCTTTTCAAAGCTTTTTTTTTTCTGCAGCCTCTTGGCCGAAGAGGTGGTAAAACCAATGCTTTGAAAAGTCTCTGACGATCCCAGCTGAGTTGCCTGATCGCCAGAGGCTTTTCAAAGCATTAGAAAAGGGCCTGGTGGCTCAGCAGACTAAAGCATTGTCATTAACTCCAGCTGTCTCCAATTACTGTAAATTCGAATCTCCCCAGGGTCAAGGTTGACTCAACCTTCCATCCTTTCTAAGGTGGGTAAATTGAGGACCCAGTTTGTGGGGGCAATAAACTGACTTTGTATAAATATACAAAAGTATGAAGGCTATTGCTTAACGCATTGTAAGCCGCCCTGAGTCTCCGTACAAGGGCGGCATATAAATCAATTTTTTTTAAAAAAATGCTTTGAAAAGTTAAAAAGAAAGTTGGCCACACCCACCCAGTCACATTACCCCCCCCCCAAGCCACGTCCACAGAACCGATAGTAACAAATTTTACATTTCACCCCTGAGTCAAACGCCTTGCAGTTTAAATCAGAGCATTAAACAGGAATTGTCCATTCCCTAGATTGCCCATTAAATACCATTTTTTTTTAAAAAAATTAATTTATATGCCGCCTTTCTCCGGAGACTCAGGGCGGCTTACAATGCGTTAAGCAATAGCCTTCATACTTCTGTAGATACCTGCTTAGTAGGGCTTAGTAGTAGCGGTGTTCTTTTTTATACAAAGTCAGCTTATTGCCCCCACAATCCGTGTCCTCATTTTACCTACCTCGGAAGGATGGAAGGCTGAGTCAACCTTGAGCCTGGTGAGATTCGAACTTGCAATAATTGCAGGCAGCTGGTGTCATCTTAACACCACTTTAAGCTGCTGTGCCACCCAGGTTTTTTTTTAGATTTGGTCAAGTTCTTTCAGCAGCAGAGTTTACAAAGTGTATTTATTTCCAGTCCTACACAGGTAGTCCTTGAATTATGACGGCAATTGAGCCCAAAACTCCTGCTGTTAAGCAAGACAGTTGTTGAAAGTGAATTTTTGCCTCCTTTTTACAATCTTCCTTGCCATGGGTGTTAAGTGAATCACTGCAGTGATTAAGTTAGTGGCACGGTTATTAAGTGAATCTAGCCTCCTCATCGACCTTGCTAGTCAAAAGGTCGCCAAAGGGAATCGCATGACCCCGGGACGGGAACACTGCCACTGTCGTAATTATGAGTCAGTTGCCATTTAAGTACCAGTCTGAATTATTGACTGGTACTTGGGAATCTGTGAAATCTATAATAAAGGACCCTCAGCAATGACAAAAAAACTTCATAGATTAACAGCGTTGCAAGGGACCTTGGAGGCCATCTACTCCAACCCCCCCACCCTACAGGAGGAGACCCTACACCATTTCTGACCGATGGCAGTCCAGTCTCTTCTTGAAAGCCTCCAGGGATGAAGCTCCCACAACTTCTGAAGGCAACTTCTGTTCCCCGGGTTGATGGCTCTCACTGTCAGAAAATGTCCAGGTTGAATCTCTCCCGGATCAGTTTCCATCCATTATTGCTTGTCTGGCCTTCACGTGCTTTGGAGAATAGTTTGACCCCCTCCTCTTTCTGGCAGCCCCCTCAAATATTGGAAGATGCTATCTTGTCTCTCCTGGTCCTTCTCTTCACTAGACTAGCTAGGCCCAGTTCCTGCAACCGTTCATCGTATGTTTTAGTCTCCAGTCCTCTGAAATGCATATAATTGGACAAAAGATAGACCTAAAATTACTTATTAGGGAAAGCTGCATTGAAAAAACACACTTGTGCACCCAGCAAAATGCCTGTTTAGAAAGCAATATCTGAATCTGTATGCTTGTAATTAAAACCTTCGCCCGGGAGATATTTTTCCAACCTCAACTAACCACTTGAAGTGGCCACTTTGCAAATAGAACCAGTCTTGATAAGAAACGGTAATCTATAGGTAGCCTAGGGCAGCGGTTCTAAACTTTTCCAGCTTGGGGGCTTGGCCTGGCCTAGGGGCGCATGAGTGGCAGGCCCACATGTGCGCACAACTCTATTTGTGCTCAGTGCACAACTCTGTGCACGCGTGCTCTCACTCGTGCAAATGGAGCTTTGTGTGCGAGCAGAGGGGGCTTGCAGTCATGTGCAAAGTTCCACTCGTGTGAACCACAGGTGCATGCACTCGTGCGTGAAGCTCCACTTGTGTAAGCAGCAGGCACTTGCATTCCTGCATGAAGCTCCGCTCGTGCGAGCCACAGGCACTCGCACTTGCGTGTGAAGCTCCACTCGTGCAAGCAGCAGCCACTTGCACTTGCGTGTGAAGCTCCACTCGTGCAAGCAGCAGGCGCTTGCACTCATGCACGAAAAGCTCCACTTGTGCGAGAGGATGGCATTTGTGCTCACGTGTGAAGCTCCCATTCCGATGAATGGAGCTTCGTGCGCGAGAACAAGCACCCTTTGCTCGTGTAAGCGTGCGAGGGGAAGTGCCCTCTGGTCACACAAGTGGAGCTTCACTCCCGTGCGCTCTCGTCCATTTATATCACAGCCCAGTTTCAAACAGGCCGTGTGACCTGGCAGTGGAGATTTTCCAAAATGTGACAGTGAGGGAAAGCAATCCTATTTTCTGAATTGTGGGACTGTATGCCTGCATGGATTGTTGCTGTAACATCAAGGATTATGAGAAGGACTAAGTGCCTTCTCCTTGGCTTCTTTCATTATCTTAAAAGTCTGTAGAGATTCTCAGTCTTGGTTGTCCCAAAAGTGCTTTTTCAGGAGGCAACTGGACTTCCATGTTTTTTTCTCTTTTGAAGACATTTTGCTTCTCATCCAAGAAGCTTCTTCAGCTCTGCCTGGATGGTGGGGAATGGAAGGGTTTATTTTCCTTGCAGTCATCTGGTCATTTGCATCCTTTTAGAGGGTCCTCGAGGCCACTGGGAGGTGTCTCTGTGTCCTCAGGGTCAAATACAACTTGGGATGAACCCCTTTTGAATGGTGTGGGAGTAGGAATGGATTTCCAGAGGAAAAATTGCAGACTACAGGAACCATTTGCACCACTCAGGACGCATAGAAGCCTCCAGGTGCTTCAATGACCCTCTAAAAGGATGCAAACAACCAGCTGACTTCAAGGAGTATAAATTCCCCACTATCCTGTCAGAGTTGAAGAAGCTTCTTGGATGAGAAGCGAAACGTCTTCGAAAGAAAAAAAAAGCAGAATAATCCAGTTGCCTCTTGAAAAAGCACCTTTGGGACATTATCTTAAAAGTTTTACAAGCTGGGGCTTGTTCCAGGGGTGAAATCCAATTTTTTCCCCCCTACCAGTTCTGTGGACGTGGCTTGGTGGGCGTGGCAGGGGAAAGGATATTGCAAAATCTCCCTTCCCACCCCACTCAGGGGCCAGCCAGAGGTGGTATTTGCCAGTTCTCCGAACTACTCAAAACTTCCGCTACCGGTTCTCCAGAATCTGTTAGAACCTGCTGCATTTCAGCCCTCGCTTATTCCTTTCAAATATTTAAACATTCCTCAGCCATTTTAACTGCACAATTAATAGCCTTTTGCCTTGACGAATTTAGCTGTTAGGTGACTAACCTTCTCTCTATCAATAACACGTTCATTTGAGTGCTAAGCCCCACAAATTAACCCTGTACAAAAGGATATTTCCCCCCCCTGTGGATTAAGCCAGTTTGAAATCCTTCCTGCTCTAAAATCATATTCTCTTATAAAAGCACCCAAATCTATAAAAGAAAGAAAACAACAACAACAACAACAAAGATATAAACCAATTAAGTAACCATTATTTTTTTTTAGAAGGAAGTAGAAAAAGAAACAAATATATCTGCTCGAGTCCATTATCTGGCGCTCTGGAAAGTGAACTTCAACATGTGCTTATTTTATAAAACACCCATCACCAAGGGTATGGATTTTCTTGGCGGGAGGGCTTGGAAGCGGTCCATTTAATTTTAAAAAAAATATAGATTTGGCAGGGGCCTCAAGCCGAGATCTACAGCTTTTTCCAAAGAAGGCAGACGTAGGTGGGAATGGAAGGAAAAAAAGTAAATTCTCAAACCTACCATGCTGCTCTTTATACCTAACATATTATTGTGTGTTCTTTTCTTTAGTATTGGAAAAAAAAAAAAAAAGAATCTGCACATTGTGTCTGTTTCTCTTTGATAGGCTCGGATTCTTATTCCTGTTGAGCCCGCATCTGAATCCGCTTCGAATTTTAGGTAAACTCCACGTTTGATGCCAGTCCGTCTTCTTTTGACTTCTCTCTGCTTGGCACTGTGTTCTTCTGGGTGGGTAAAAAATGTCAGATTCGTATTTTACACCAAGGGTGGCAAGTTTTGTTTGCTTGTTTGTAAACTGAGATAGTCTGGGACACTGATGGCTAAACTTTTTGCCATTGCGTGCCAAGAAGGGGAGGCGGGAGGGTCACGCGCATGCCTGTCCACACTCATAATTCTATGCGTCCCGCCCCCGCAAATTCGCACATGACCACTCCCTGCTCCCCCTGCTCCTGGCATGTGATGGCTCAGTAGGCCCATTTTTCTCTCTCACCTGCCTCCAGAGCCTCTCTAGGAGTCTGGGGAGGGTGAAAACGGCCTACCCCACATCTCTGGAGGTCCTCACGAGGCCAGAAACAGCCCATTTGCCAACTTCCAGTCAGACCAGAAGGCCCGTTTTTTGCTGTCCCCAGCCTCCAGAGCCTATCTAGGAGTCTGGGGAGGGTGAAAATGGCCTTCCCCACCCCCCGGAGGCCCTCCAGAGGCCAGAAACAGCCCATTTGCCAACTTCTAATCGGACCGGGAGATCTGTTTTTTGCTGTCCCCAGCCTCCAGAGCCTATCTAGGAGTCTGGGGAGGGTGAAAATGGCCTTCCCCACGCCCCCTGGAGGCCTTCCAGAGGCCAGAAACAGCCCATTTGCCAACTTCCGGTGGGACCACAAGAGATCTAAGTCCAGTCCACCTTGAATTCCTTTCTATTCTTATTTCCCGCTAATTTCCCTTGACCGTTAGTAGTTCAGATTCTTGTAGAGAACTTAAGCTTACAATAAAACCTTATACACATCTGAATTGCCTGGATCTCCTGATCCAGCCCACTTTGAATTCCTTTCTCCCGCTAATTTCCCTTGACCGTTAGTCGTTCAGATACTTGTAGAGAACTTGCGTTTACAATAACTCCTTATACACTTTTGAACTGCCTGGATCTCCTGATTTCCCTGGTGCTTGACAAACATTTGCCAAACCAGGGGTTTTTACTATTTCATCTCCAATCAATAAATTCTATTAATGTCTTCCGTTCCTGGGACTTGGAATTGTTTACCTCAGGAACAGGGAATCAGATATTTTCCAACATTGTATCCATGGGGATAAGCAAGCAGAAACAAGTGACCAAGAGGGCTGTTTTCTCTTGCAGAGGGCTGCAGGAGGCTATTGCAGCCAAAAACGGGACCCAAGAGGGTTATTTGCTCTGGCAAAGGGCTGTAGGAGGCCTTTGCAGCCAAAAACAGAGCCTGGGAGGGCTGTTTTCTGTGGCAGAGGGCAGCAGGAGGCTATTGCAGCCAAAAATGGAGCCCAGGAGGGCCACACATGGCCATTTTTGCTGGCTAAGGCTTGAAAGAGGATCCCCCAGCCCCACCCAGCCCACCACAGATGACCCCGACACAAGTGATATCGAGCTGGCCATGTCACCTCCGGCCACACACACCCTTCCCCCCCCCCGAGATCAAACACAACCCTGATGCAGCCCTCAATGAAGTTGAGTTTGACACCCCTGATCTAAACCATCTGAAAGGCACCCACGATGCTTCCTTCTGCTGTAGAGTTTTTAATCCCTGAAAATTTAATCGTGATATGTTGGCTGGAAAAAATGCTGAACTTTCTGTCTCTGTTCCCTGTGCTGTAGCTATTCAGGTCTGGATCGAGTGAGCGCACAAGATAGTGGGAAAGGAGACAGTGAATCCAGTGACAGTGACTTCAATACTAGCAGGGACAGAATGAAAGAGATCTCCGTAGAAAAAGCTGGGAAACAGAATGGTAAGTTGACCAACTTCAAATCATTGTTTGTGATATAATTTAAATATGAGCCAGTGGTGTGCGGCAGCAGCTAATAAAACCAATGCAATAGGTTGCATTAATAGAGGGATAGAATCAAGATCAAGTGGGGTACTAATACCACTCTATAAAGCCCTAGTAAGACCACACTTAGAGTACTGCATCCAGTTTTGGTCACCACAATATAAAAAAGATGTTGAGACTCTAGAAAGAGTGCAGAGAAGAGCAACCAGGATGATTAGGGGAGTGGAAGCTAAAACATGTGATGAACGGTTGCAGGAACTGGGCATGGCTAGTCTAGTGAAGAGAAGGACCAGGGGAGACAAGATAGCATCTTCCAATATTGGAGGGGCTGCCACAGAGAGGAGGGGGTCAAGCTATTTTCCAAAGCACCTGAAGGCCAGACAAGGAATAATGGATGGAAACTGAACAAGGAGAGATTCAAGCTAGAAATAAAGAGACATTTTCTGATAGTGGGGACAATCAACCCATGGAATAGAAGTTGCCTTCAGAAATTGTGGGAGCTTCATCCCTGGAGGCTTTCAAGAAGAGACTGGACTGTCATCAGTCAGGAATGGTGTAGGGACTCCTGCTTGGACGGGGGGTTGGACTAGAAGACCTCCAAGGTCCCTTCCACCTTTGTTATTGTTACTGATCCTGAGTCACAGAATTTGAATATTTCTCCTTGGGTTACTGTGGATCTAGTTTTGCATAAGAGAGAAACAATTCTTGGGGTTGATTTTCAAAAGAATTGGGCAAGGGAAATATAACCACTGGTGAAAAAGAACATGCAGCTCAGGTGAATTCGGAATAATTTGTGTTAGTAACACAAATGCAATATTTGTTTCTTTGTTGTAGAATCCATAGCAAAACACGGCATTTTCCCAACTGATTAACTAGCTAATTGTTGTGGCCCGCCAGTGGCAGCAGTTTCAGACAGTGAGGAGGTTGGGGAGGAACATGGGCCAGTCCTGGAGTCTGGGGAGGGCTCGGATGAGGGCGCTGTGTCGGAGGCAGAGAGGGGGCCAAGGCCGCATGCCAGCTATCAGCTGCCTTCAGAGTCAGACATCAGTGAGGCAGATGAATAGTTGGAGCCTGTTCCCAGTGTGCGCATGTGCAGAGTTGCCAGACGAAGGGAACAGCTAAAGAACAAGGGTCGACTTGGGAGTAAGGCCACAGGGGGACGATGAAGGGCCCCTCCCAGAGGGAATAAAAGAGGAGCGAAAGGGGAGTGGAGTTTGCAGGAGACAATTAGTTTGCTTAATTAGTTCATGACTCTCAGAGATTTCTTGCCAAGTTTTGAAGATATTGGCCTGGCAGCTCTCCATGCCAGATAATGTCTGTGACTGTAAATTCTCTCTTGAATGACTTTGCTGGATGTGAATGAGAGGAATTCACTGTTTGTTTAATAAAAGGGGTTTTGTCGGGACCAAGATTCTGCTTTGTGCTTTTTGGGGGAAGCCTACACTAACATTAGGACATTACTTTTTCATCAGGGGCCACCACTTCTGCTGAGAGAACAACTTGCGAAGAATCAAACATCTACAATGGTCAACATGCCCGCCTGACTTTGGGAAGAAAACATCTACCCTTTTACCGTGAACGCACAGAACTTCTCTCCTATCCCACAGCCCAGATTAAGAGATCTCTCATCCAGCAGAGAAATACTCATTATCGTCCCGAGTTCCTCCCTCAAAGCCAAGATTGTCTTCCAGTTCAGAATGAAAGACTACCCACGGTCTGTGAACAAGGACGTCATGGTGGGACAACCGCGATGGTTCATTCCCAGGAACGCCAAGAATTAAGCAGTTTCCCTCGAAACACCTCCGAGATCGTGACATCGTTTTGACAAGACAAGAAGAAATTTTCTGACAGCGAGAACAGTCAACCCATGGAACAGAAGTTGCCTTCAGAAGTTGTGGGAGCTCCATCACTGGAAGCTTTCAAGAAGTTTATTCTAGGCTAGAGAAGAGAAGAACCAGGGGAGACATGAGAGCAGTCTTCCAATATTTGAGGAGTTGCCATAAAAATGAGGGGATCAAAAGTATTTTCCAAAGCACCAGAAGGCCAGACAAGGAATAATGGATGGAAACTGACCAAGGAGAGATTCAACCTGGAAATAAGGAGGAATTTTCTGTCAGTGAGAACAATCAACCCATGGAACAGAAGTATCCTTCGGAAGTTGTGGGAGCTTCATCCCTGGAGGTTTTCAAGAAGAGACTGGACTGCCATCGGTCAGAAATGGTGTAGGGTCTCCTGCTTGGGTGGGGGATTGGACTAGATGATCTACAAGGTTCCTTCCAAGTCTGTTAATCTGTTAAAATCAGTTTACAGCCATTCCGTGCAGTTTTTGACAAAACTTCCTTTCTGTATCCTAGGTGTTGGGAGAAAACAATCTAGTTCATCCTAAACATGATACTTAATGCATCCTTTTTCGAATGGATTGCATCTTATATGAAGAAAATGTAAATACAGGTAGTCCTCAACTAAACAACCACAATTTTGGAGCCCAAAATTTCTCTTGCTAAGTGAGACAGTTGATGGGTGAATTTTGCCCTAGTGTACGGCCTTCCTGGCTACAGTTCTTAATCGCAGCAGATACTAGCAGTTGAATCACTGCCACGTTGCTAAGTTGGTAACCTGGTTGTTAAGTGAATTTGGCTTCCCTGTTGACTTTCCTTTGTCCGAAGGTCATAAAAAGGGGATCACGGGACCCCTGCAACCGTCATAAATATGAGTCAGTTGCCAAGCATCTGGATTTTGATCACGTGACGATAGGGATGGTCGTAAATTTGAAAAACAGTCATTTTTTTTTCCAGTGCCTTTGTAACTTCGAGGGGTTACTAAAAGAACTGTTGTAACCTTGAATGATCTCAACCAGAATGTTGGGATTTATCTGAAAATTCAGCAGAGTAGAGTAGAGTAGAGTAGAGTAGAGTAGAGTAGAGTAGAATAGAATAGAATAGAATAGAATAGAATAGAATAGAATAGAATAGAATAGAATAGAATAGAACAGAGTTGGAAGGGACCTTGGAGGTCTTCTAGTCCAACCCCCTGCTTAGGCAGGAAATCCTACACCACTTCAGACAAATGGTTATCCAACATCTTCTTAAAAATTTCCAGTGTTGGAGCATTCACAACTTCTGGAGGCAAATTGTTCCACTGATTAATTGTTCTCACTGTCAGGAAATTTCTCCTTAGTTCTAAGTTGCTTCTCTCCTTGATTTAGTTTCCATCCATGGCTTCTTCTCCTGCCTTCAGGTGCTTTGAAGAATAGTTTGACTCCCTCTTCTTTGTGGCAACCCAATAAGACATTCTTATTAGGAATATTTACTGAAAAATACACCAAAGAAATAAAATATTTGATTTTACATGTTACAACAGCCGCACATTGTGTGCATATCATGCACACAAAATTAGAAAAGGGAAAACATACCAACAGAAGAAGCACTGATTAAAAATAAATTCCTAGAATGTGTTGAGCAAATTAACAAAAGAGCTGAAAGAAAAAGAAGAGACAGAATATTATATAATCTGGAACAAATGGTATAATCGGCTCGAGACTAGAAGTAATGGATAATAAAAAATAGGGGTGAAGTTGAAAATGGAAAGAATGAATATGATAATGTATAGAATGTATAAAATCAATACATTTTACATTACATTACATGTTAAGAAGTATAATGTAATTAAAAGAGAAAGGGACAAGAAGAAAATGAATAGCATAAAGGAAATCAGGGGAGAATGTAAATATTAAAAGATGACCACCATGGAATATGTGTGTGTGTGTGTGTGTGTGTGTTTTGTGTTTGTCATATTGTGTTATAATAAATATAAAAAAGAAATTAAAAATTCCAATAAAAGAAATAGGAGACAGCAATACAATAAACAATTCTTACTTTAAGATTCAGAGGTTTATTTTATGAACAATTTCATGAACATGAATAACCATCATAACACAACTTATATGAATAACCCATTTGCAGTGAGGTCCACGGACATCAGGGGTGAAATCCAGCAGGTTCTGGAGAACCGGTAGCAGAAATTTTGAGTAGTTCAGAGAACCGGCAAATACCACCTCTGGCTGGCCCCAGAGTGGAGTGGGAATGGGGATTTTGCAGTATCCTTCCCCTGGAGTAGGGTGGGATTGGAGATTTTGCAGTATCCTTCCCCTGCCACGCCCACCAATCCACACCACACCACACCCACCAAACCAGGCCCACAGAACCGGTACTAAAAATCTTTGGATTTCACTACTGACGGACATAGCTGAGTCCAGCAAGGAGTAGCTATGGCCCGTGGCCCTGAACTCATGCCAAGAGATTCTTTTCTGCACTCATTTCACAACTTACTTCCTTGTTCTTTCTTACTGAGAGACAATCTCCACAGATACCCGTGTTCATCTCAAACCTCTATCCATCGGCTACTTTCAGTTCCTTATTTCTCGCGGTTTCTTCCTTCTACGTCCATATATATTTCAAAACTACGTACGTTGCAAAAATCACATTTCGCAGCAACGGCTCAGCCGGGTTACAAATAGTTCTGATACATTTTGAAATCTTTCTGTCTAAAGCTTTGCTTCATGTAGATTTTTAAGGGCCTGCTTTTTCCACTGAGTCTTTATTCATTCTGATAGATCACTAGGTGTTTCCCACAGAATGGTCAGGAAAAGGTCTCTCTGAAACAGAAGTGGGATTCACTTACTTTCCTTACTGGATCGCAAATGTGAGCGCGCATTCGCGTACTCGCTTCGCTCGCCCACACCACCTTCCACGAATGCTCGGCCTTTCGTGCATGCTCTTTACTCGTGCGCACCCCTTCCACGAATGCTCGGCCTTCCTTCTTTGCTCGCGTGCACACCTTCCACGTATGAGCATGGCTTCCAAAATGTGGCTAAATAGGACGTCATTACATCCAGGTGGGTGGTCGGGGCCTACCTCAGTCGGCGCTACCAGTTCGCTTAAACCGGACAGAACTGTCTGAATCCTATCTCTGCTCTAAAACCTTTTCAGGGTCGAAGTGATCCTGCACATAACATTTGATTGTAGAGTTGAATGTGGCTGAGCAGTTATTCAGCTTTCAAATGGATCAGCACATGCTTTTTATATGCTGGTGTGGGAAAGTACATTTTGTGCGCAGGCAATCCTCGATTTTACGACCACAGTAGAGCCCAACATTTCCGTCGTTGAGGAAAGTCAGCATGTACCGGTAGGAGTGAGTTGCTCATAATTTTTCCGTATTCTCTTACTAGCGCATCTTGCCTTCATAAAGCTGGCTGTGTTACATGGCTCAGGGCAAGTCAGAGCAGTATAATGGTGTAGCTCCTATTAATTCACTATTGGATCTTTTGCCAGGACAGAGCCCTTTCTCCAGATGGTTCAGTGTCCATTCCTATCGATGAAGATCTGGAAAGCTTCAGTTGGTCCACCTTTGCGAAAAGCAAATGTCCTCTATACAGAGGGTTGTGCACAGATATAGAATAGAATAGAATAGAATAGAATAGAATAGAATAGACTAGACTAGAATAGAATAGAATAGAATAGAATAGAATAGAATAGAATAGAATAGAATAGGGAATGGAATGGAATGGAATGGAATGGAATGGAATGGAATGGTTGGAAGAGACCTTGGATGTCTTCTAATCCAACCCCCTGCTTAGGCAAGAAACCCTATAGTATAGGGCCTATACCATTTCAGACAAATGATTGTCCAATCTCTTCTTAAAAACTTCCACTGTTGGAGCATTTACAACTTCTGGAGGCATGTTGTTCCATCAATTAATTGTTCTCACTGTCGGGAAATTTCTCCTTAGTTCTAAGTTGCTTCTCTCCTTGATGAGTTTCCACCCGTTGCTTCTTGTCCTTCCTTCAGGTGCTTTGGAGGATAGCTTGACTCCCTCTTCTTTGTGGCAGCCCCTGAGATATTGGAAGACTGCTATCATGTCTCCCCTAGTCCTTCTTTTCATCAGAATAGACATACCCAGTTCCAGTGACTGTTCTTTGTATGTTTTAGCCTCCAGTCCCCTCATCCTCTTGGTTGCTCTTCTCTGCACTCTTTCCAGAGTCTTGACATCTTTTTTACATCGTGGCGACCAAAACTGGATGCAGAATTCCCAGTGTGGCCTTACCAAGGCCTTACCAAGTGGTATTAACACTTCACGTGGTCTTGATTCTATCCCTCCGTTGATGCAGAGACGAAAGACCTGAATCCCAAGGCAGATAAACCAAAGAGAGATTGAGCTGTTCTGCTCAGCAATCCATTCGCCCCTTTCGTAGTTGGTTGGAAAAGGAACATCACAAATGAACAGCCACAATTGGCTTCCATTGAAGGTTGAAACACCCCTTGGCCTGCTTCCCTTGCAGAGTTCAGATGCTAATCAGTAATCAAGGGCCACTTGTGACATTGTATGCAAAATACTTTTGAGCTTTCGAATTGTCTCCGTCTTTCCCGAACAAAAGATTTAAAATGTGCTTTAAAAAAAAACACACACACACACACAAAATCACTGACCTGGAATTAGATTTGAATTACACCATGGAATCTGTTGCATTCGCTTTCCAACATGATATGACATCCCTTTCCACCTCTCTTTCATAATTCATTCAGTAATTTCCCTTTTCAACCAGAATTAATTACAGTATTGGTATTTGTATTTCTTGTATGAGCGATTCCAGGCCACACCGTTGCTTCCGTACAGTGGCTACACTATTCGTATAATTGCAGGCATTAACCTGGATTTAAAAAGAAAAATCTGAACTATTATCTGTAGTTTCCCCCCTCATTAAAGAAATCGCTGAAGCTGTGATTTGCGCAGAGATCAGATGGCGGGGCTTTAGCTTCTGTAGGGCTAACATTTTGCAAAAATGAATACAATACCGCTTTGCTATCTGAAAACAGCGGATCGGAAAGCCGTTCCAATTGTTTACATTAGAGAACCTTTTATACATGTGTTATCACAGCTATCTTAATAGTTTAAAAGCCGCAACTAGAACTGTTAGCAAGTTAACAGTCACATTCACACAGTACTGTGAGTTTTGTCAATTTCTCTCCCCCCCCCCCGCCACTTTGACCAGTTCAGGGGTCTGCAACCTTAAACACTCAAAGAGCCATTTGGACCCATTTCCCACAGAAAAGAAAACACCGGGAGCCACAAAACCCTTCCCGTGCCTGACTATTTCTTGAGCGGCCACAAAACTAGCATATGTCGTTGAATTAAACATTCTGTTTTCTTCTGAAATTTTTATTTTCTTGGATTTCTTGGATTTATCCATCGTTGCCTACCGGGGGGTTGAAAAGCTCAATAAATCATGTGCTGGCGGGTGTCGCACATTGGCACATATTTTGAGAGACAGGGAGCCGCAGCAGATGGGGTGAAAGAGCCACATGCAGCTCCAGAGCCTCAGGTTGCTGACTCCTGGAGGGTCAAATAAGCTTTTTTTGTTGTTTTTGTTAGTTTACAGACTTGATTTTTGCTTCTTCGGGGTGTTTTCCTTGTGTTGGAAGAACTATCCATCTGGTTCAGTTCCAAGCTGGGAGAAAGTTCCACTGGAAACATGGAGGCTGATTAGAAAGATGGTTTATTGGTGAATAGGACCCCATGGGTTTGAGGTCATGGGCAGCTGACCACATGGAATGGAGAAAGAGAGAGAGATAACCTGTTATTAACATTCAGCTGTCTGCAATTATTGCAAGTTCGAGGCTCAAGGTTGACTCAGCCTTCCATCCTTTCTAAGGTAGGTAAATTGAGGACCCTGTTTGTGGGGGCAATAAGCTGACTTTGTATAAAAATATACAAAAGTATGAAGGCTATTGCTTAATGCATTGTAAGCCTCCGTAGAAGGGCGGCATATAAATCTAATAAAAAAAAAACCCCTCTCTTGGCCCTTGCCCTTGAGCTTCCTGTTCCTGTGCAAGAACATCTATTCTATTGGTTGTCAGACTCTCAATGCAGGGGCCATAGCTAACCTTAACAACTGGGAAATCTTGACCTCCGATTGTTCAGTTTGGAGGCTAAAGATGCAGCATGGCCTTCTCCAATTCGAAGAGACACTTGTTCAACAGGCTGAGGCAAAGAGGCAGTCCCAGAACCAGCAAAATCTGGGGGCTGGACAGGGGACAGAATGGATCTGCCCTCGGTGTGGAAGGGATGGCCACTCTCAAATCACACTAGATGTTGTTTTAGGATCTATTGCCAGAGCATGAGACCATAGTCTCTTGAGACTGAAGGATTGCAATGCCTTCTTTTCCTTTAAGATTTCTATTTCTCGTTTAGGGGAAAATCTAACATTCTGCCTTTTTCAATATTTCTCAAAGTATTTCATTCTTCTAGGAGAGGGGCGGGTGCTAACTTTCTACACTTGGTTAAGCTTAAAAATCAGCAAGTTGTATTGACTTCGTATATTGGAGGTTGAGCCGATCTATAGCCATGTTGGAAAGCACTTCTGTCTGACAGGCTGCAGATAATAAGCTCGTTCTTAAATCACCCAATTTAGAATAGCAGGCAACCAAACTCTCCAATCGAAAGCTTCCACAATAGCCACAAAGGGAGGAAAATAATCCTAGGGGAGATCAGTATCCAATTTTTAAAATGTTTGCATCTCATACTGCTGCAAAAGCATTGCAACGTTCACCGGAGGATAGATCGTCTTCCGATGAATCAAGGATGAATAGGGAAATCAGCACAGCTCCATTGATGATTTGACAGGTTCTGATTTGACAAGCATTAATAATGGAGAGAAATAATAGGCGCATCCTCAGAAATTTCTGACACTGATTTCAAAATGGAATATTATAAAAGAAGTAACAAAAACCGATTTTATTTCAAAACTTGCCTGGTATCTATCTATCTATCATCTATCTATCTATCTATCTATCTATCTATCTATCTATCTATCTATCTATCTATCTATCTATCTATCTATCTATCTATCTATCTATCTATCTATCATCCGTCTGTCCATCCATCCCTATCTTTCATCCATCCATCCATGCATCCATCCATCCACCCACCCACCCACCCACCCACCCACCCACCTACCTACCTACCTACCTACCTACCTACCTACCTACCTACCTACCTACCTACCTACCTACCATGTTTTCCCCAAAATAAGACCCTGTCTTATATTTTTTTGAACCTTGAAATAAGCTCTTGGCTTTATTGCCATGCGCTCAAAAGCCTGATTGGTTTTATTATCAGGGGAATGCCTTACTTTGGGGAAAACAGAGTATCTATCTATCTATCTATCTATCTATCTATCATCTATCTCTATCAATCATCCATCCATCCATCCATCCATCCATCCATCCATCCATCCATCCATCCATCCATCCACCTACCTAGCTACCTAGCTTCCTAGCTTCCTAGCTACCTAGCTACCTAGCTACCTACCTAGCTACCTAGCTACCTACCATGTTTTCCCGAAAATAATACCCTGTCTTATATTTTTTTGAACCTTGAAATAAGCGCTTGGCTTTATTGCCATTCGCTCAAAAGCCCGATTGGTCTTATTATCAGGGGATGTCTTATTTTTTTTGGGGGGGGAACAGGATATCTATCTATCTATCTATCTATCTATCTATCTATCTATCTATCTATCTATCTATCTATCTATCATCTAACTATCTATCTATCTATCTATCTATCTATCTATCCATCCATCCATCCATCCATCCATCCATCCATCCATCCATCCATCCATCCATCCATCTATCTAAATAGAGTTGGAAGGGACCTTGGGAGGTCTTCTAGTCCAACCCTCGACTCAAGCAGGAAATCCTATAGCATTTCAGAGAAGTGGCTGCCCAGTCTCTTCTTAAAAACCTCCAGTGATGAAGCACCTATAACTTTTGAAGGTTAGTAGTCCCGCTGCTTAATTGTTTGCGCTAGGAATTTTTTTTAAAATTCCAGGTTGCCTCTCTCCTTGATTAGTTTCCATCCATTGTTTCTTGCCCTGCCCTCTGGTGCTCTTAGAAAGTAAGATGATCCACTCTTCTTTGTAGTAGCCCCTGAAATACTGGAATGCTGCCTTCACATCACCCCTAGTCCTTCTTTCCTCTATTTTTTTCTGAAACAATTAGAAAATTAGAGCCCCCATTTTCTCATGGGTTAAATGACGTTCTTACTACACTGCATACGCTCAAGCAGTTCCAGAGTGCAGAAATGTTGCTAAAGTCCTATCTCAAAGATTTCACTTTTTAAATTTCTTTTTAAAGCCTGTTTTGTCTCCTTTCGTCCCAAAATAACACCTCTGCAATGCATGCACCTGTGTGTCTCTGTATGCATACATACTATTTTCTCTGAGGATTACGTTCCAGAAAACTTTGATCTACAAATTCTTATTTTTCATGCCCATCAATGCAATGCAAGACAATTTTTATTTTTGCTGCAAAAAACCCCCAAAACAAAACTAATCCAGTTGCCTCTTTGGAAACAGAGGTGCAACAGTGTTGTTGGAGTGAACACACATACACACATACACAGACACACACAGAAAGCCCTTGAAAAAAATGAATTTGGCTGCGTCCATTGATTTTCAACCAAGCTCAATATGAAATATCCCATTTGAAGTTGCCCTTTTTTAATCTGTTCAGGAAGCACAAAAAAAAATCATAAATAAGAAAGCAAATTGGGACATTGTTTCATTGGCCGCTAGATGGCAGCAGCCTTGCATTTTTGATCACGTTTGGTGTCTTTACAGACGAAAATCAGCTAGCAATGGAGCAAAATGCCACAAGGTGGCGCCATTGTTCTAAGAATGCAAAACTAGATTGGGGGTCTGTTAGAGAAACTTTTGTTTGTTCTCCTCTAATTCCAGAGATTTCGGTAGAAAGGTGTTTTAAAAGATCTTTCCAATAAGAAACCCAGACTATATTCCTTCTTGAATGATTTGACCGGGTAAATTCATTAATCACAGTTTAAAATTGTATTACCAAGCGCTACCAGGGTGCAATCCATTCAGGGACATGTCTTGATTCAGAAAAAGGAGTTAGGATTGTTTTCCCCGAATCGTATATTAATTTCTCCTGTTCTTTAGACTTAGAAAACTGCTCCTTTCATTAAATATCTTCCAGACCAGCTGTCTTGCTGGAGAAAGTTTTAATTCCTTGCTCTAAATTGAATTTTAGACTACACATCATTCTTTTTCAGACGAATATTGTATTATTTTTTTAAAAAAATGAAACTTCAGGCTGTTTTGTTTCAAAAAATATCTGGCGGCCAATGTAATTTACACAGTCAGAATTGTATTTAAATTTACAGTGGGTCCATTAAATTTAGAGGAAACTGTATTTACAGCCGACTGGTCACCCTTATTTATTTATTTTTTAATTACAAAATCCATGGCTTATTTGTGTGTTTTCACTCTCTGTCCCTTATTCTCTACAAATTATGTATAATTTTAAACATCTTTGTGAATTTGCTTTTAGAGTCAACCAATGGTAATTTCAGACTTAAGGTGAGACTATTTGGGGGGTCAGCAATTTCATTCCTGAAACAAAGACATAAGAAACATACAGTCTCTGTTATTCTTCTACTTATTTCTTTAGAAACAGTAGCACTTGACATACATTTCTGTTAATGTATTAGGCAAGTAGTATTATTTTTTTGCTTCAAACAGCTGGTTTTCAGAAGCCAAAACTTTCTATCCTGATTCTACGTTAGATGATAGATAGATAGATAGATAGATAGATAGATAGATAGATAGATAGATAGATAGATAGATAGATAGATAGATAGATAATAGATAGATAGATAGATAGATAGATAGGCAGGCAGGCAGGCAGGCAGGCAGGCAGGCAGACACAGGCAGACACAGGCAGACAGACAGAGCTAGAGAGCTAGCTAGCTAGCTAGAAATGCGGATGGATGGATAGAGATAGATAGATTCATAGATAGAGATAGATAGAAAGAAAGAATAGATAGAGAGATGCACAGAGTGATAAAGATAGACAGACAGGATAGATAGATAGATAGATAGATGATAGATAGATAGATAGATAGATAGATAGATAGATGGATGGATGGATGGATGGATGCATGGATAGAGATAGACAGACAGACAGAATAGATAGAGAGATAGAGAGAGATATGCATAGATAGAGACAGACAGACAGAGACAGAATAGATAGATAGAGAGAGAGAGAGAGAGAGAGAGAGAGAGAGAGAGAGAGAGAGAGAGAGAGAGATGCATGGATAGAGATAGACAGACAGACAGAATAGATAGAGAGATAGAGAGAGATATGCATAGATAGAGACAGATAGACAGACAGACAGAATAGATAGAGATAGTTAGATAGATAGATAGATAGATAGATAGATAGAGATAGATGCATAGATAGAGATAGACAGAAGAGAGAGAGAGAGAGAGAGAGAGATGCATAGATAGAGATAGATAGACAGACAGACAGACTAGATAGATAGATGATAGATAGATAGATAGATAGATAGATAGATAGATAGATAGATAGATAGATAGATAGATAGATAGATAGATAGATAGATAGATAGATAGAGAGATACACACACCCACCCACGCCCACCCACCCACAGAGTAGCGTTTTGCAAAAAGGAAAACAAATGAAAAAGAATTAGGTAGACAAGAGTACAATGAAAAATTGGTAGTTTAATTTGCAAGTAAAAGGCATCTTAGGAATTACATTAAATGAATTCAAGACACAAAACTACAATGAGTTCAGGCTTGTTTCTTGCAGGGTTGTGTTTTCACGATTTAGCCTATAGTGACTACAGTTGTGGCTACTGTTCCTTGTAGCAATCCTGTTTCTTATTACGGGCTTCCCTGTTTTTAGATTTGTTATGGTTCAGAACATCTGCTGACTCTCTCTCTCTCTCTCTCTCTCTCTCTCTCTCTCTCTCTCTCTCTCTCTCTCTCTCTCTGTGTGTGTGTGTATCAAAAGGTCACAATGACAACTGGGAATCCAGGATCAAAGCCCTGTCTCTAAAAAGACACAATAGATTAGAATCCAAATACATGTGTACATATTTGCCAAGATAATATGCTACAGAATGTTGTCCATCTCCATTCGTTTGAGTGTTCGTGTCAGGAGATCAAGTGGCACACAGCGTGTCACACTGAAGTAAGGGACAGGACCATGGCCTTAGAACATGCAACCGTAGGAAGGGACCTTGGAGGTCTTCTAGTCCAACCCCCCTACCCTACTCAAGCAGGAGACCCTATACTATTCCAGACAAATAGATGTCCAGTCTCTTCTTGAAAGGCTCCAGTGATGGAGCATTCACAACTTCTGGAGAAGAGAAGAGCCGTTTCACTAGTTAAGTGTTCTAACTATGAGGAAATCTTTTCTTATTTCTAGGTTGATTCTCTCCTTGATTAGTTTCCATCCATTCCTTCTGATCTTGCCTTCAGTTGTTTTGGAGACTAGGTGGACCTTCTCTTCTTGGTGACAGCCCCTCAAATATTGGATCACTACCAATCTTAGAGAACGGTATTAGAAGATCTTGTTTGGGATGGTGGATTTATAGGTTGAAGTGGGCACCTTAATGCTACAGGTGTTGATTTGTTTCACCAAAGAGGGGGGAAAAAGAGGGATAAATAATTTGATTTCTTTATTAAGGAGTCCATTCACAGACCCCTCACATCCTGGACATAAAATGTTTCAACTCCTACCCTCAAAACGACTCTATAGGGCTCTGCACACCAGAACAACTAGACACAAGAACAGTTTTTCCCCCGAACACCATCATTCTGCTAAACAACTAATTCACACAACACTGTCAACATATTTACTAAGACCGTATTACTATTCTCATTTTTCCTAGTACCTAGCTCCTCCCACTTATGACTATAACCTTGTTGCTTGTATCTCTACAATTTATATTGTTCTGTTTGTTTCCTAGCATGATTTGATTGCTACTCTACTCTACTCTACTTTACTCTACTTTACTCTACTCTACTCCTTATTCTATTCTATTCTGTTCTGTTCTGTTCTGTTCTGTTCTGTTCTGTTCTGTTCTATTCTACTCCATTCCATTCCATTCCATTCCATTCCATTCCATTCCATTCCATTCCATTCCACTCCACTCCACTCCACTCCACTCCACTCCACTCCACTCCACTCCTGTCCTATTCTATTCTATTCTATTCTATTCTATTCTATTCTATTCTATTCTATTCTATTCTATTCTATTCTATTCTATTCTATTCTATTCTATTCTATTCTATTCTATTCCATTCCATTCCATTCCATTCCACTCCACTCCACTCCACTCCACTCCACTCCACTCCTCTCCTCTCCTCTCCCCTCCCCTCCCCTCCCCTTCCCTTCCCTCCCCTCCCCTCCCCTTCCCTTCCCTTCCCTTCCCTTCCCTTCCCTTCCCTTCCCTTCCATTCCACTCCTGTTCTATTCTATTCTATTCTGTTCTGTTCTGTTCTGTTCCGTTCCGTTCCGTTCCGTTCCGTTCCGTTCCGTTCCGTTCCGCTCCGCTCCTGTTCTATTCTATTCTATTCTATTCTATTCTATTCTATTCTATTCTATTCTATTCTATTCCATTCCATTCCATTCCATTCCATTCCATTCCATTCCATTCCATTCCATTCCATTCCATTCCACTCCACTCCACTCCACTCCACTCCACTCCACTCCTCTCCTCTCCTCTCCTCTCCCCTCCCCTCCCCTTCCCTTCCCTTCCCTTCCCTTCCCTTCCCTTCCCTTCCCTTCCCTTCCATTCCACTCCTGTTCTATTCTGTTCTGTTCTGTTCTGTTCTGTTCTGTTCTGTTCTGTTCTGTTCCGTTCCGCTCCTGTTCTATTCTGTTCTGTTCTGTTCTGTTCTGTTCCGTTCCGTTCCGTTCCGTTCCGTTCCGTTCCGTTCCGTTCCGTTCCGCTCCGCTCCTGTTCTATTCTATTCTATTCTATTCTATTCTATTCTATTCTATTCTATTCTATTCTATTCTATTCTATTCTATTCTATTCTATTCTATTCCATTCTATTCCATTCCATTCCATTCCATTCCATTCCATTCCATTCCATTCCATTCTATTCCTTAATGACTGGGCATGTAGCCTATTGCAAAAAAAAGAAAGAAAAGGGGAAAAAAGAAAGATAAATAGTGCAACCATCCTTGGAACCTGGACACCAGAATCCTGGGTGATTGATGTTGAAAGGGCCTCATTTCAATATCTTGAGAATACAGTGTCCATTCAAAGACTTAAAGTACACTAAGAAACACACTGCTGGCTATCTGACTTTGTTCTTTTGCAATGATTTTTTTTTTGCCAAGAGAAAAATCAAGGCGACAACCACTCAACAACAAATCTTTCAAAAGGTTTTAAACTAACTCAACACACTAGAAGCAATCTCACCTAGGGAGGAGATCTGCATAAGGTTGCCCTAGGGAAGGTTTCTAGGCCTACAGAAAACATCATAAATGAGAAAAAACAACTCCGTCTAATCCCGGCTGCAAAAATCTTACCGAAATCAAACAGAAATAACAAAAGCAAGAGCTGCCAATACATATGTAGATATTGCAACAGGCATAGTAAATCTTTAATGCTCTCTTAAACAAAGAGACCAAAACACTAACACACAGCCCTGGGATTTTTCATCGTGCAAGATATCATTGTAAATATTAATTGCTCTTCTCTTTCTCCTTCTCCTTCTCCTTCTCCTTCTCCTTCTCCTTCTCCTTCTCCTTCTCCTTCTCCTTCTCCTTCTCCTTCTTCTTCTCCCTCCCATCCCCTCTCTCTCACACACAGTCCTCTAAGAAAGAAAAACTCTTGATTTATTTTGTAAAAGTATACTTTTACTCAGGGGTGAAATGCTCCTGGTTTGGACCAGATCGCCTGATCTGGTACCGATGGCGGTGGGTGGTTCGGAGAACCGGTAGCAAAAATCCCTGCACTCCCTTCCCCCACATGCCCAGCTGAGCTGCACAATCATCAGAGGCTTTTTTTTTTTTACTTTTAGAAGCATTTTTTCTTTGGCCAAAAAAAAAATGCTTTTAAAAGAAAATAAAAGCCTCTGACGATCAGGCAACTCAGCTGGGATCATCAGAGCCTTTTAAAAGCATTTTTTTTACAACCACTAAGAGGTTGTAGAAAAAATGCTTTTAAAAGGTAAAAAAAAAAGGGTTGGCCACGCCCATCCAGTCACATTACCCCCCCCCAAGCCACGCCCACAGAACTGGTAGTAACAAATTTTACATTTCGCTACTGCTTTTACTAAAAGTCAAGCGGTTACAATAAAGCAAAGCCAGACCTACAAGCTGTTCCCCAGTTTCCTTTCCCGTTCCCCACTCCTGTTAACTCACTATTGTCCAGCTCCATTTCAAGGAATTGTTTTGGTAATGGTCCCTGCATTGGCAAGCTAGATGGTGAGCTGTTACGTTTCCCTTCCCTTCCCAGGCCTTTGGCCTTGGGGTGATGAGCCGATGTCTCGGGAAGGCACGACATGTAGTTTCGATTTCCCCTTTCCCAGCAGCTCTCTCCTCCATAGTTTATGCCAGGCTGGCATCTAGCAAATCAAGGCTGAAGCTCAGGATGGCAGTTCTGACTTTCTCTCTCTTACTCTCTTTCATTTTTCTTTCTTTCTTTGTCTTTCTCTTTCTTTCTTTTTTCTCTCTCTCTCCTTCTCTCTTTTTCATTCTCTCTTTCTCACTCTCCTTCCTTCCTTCCTTCCTTCCTTCCTTCCTTCCTTCCTTCCTTCCTTCCTTCCTTCCTTCCTCTCTTTCTTTCTCTCCTTTTCTTTCCCTTTTTTCTTTCTCTTTTTCTCACTCTCCTTTTCTCTTTCTTTCTTTCTTTCTTTCTTTCTTTCTTTCTTTCTTTCTTTCTTTCTTTCTTTCTTTCTTTCTTTCTTTCTTTCTTTCTTTCTTTCCTCTCTTTCTTTCTCTCTCTCCTTTTCTTTCTCTTTTTTCTTTCTTTCTCACTCTCATTTTCTCTTTCTCTTTCTCTTTCTCTCTCCCTCCCTCCCTCCCTCTCTCTCTCTCTCTCTCTCTCTCTCTCTCTCTCTCCCTATCTCTCTCTCTCCCTCTCTCTCCCCCCTCCCTCCCTCCCTCCCTTTAATTTTGCTTTTTGGTATGGCACCACTTTCAATGCCTTGCACAAGAATTGCTCTATGCTACCGCACCCAAAAATCCGTCCAGGGTAGCTGAAACTCCCACATGCAAAAATAATATTTAATATTCTCCTTCCGACCACTCAGAGCGATGGAAAGATGCAGCCATGCCAGCCTGCCCTCACCTTTTAAAAGAAAAGAGCACTTGGAAAGAAGCATAAAAGTCTGCCGCCAAGATAAATCACACCTTTCCAACCCTATTTAGCACTGTATTTATCTTTGTAATTTTCAAGCTGTCACTTTGACAAAAATTACAGATGAGCAAAGATGGCCTTTCTCCATTTAATGCTCCCCCCCCCCACACCTTCATATTTGCAATTCACCAAGCTCTGCATTGATTAAGGGAACAGGGGGAAAATGGAACTCATAATGGTCAGCGAAGGAGGAATATAAAATTTCCATGTGGGAGGATTAGCAACTCAGAGGAGGAAAGTAGCTTTAATTTCTTCACCCGGTAACCTCTGAAGGAGAATGTCCTGCTGGCTGCATCACATCCGGGATGTATCTCTGCTGAAGCATGAAAGGGAAGAGTACTTGATTTAAAAAGAAAGAGACAAAAGTCACTGTACACTGTTTTTCGAGCTCAGCGGAGGAATCATGCCAGGAATTGTAATCCCTAGATAATATTCAGCTTCTGGAAAAGGAGGTTGCACATGGGAAGGTGATTCCGCCTCGCTTCTATTCAGCGTGACGTTGAGGGCCCCTTGGGAAGGGTGAGGCATCCACCGCTGGTACTCGGAGGACTTGGTGGCATAACTCAAACCTTGCCCGAATTAGCCCTCCAAGTAGGTCAAACAAGAACAGTGTCTAAAAATACAAGCCAGAGGAATCTTGAGTGATAAATATCTAAATGGGATTTGAAAGTTTGACATGCTGCCTGCGTAGAGCTGCCAGGTCAGAATGCGGATGACCACTAGGGAGCAGCAAAGGCTTAGATATTTCTGTGTTTTCTTGGCCACCCTCTTGTGGCGGGTTGGAATTTTGCAGCCTAGATCCAATTGCTTCAATGAATATGGCTGCTCAATGGGATGCTGACTATATATCCCTAATGATGGAGAACAGGAATGCAGGCTACACTCAAGTTTGGATGAGGCTATGTTGGGCTACTTTTTAAAAGCAATGGAATATTACACCGAATTAGAAATAAATGTTCAGCTAGTAACAGTGGTTAGATGATCTAAAAAGGATTGGATCTAGTTAGTGCTTAAATCTCTCTCTCTCTCTCTCTCTCTCTTTTCTTCTTCCTTTCTCACTTTCTCTCCCTCTTTCTTTCTCTCTCTTTCTTTCTTTCTTTCTCTCTCTCTCTTTATTTTTCTTTCCTTCTCTGTATTTTCTTTCTTCTTTCTCTCTTTTCTCTTTCCTTCTTTTTCTCTCTTTTTTTCTCTCTCTCTTTCTCTTTTTCTTTCCTTCTTCTCTCTCTTTTCCTTTTCTCTCTCTCCTTCTTTCTTTCTTTCTTTCTTTCTCTCTTTCCCTTTCTTTTCTTTCCTTCTTTCCTTCTTTCTCTTTTCTTTCTTTCTTTCTTTCTTTCTTTCTTTCTTTCTTTCTTTCTTTCTTTCTTTCTTTCTTTCTCTTTATTTTCTTTCCTTCTTTCTTTTCCTTCTTTCCTTTTTTTTCTCTCTCTCTCTCTCTTTTTTCTTTCCTTCTTTCTCTCTCTCTTTTCTTTCCTTCTTTCTCTCTCTCTTTTCTTTCTTTCCTTTTTCTCCTTCCTTCCTCCCTCCCTCCCTCCCTCCCTCCCTCCCTCCCTCCCTCTTTCTTTCTTTCTTTCTTTCTTTCTTTCTTTCTTTCTTTCTTTCTTTCTTTCTTTCCCGTTTTCCATCTCATTTCAAGCAATTTAGTAAAGAAAACTTCCTGGAATAGGACAGTAACAAACCACTTCCATAAAATTACTAAGAAAATGGCCTCCCACTGACCAATACGCTCCCAAAGAGAGGGGCTCCTCAGGGTGCCGTTGGCCAAGCAATGTCAACTGGTGACCCCCAGGGGAGAGCCTTCTCTGTGGGGGCACCCACCCTCTGGAATGAACTGCCCCCGGGAATACACATGATCCCCAACCTGCATACCTTCCGCCATGCCCTTAAGACCCTACTTTTCCAACAAGCTGAACTAGAGTGATCAGAATTCAGACTGGGTCTTTTAAATTCTTGGGTTTTAAATTTGGGGAGCCAAATTATTTAATTGATTTTAATTGATTTTAAATTTTGTATACCTGGTTATTTTAATGTGGCTATGTACCGCCCTGAGTCCTTCGGGAGAAGGGCGGTATAGAAATTTAATAAAATAAATAAATAAAAACCACCTGGACACAGACATGAGATCATCACACAACACTTGAAGCACACCATCATGGATTTACAAATAAATTGGTGGATGCAAAGAGTTAAAAATTTCCCCCAAAGAAACCAGACAGGACAAAATGAGCTCTTTCCCATTTTTCTCCCCTTCTGTTCATAATTCTTGTTCTTAGATGATACTTCATCTTTCATTAATATTTAGCTTGTTCGACTCTTTATCTCAGAATGAAGAGGTAGAAGGAGAAATAAGCTGATTTGTGTTCTCCAGGGACTCTTTGTTCATATATTTTGCCTGCCTGGGTTGGTACACATCCAACAAATGCTATTTTGGCATCTGGTTGTTCAGCTTGATATCTTTCCACTGTATATTGACAGTTTCCTTCAACTGTGAGTTCTCCCATGTTCCTCTTGATGCTTGCCCTTCCTAAGAAAGATGATGAATATTTTAATATACAAAGCGTGAGTCTTCACATTTTCTGTTTCCAACTTTTCTTTTATGTACTCGGAGAGTGTATGCACCAGGACAAATTCCTTGTGTCCAATCACACTTGGCCAATAAAAAATTCTATTCTACTTTACTTTACTCTACTCTACTCTACTCTACTCTACTCTACTCTACTCTACTCTACTCTACCCTACCCTACCCTACCCTACCCTACCCTACCCTACCCTACCCTACCCTACTCTACTCTACTCTACTCTACTCTACTCTATTCTATTCTCTTGGATCTCCACTATACTGGGGATAATTTTCAGGGTGTGAAGCTTAAGCCCTTAGATAAAGGACTCTGCCTATCAGATGTAAGGAAGAAGAAAAAAAGATTTTCCCAAAATAATTCATCACTGTTCAAATCACAAGTCACTTGCATCATTTGTAGGAAGAATGAGCAGATAGTATCAGGCCAGCTCACACTATTGTAACATCTTGGTAACGTAGGCACCTTGAGAAGGTACTCACTAATAGACCAGTTAGGACAGGCAGAAACTCTTGGAGAAAGGTGGGTCCCTAAGATATCTAGATTCTAAGCTATAGAAAACTTTAACAGCCATGGTGGCACAGTGGTTGGACTACAGTAGTTTAGGCTACTTCTGCTGACTGCCGGCTGCCTGCAATTTGGCAGTTCAAATCTCACCAGGCTCAAGGTTGACTCAGCCTTCCATCCTTCTGAGGTGAGTAAAATAAGGACCCAGATTGTTGGGAGCAAGAGGCTGACTCTGTAAACCACTTAGAGAGTTATATAAAGCACTGTGAAGCGATTTATAAGTCTAAGTGCTATTGCTATTGCCATTGCTATTCTGTCTTACCCTACCCTACCCTACCCTACCCTACCCTACCCTACCCTACCCTACCCTTCCATTCCATTCCATTCCATTCCATTCCATTCCATTCCATTCCATTCCATTCCATTCTATTCTATTCTGTAATTCTCTTCTCTTCTACTCTACTCTACTCTACTCTACTCTACTCTACTCTACTCTACTCTACTCTACTCTACTCTACTCTACTCTACTCTACTCTACTCTCACAGTGGTTAAAGTGCAGTATTGCAGGCTGACTCTGGCATTGTGTTCATTTGTCACTCTAAAATGTGAAATCCATAAATTAGACTTACAAAACTTCCTTCTTCCTATATCAGGGTTTGTTAATACGGACCCATTTTTATTTACTCATTACTCAAATGTGTATTCATTTGCTCATGAAGCCACGCCAGATGACAATCTAAATATCAGCACTTAATGTCCACTTTGAGTAGAGTCCTCCCACTTTCAATTAATTCAATTTTCAAATTATTACCATCTCGGTACTTGTCTGAAACATTTCATATAAAAAGGTCCATTTCTCAAGTGGGCCCAAATCCTGGAGGAAAAGAAAAAAAATAGTGTGGAAGAAATACGGATCTTATTATTTTCTGCATAAAATATGAATGGCCAGTGTGTAGCATGTTATTTTACTACTGAGCTAGAAATTTGTCATTTGTAATTTGGCTTTGCCCAAAAACAAAACAAAACAAAAAAATAATGGGAAAAAAATCAAAATTTGGCTAATGGAAATAACGGCAGAAGAGATAGAACTCAAGCCAGAAATGTTTTTATTTATTTATTTATTTATTAGATTTATATACCGCCCTTCTCCTTACGGACTCAGGGCGGTGCACAGCCGATTAAAAAACAAGCACACAAAAGTTAAAATTTCATAAAAGGACAATATAGATGGCCGTAAATTAAAACTAAATTCAATTAAAAGATAATAAAAAACTCTAAAATGATAAAATATTTACAGGAATCAGGCTAAGCCGGCAAGCTGAAAAAAATAAGTTTTTAAAGCCCGCCGGAAGGTCGGGAGGTCAGAGATTGTTCTTATCTCTGGAGGCAGATCATTCCAAAGGGTGGGTGCTGCCACAGAGAAGGCTCTCCCCCTGGGGGTCGCCAGCCGGCATTGTCTGGCTGACGGCACCCTGAGGAGGCCCTCTCTGTGGGAGCGAACCAGCCGGTGGGAGGCAATTGGTGGCAGAAGGCGGTCCTGTAAGTACCCTGGCCCTAAGCCATGGAGCGCTTTAAAAGTGATTACCAACACCTTGAAACGCACCCGAAAGTCCACCGGCAACCAATGCAGCTCACGCAGGAGAGGTGTCACGTGGGAGCGTCCCATCGCTCCCATAATCCCCCGCGTGGCCGCATTCTGTACCAGTTGGAGCCTCCGGGTGCACCCCAAGGGGAGCCCCATGTAGAGAGCATTACAGTAGTCCAGACGGGAAGTGACAAGAGCATGAGTGACCGTGCGTAGGGAGTCCCGATCTAGAAAGGGTCGCAACTGGCGTATCAGGCGAACCTGATAAAAAGCCCCCCTGGCCACGGCTGTCGTATGATCCTCTAAAGACAGCCGTGAATCCAGGAGGACGCCCAAGTTGCGAACCCTTTCTGTGGGGGCCAATGATTCGCTCCCAATAACCAGCAATGGTGTCAGCTGGCTATATCGGGACGCCGGCAGCCACAGCCACTCGGTCTTGGAGGGGTTGAGAACCAGCAAATACCACCTCTGGCTGATCCTAGAGTGGGGTGGGAATGAAGTTTTTGCAGTATCCTTCCACTGGAGTGGGGTGGGAATGGAGATTTTGCAGGGTCCTTCCCCTGGAGTGGGGTGGGAATGAAGATTTTGCAGTATCCTTCCCCTGGAGTGGAATGGGAATGGAGATTTTGCAGTGTGCTTCCCCTGGAGTGGGGAGGGAATGGGGATTTTGCAGTATCCTTCCCCTGGAGTGGAATGGGAATGGAGACTTTGCAGTGTGCTTCCCCTGGAGTGGGGAGGGAATGGGGATTTTGCAGTATCCTTCCCCTGGAGTGGGGTGGGAATGGAGATTTTGAAGTATCCTTCCCCTGGAGTGGGGTGGGAATGGAGATTTTGCAGTGTTCTTCCCCTGGAGTGGAGTGGGAATGGAGATTTTGCAGGGTCCTTCCCCTGGAGTGGGGTGGGAATGGAGATTTTGCAGTGTTCTTCCCCTGGAGTGGAGTGGGAATGGAGATTTTGCAGGGTCCGTCCCCTGGTGTGGGGTGGGAATGGAGATTTTGCAATATCCTTCCCCCAGGAATGGGGTGGGAATGGGGATTTTTCAGCATCCTTCCCCTGGAGTGGGGTGGGAATGGGGATTTTGCAGTATCCTTCCCCTGCCATGCCCACAGAATCAGTAGTAAAAAAAAATGGATTTCACTACTGCCATTAGGCCACCATGGTTGAAAGTGGTGAAAATTTCTATGAACATCTCCATAGATTAAAAGGAGCTGAGATTGTGTTGGCAGCAATAAGGCCCCACTGCCTCATTTTCAATAGGATAGGAGACACTGCAAAACACACATTTCAGCTTTTTTGTTTTACAAGTCTGGAGTGCAACAGGTGAGTTGCACGCATGTTGGCTCCGATGTACATCTCCCATCATGTGGCCTACCTGGTTGGGTTTTTATTGCCTTCATTTGTGGCACCTGCATGACCCCAACTGTGGTGTAATTAGACTAATCTCATCCCAGGGAAAGGATCAGAAGCATTTTCAAGCTGCTCGTAACGAGAAAGCCATTATCCTTCCTGGTGTTAATAAGATTACTTTTGTGTATTTATGCACACTCCGCCACGTCTCTTTTTGGGTGTGAGGAGAGAGTGGACTTTCACAGCTGAGCAGTCTGCTAATCAAGATGTGAAGGATGGAATCCTTTAGTTCCGTTGAGGGGGACAAACGACAACAAAACACCGTGTGTCAAAAAAATTAATAAGGGGTATTTGCGTCGGCCTGAAGAAAGCTTTCCTACCTTCACAATGCTGGCTTGTTCTATTTTGCGTTCGAAAGGCGAGCTAATTGATTTCTGGCTCAGGTGTGGAGTATTTGCGATGACTGTAATCCTCAGGTTTTCTTTTAAACACCCTGCCCTGTCCCCATTACATGTTAGTCTGTGTGTAGCTCAAAATGCAGGTAAACCCACCTATCCTCCAATAAAACTGACCATGCGCGTAGATCTGGATGTTTTATTGGGAGAAAAGGATATGGGGAAACTGGGGAAAATAAGGATACGTACAATGAGAACCAAATACAAGATAGACAGTATTTATTTATTTATTTATTTATTATTGCAATTTATATGTCGCCATTTTCCCGAGGGACTCAGGGCGTCTTACAAAAATGACAATTTACAATACAAATCACAATAAAATTAAAATCAACAACCCAATTAAAATTATGGCAATGTAAACCCATGACGGATCAGTTAATTTGATGGAAGAGCCATGTCTTCAGCTCGTGACGGAAGGAAAGGAGGTTGGGGGCTGTCCTGAGCTCGGTGGGCAAATCATTCCAGAATATTAAATTGGGGGTGGTGCTGTGGCCTAGAGGTGGAGCTCTCGCCTCACAATCAGAAGGCTGTGAGTTCGATCCTAGGTAAAGGCAGATATTTCTCTCTCTGGGCACACTGAGAATGTATCTGCTGAACAAAACTTCTCATTGGCAACAGGAAAGGCATCTGGCCATTAAAACACTCTGCTAGCTCCATTTAATTGCCAAGACTCCACCCAACAAGGAATTATGGGGTTGTTAAAAGAAGATGATGATGATGAAGATGATGATATAAGTTCCTTTCTTGAGCAGGGTGTTGGATTAGATGAGGTCCCTTCCAGTCCTATGATTCTATATTCTCCATAGGGACTCTATAGCCCTATGTACAAAGGACCCCTTAGCAGGTTTGAAAATTACAATTAATAAATACAAGCAAAACATAACAATTAATAAATACAAGCAAGTTAAATCTGGGATGATAGGTTTGTCCTTGGAGGACCATGTGCCACAGATTAAGATGGATTCTTCTTTGTGATTCTGCCTTCTCCAAATGCTAAAGGAAAATGGAGGCTGGCTTCCCAGCATGCACTTGGTTTGAGAGAGTGAGCTGATGGGTAAAATGGGGTTGAGTCAGCTTCAAAACAATATACTTGGGGTATATTTGTCTTTCCGGCCACTAGATGGCTAGAGGGTAACAACAGTATATTAAGTTAGATGGTGTGGCATGACACACCCTATGCGGGCAGTTCCATTCTGTTAGGATATGATTTGGGCCTAACAGTTGTCCAGGCAATATATGTGTTCTGTGACTTTAAGTTTTTGGCTTCTTGTTCTCAAGATGGTGGGGTCAGTAGATGAGAAGATGGACTGCGTACATTTTATATATTTTTTTTCCGAAGGAGTGGGAGTTAGAAATGATGGTGCAACCGAACTCTTTTGAGTAAGTGGGTAGAGTCATTATAGGGGATAGTAAGAAGATGGGCCCATGAACCAGAGGTGGGTTGCTACCGGTTCTCCCTGATTCTTGTGAACTGGTGTGGAAATTTTGAGTACCACCTCTGCCTGGCCCCGACCCCAATCTATTCCCTGCCTCCTGAGTCCCAGCTGATTGGCTAGAAGGAAAAAAATCAGGGCTCCCTTGACAAAGAAGAGGGGGAAAAAAACCCAAGACACCTTAGCTTTAAATTGAGAAGCCAAGAAGCCTCCCAACTGATCGGCTAGAACCAATCTACTCCTTGTAAATCACTTGGTGGCGGTAGATTGGCAATTGAGGCCAAGCTGGCTGAAAGTGGTTCCTGATGCTCTTGGTGGTGGCAGAGCGGCATAAAACTATTTAAACTCTTGCCGTGGTGCTTCAAAGGGCCGCCCTACAGCTGATCAGCAGCAAAAGGCAGTGTGGTGGTAGACCAGTGCACTCCAAAAACAAATGGGTAGACCGGTACGGTTCTGCAAGCAGTTAAAAGCCTGGTAGACCAGTACCTCTTCTAAATCCTAAATAATTTTTTTAAAATTTGATTTATATGCCGCCCTTCTTCAGAGACTCAGGGCGGCTTACAATGCGTTAAGCAATAGCCTTCATACTTTTGTATATTTATACGAAGTCAGCTTATTGTCCCCACAAACTGGGTCCTCTTTTTACCTACCTTAGAAAGGATGGAAGGCTGAGTCAACCTTGAGCCTGGTGAGATTCAAACTTACAGTAATTGCAGACAGCTGGTCTTTAATCACAATGCTTTTAGTCCACTGAGCTATCCAGGCTCATATTTGTCACATGACCATCACGCCACGCCCACAAAATAAGCCACGCCCACAGAATCGGTAGTAAAAAAATTTAGAACCCACTCCTGCCATGAATTTAGTAATATCTTAAGTTAGGGCGAGCCAATTACTATTTGCAATTCGTTGCGTAAGTTCTCTCAATTTCCTACCACTGTATACTTCTCAGTCTCACTGCTTTGTAATAATCTTCTCTTTTCCTTCCTGCCCTGTTTGGAGAACCGAAAGCCCTTCATGATTCCATTCCAGATTCTGTTATAAGACAATCCTTGCATGATTTGATAATCAAGAAGAGAGCCAATCAGTGGTGGGTTTCAGATAATTTTACTACAGGTTCACTGCACATGCTTGCTTCATTGCATGCATGTGTGCACCCAGTTTGTGCATGCACCTGCCTTCTGCGCATGTTCTTTGGTCATGGGCACGCCTTCCGTGCATGTACCCAGCCCCAAAAACGTGCCTAAATAGGATGGCATAGAGCTGGGGCTGGTGGGCAGGTCCATCCATGATTTCCACTACTGATTTGGACAAACCGGTCTGAACCAGCTAAATACCACCTCTGGAGCCAATCTAGAAATAAGGAGTAATGTCCAATATTTGGAGAATCGTGGAAATCAAACATGGTCAATGCCCTTCATGATTCCACTCTAGTTTCTAAGACAATTCTTGCATGATTTCAATTCAATCAACCCATGGAACAGAAGTTCAGAACTTGTGGGAGTTTCATCACTGGAAGCTTTCAAGGGGAGACTGGACTGCCATCTTTCACAAATGGCTCTCCAGTTTGGGCTGGGGGTTGGACTAGATGACCTCCGAGGTCCCTTCCAACTCTGTTAACCTGATTTGATAATCAAGGGGAGATCTGATTTAAATTAAGAGAAATTTACTCACAGTAAGAACAATTAATCAGTAGAATAGCTTGCCTCCAGACGTTGTGGTCACCCCATCACTGGAGGTTTTTAAGAAGTCACAGGACAGCCATTTTTCTGAAATTGTATAAATTGTATAAGATTCTACTCTCCCACCCTCTGGAACGATCTTCCTCCAGAGTTGAGAACGATGTCTGACCTCCGGACTTTTCGTCGGGCTTTAAAAACATATTTTTTTCAGCTTGCCAGCTTAGCCTGATCCCTGCTAAATTTTTAGAATTTTTAGAGTTTGAAATCTATTTTAAATTAATTGTTTTAATTATCGGCTAAATTTATATTTGCTCTTTTTACTAAATTTTAACTTTTGTGTACTCTGTTTTTTATCTGGCTGTTCACCGCCCTGAGTCCGCAAGGAGAAGGGCGATATATAAATCTAAATAAAGTAAATAAAGTAAAGTAAAGTAATAAACAGGTTTTTCATATAAAGTATCCTATTGACTCTCACATTTAACGTGAGTAAAATTCTCTCCTGTTTTGATTATGCTTGGTTTTTTTTAAAATCTCTATTATCTTTTTTTCTTTCTTTTGCTCCTTTCCAACTTTTTAACTTTCTTCCAGACTTCAAGAAATATCCTTGCACCAAACAGCTTTTTCATTAGACATTAGTGAATAAACGGGGTTATTTTTTTTTGTCTCTGGAAACTCACAGAAGTTGCAGTTTTGGATTCATACTCCTTCCTGCGAGGAGAATCAAAATGTAGATGATTGCTTTAAACCGGAGATGGATGAGATAAATACAACCTCCAATAACTTGAGCAAATAAAAGTCAGAAATCGACGCCATAAATGCCAGGCATCCGAGTTCTGCAGAGTTCTGCACATGTTATTTAACATATCTCTATCAAATTCATTCAAAAGGATTGATTGTTTTTATAGGTATGGTGTTTGTTTTAGGAAAAAGCCATTCCTTTTGATCTACATGCTCATGTTTTAATATCGCGGTATTAAAAAAGAAGCAAGCGCAATGGAAAGAGAGACCTTAGACTGCATAAGAACACGTCGTGTTGTGACTCATTAAATGGGTTGTGTCTCTTTTCAGGACACCATGACAAGGGAATCTGTACTGCTCTGTCTCGGATCAGGAGTTCTGGGGGATTTAGAAACAATAACCCCACCAGCATGAGAACTTAAGGCCTTGTTCTGAGGCAGCATAAGACGATAACACAACAAGACAAGGTAGCCATCTAAGAATGTTATAAAAGACAAAAAGTCAAAGAAAGAAAAACCGACTTTACACTTCTTCTGCCAGTTAGGGAATCCCAAAGAGATGATGGTGGGCCATTCCCTTTAAACCCACTTATGTCTGGGTTTAAAGATATAACCTGTCTGAGTCTGTCTGTCTGTTTGCTTGCCTGCTCGCTCTCTCTTATTGTCTGTCTGTCTGTCTGTCTGTCTGTCTGTCTGTCTGTCTCTCTCTCTCTCTCTCTCTCTCTCTGTGTTTCTCTCTTTCTATCACTCATCTATATTCTCTATATCTATATTTTTTCTTTCTATCTCTGACTCTATTTCTCTCTTCTATATTCTCTGTCCCATTCTCTCTGTATATACCATACTCTCTCTGTATCTCCATCTCTCATCTATCTATCTATCTATCTATCTATCTATCTATCTATCTATCTATCTATCTATCTATCTATCTATCTATCTATCTATCTATCCTATCACTTATCTATATTCTCTATCATCTATATTCTATCTTTCTGTCTCTGACTCTATTTCTCTTTCTCTCTTCTATATTTCTGTCTCATTCTCTCTGTATATACCATGCTCTCTCTGTATCTCTCTCTCTCTTCTATCTATCTATCTATCTATCTATCTATCTATCTATCTATCTATCTATCTATCTATCTATCTATCTATCTATCTATTATCTATCTATCTATCTATCTATCTATCTATCTATCTATCTATCTATCTATCTATCTATCTAATCACTTATCTATATTCTCTATCATCTATATTCTATCTTTCTGTCTCTGACTCTATTTCTCTTTCTCTCTTCTATATTTCTGTCTCATTCTCTCTGTATATACCATGCTCTCTCTGTATCTCTCTCTCTCTTCTATCTATCTATCTATCTATCTATCTATCTATCTATCTATCTATCTATCTATCTATCTATCCATCCATCCATCCATCCATCCATCCATCCATCCATCCATCCATCCATCCATCCATCCATCCATCATCCAGCCAGGCAACCAGCCAGCCAGCCACCTACCCACCCAGGGGAGACATGAGAGCATCTTCCAATATTTGAGGGGCTGCCACAGAGAGGAGAGGGTCAAGCCATCTTCCAAAGCACCTGAAGGCCAGACAAGGAATAATGGATGGAAACTGAAGAAGGAGAGATTGAACCTGGAAATATGGCGAAATTTTCTGACAGTGAGACCAGCAATCAACCCATGAAACAGAAGTTCCCTTTGGAAGCTGTGGGAGCTTCATCACTGGATGAGATTTCAAGAAGAGACTGGACTGCCATCTGTCAGAAATGGTTTAGGGTCTCCTGCTTGGGTGGGTGGGGTTGGACTAGATGACCTACAAGGTCCCTTCCAACCAGTGGTGAAATCTAAAATTTGTTACTACTGGTTCTGTGGGCATGGCTCGTTCGGGGGGGGGGGGGGTTAATGTGATTGGATGGGCCAATTTTTTTTTTAACTTTTAAAACCATTTTTTCTACAACCTCTTCAGTGAAAAGGTTGTAAAAAATGCTTTCAAAAGGCCCTGACGATTCAAGCTGAGTAGCCTGATTAGCAGAGACTTTTTTTTTTAAAAGCCTCTGACGATCCAAGCTGAGTTGCCTGATTGTTAGAGGCATTTATAAGAAAAAAAGTCTCTGCTGATCAGGCAACTCAGCTGGGATCGTCAGAGGCATTTAAAAGAAAAAAGGGTTTTTTTCTTTTAAAAGCCTTTGATGATCCCAGCTGAGCCGCGCGATCATCAGAGGCTTTTTTTTTTAACTTTTAAAAGCATTTTTTCTGGCCAAAGAGGTTGTAGAAAAAATGCTTTTAAAAGTAAAAGAAAAAAAAAAGCCTCTGATGATTGTGCGGCTCAGCTGGGGAACAGGGATTTTTGCTACCGGTTCTCCGAACCACCCGCCACCATTGCTACCGGATTGGGCAATCCGGTCCGAACCGGGAGCATTTCACCCCTGCTTCCAACTCTGTTATTCTGTTAAAGTCACTAACAGAAGCTGCGTTTGTATTCTGCACCTTTTGCAAACTTTCTTTGCGATCCCACAAGGAAAGATTGCATGGCCTGGCTCTGTGGGGACAACGGCAATTTAAGACCGTTAATGTATTAGCAGGCTTTAATTTCTGTCGCTTGCGAATTTCCTTGGATGTTGCTACTCCTAATGAACAGCTGAGATAAAAAGACAGCCCCGTTTTTATTTATTCCAGTTCTAGGCCATGATATTGGCAGAGGAATAGATCTCGAAAGCCGGCATGCTTATCAATCTCTAGCAACGGTGTCAAACCAAATGATGGGAGTTAAATGAGATTTTGATACTGGTAAAGTGCAGTATTTACTCAATTCATTCTCCAACCTGCAGCTACTCAAGAGCTTTTGTGTGAGATTGCCTCCGTTATTGTGACTATTGTTATTACCGTTTGCTGTTAAGTCTTTATTTGCTTGTCCTCATAGGCAAAAAATTGAGCAATTATGCCTTCGGGATCTACAGGGATCTATTCTGTGATGCACATTATCTCCAGACTCTCTTTTACTGGAATGAGATCAGAGAGCAAGAGAGCGGACATTCTCATACCCATACATTGCAAATCTCCTTCTAGGCTATTCTTGGCTGCATAAACAGAGGGATAGAAACAAGATCACCTGAAGAGTTAATACCACTTTATAAGGCCTTGGTAAGGCCACACTTGGAATATTGCATCCAGTTTTGGTCACCACGATGTAAAAAAAGATATTGAGACTCTAGAAAGAGTGCAGAGAAGAGCTATAAAGATGTTTATGAGGCTGGAAGCTAAAACATACAAAGAACGGTTGCTGAAACTGGGTATGTCTAGTTTAATGAAAAGAAAGACTTAGGGGAGACATGATAGCAGTGTTCCAATATCTCAGGGGCTGCCAAAAGCATATGCACCAAGAAAATTCCTTGTGTGTCCAATCATACTTGGCCAATAAAAAAATCCTATTCTATTCTATTCTATTCTATTCTATTCTATTCTATTCTATTCTATTCTATTCTATTCTATTCTATTCTATTCTATTCTATTCTAGTCTAGTCTAGTCTAGTCTAGTCTAGTCTAGTCTAGTCTAGTCTAGTCTATGAAGAGGGAGTCTTCTTTGAATAGAAGATGTCAATTCATCAACAGAACAGAGGCAAGCTGTTCTGTTGATGAATTGTTCTCACTTCCTCCTTAGTTCCATGTTGGATCTCTCTCTGATCAGCTTCCACCCATTGCTTCTTGTCCTGCGCTCAGGTGTTATGGAAGTTAAATTTGACCCTCTTTTCTCTGTGATGGCTCTTCAAGTATTGAAAGGTGGCTATCATGTCACCCCCTAATCCTTCTCTTCAACATACCTGGTTTCCTTAGCTGTTCCTTGTATGATTTAACCTCCAGATCAGAGGAGGGTTTCAGCAGGTTCTGACCAGTTCTGGAGAACTGTTAGTGGAAATTTTGAGCAGTTCGGAGAACCAGTAGTAAAAATTCTGACTGGCCCTGCCCCCATCTATTCTCTGCCTCCCAAGTCCTAGCTGATTGGGAGGAAATGGGGATTTTGCAGTAACCTTCCCCTGGATTGGGGAGGGAATGGAGATTTTACAGTATCCCTCCCCACCACGCCCACCAAACCACAACCACAGAACCAGTAGTAAAAATTTTTGAAACCCACCACTGCTCCAGATCCTTTGCCATCTTGGTGTCTCTTCTCTGTACTCTTCCTCAATGTCTTTCTTTGGCTTTTCAGCATCTCATTACCTTCTTTCTGGGTTTTCTTGTTTAAGAAGAAGGATCCCTTCCTTCAATCTCTGATCCTTGCAGATGTTCTTACCTAGCTCCCAAACATGACAAGCCTTTTGTATTTAACGGAATGTTCCCTTTATTAGGAGCACCAGCAGCTCCTCTCTCACAGCAGGCTATGAAGTCTCTATGTCCTGTGGAAAGTGATACTCACTCTCTTTCCCCCTGAAATGGCCCCAACACACCAGGAGTTTATTCCCCCCCCCCCACACACTTGCAAAGGAAGTCCTGGAAGGTGTGCTCCCTTTCTTCCAGCAACAGACACACAAACACACACTAAGAAGGCAGTGCAGATTCCAAGAAGAATTCTGATAATTTCCAGAAAGATTCGGAAGTGCAGACTATCAATGGTTAACTGGCAGAAAGATTAATAGTTGTGTGCCATACCTATTCATCTCCACCCTCTGCCTTTTATCCTCAGAGCTAGGGTGGGGCTTTGTTAGCAGTGGTGGCTCTTCCATGCCAAGGACCGGCTAATAGATTTCCACTGCTCTCTTCTCCTCTGCCTTCTGTGCATCCACCCATCTGGCACTGGACCCAGCTGTTCCTCCTCTTCCTCATCAGCCACCTCCAGACTTGGGGGCTGTTGACTTTCCATCTGAGGGATGATGGATGGCCCAGGCTTCGCCTCTCTCTCTCTCTCTCTCTCTCTCTCTCTCTCTCACACACACACACACACACACACACACACACACACACCTCGATTCCCTCTTTCCCCTCAGAGCTCTCAGGTTGCCTTGACACTGATCCTGACTCCCACACCTCCTCCTCATCTGATTCAGCTCCTGGAGGGGTCAGTGGCCAACAGGCCAGAACAAAAGGCAGTAACAGAGGTTAAAGTATCTTTCACTTTTCTGAAGTTTTACAGTTGCTTATGTTGCCCACTTCTACTATGGCACCCACTCCTCTAAATGTTTATTAAGAAATTTGCCAGTTAGGAAGGGCCATTTAGCCATCTAGTTTGGCATTGCCTGTAGAGTTTGCTGGAGCGGCCTTTTGGTTTCAATTGGAATAAAGCGATTTGATAATTCGTAAGACTTATGGGGCCCAGAATACCATGCGTAGATTTCCATACATGCGAAAACCAACAGAAAGGATGGCGTTTGCTCCTTTCACACTCTCCTGAATTAGAAATGATATTGGAACGGGCTAAACGGGTCAGGAAACTGAAAAGCCAAGATAGCTGCAACCTTCCAGACGACGACAAAAGGCTCTGAATGTGAAAACAATAATCTGAGTCTCGCACACAACTGTCTCTTTTCATTTTTGACATCATCAACGGCAAGGGAAGAGAGAAAAGTTATGTCAGCTCCTGTTTCCATTACAATCTTTCCCCAACAATAAAATATCAACCTTTCTTAATGCCGTATACCCTGCATGAAACTAAGGACTTTGCTTTGAATCGCTTGACCTTTTCAAAAATTTATCTTTTGATTTCCTGACCAGTCTGCTATTTACTTTCAGATTAGAGGATCCCTCCCCAAACTGAGGCTGGTGCATTGACGGCAAATAAGAAGGATTCATCGGGCATTGCATAAAGCCAGCAGAGATACACCTCTGAGCAGGAATTCATCCCACACTCTTGCTGTTCCTTTTAATTAATCTACTCGTTTGCATTCCCCTCCCCCACCCCTCCACCCCTTTGAAATATGAGACAGCGGTTTTTATTTTTAAATGTTGTGGCTTTAATATCGATTTTATAAGTTCTAAAGCAGAGGCGTCCAACTGGATTTCTTGGAGGGCTGGATCAGCATTAGAACAGAATAGAATAACCGAGTTGGAAGGGACCTTGGAGGTCTTCTAGTCCAACCCCCTGCCTAGGCAGGAAACCCTACACCACTTTGGACAAATGGTTATTCAGTCTCTTCTTAAAAACTTCCAGTGTTGGAGCATTCACAACTTCTGCAGGCAAGTTTCCTAGACCGAGATGCCCTCGCCACGGTCACTCATGCCCTTGTTACTTCTTGGTTGGATTACCCGGAGGCTCCAGCTAGTCTAGAATGCGGCCCCGCAGGCAGTTATGGGGGCTTCTCATTACTCCCGGGTAACACCTCTCCTGCGCGAGCTGCACTGGCTGCCGGTGGTTCTCCAGGTTTGTTTCAAGGTGCTGGTGCTCACCTATAAAGCCCTACATGGCTTAGGTCCAGGGTACTTGCAGGACCATCTCCTCCCATCATCCCGTGCGCTCTCACAGAGCGGGCCTCCTCAGGATGCTGTCAGCCAATCAATGATGGCTGGCAGCCCCCAGGGGGAAAGCGTTCTCTGTCGGAGTGCCGACCCTCTGGAATGGTTTGCCCACTGAGCTCAGGACAGCCCCCGACCTCCTCTCCTTTCGCCGCGAACTGAAGACGTGGCTCTTTCACCAAATGGACTGATCCGCTGTGGGTTTGTACACTGTAATAATTTTAATTTGGTTTTAATGGGGATTTTAATTTGTATTGTGGTTTGTGTTATCAATTTGTTGTTCTGTAAGCTGCCCTGAGTCCTTCGGGAGAAGGGTGGCATATAAATCGCAATAATAAATAAATAAAATAAATAAGTTGTTCCACTGATTAATTATTCTAACTGTCAGGAAATTTCTCCTTAGTTCTAAGTTGCTTCTCTCCTTGAGTGTAGTTGTCCTCTGCAGGCTGCCCAGGCTAGGGGTGGTGGTGGTGGAGGAGACAGGATGGATGTCCTCCTGTAGCACCCTGCCGGCCAAAATGGGCCATATGAGGTTGCCCGCGAATCTCACCAGGCTCAAGGTTGACTCAGCCTTCCATCCTTTCTAAGGTAGGTAAATTGAGGACCCAGTTTGTGGGGGCAATAAGCTGACTTTGTATAAATATACAAAAGTATGAAGGCTATTGGTTAACGTATTGTAAGCCGTCCTGAGTCTCCGGAGAAGGGTGGCATATAAATCAAATTTTAAAAAAAAAACCTCACAGAGGCTGCATTGTGTAGGTTGCGTGAACCTCAAATTTCATGTGATATGAATCAGTCAGCCAGCCTTGTGAGGTAGTACCGACAAGAAGCACACCCAGAAATACTAGCTGTAACTTTATAGTAAAGGTTTGTAATGTTGTGTTATACCGATTGCCCTTTGCATTCTGATTTATGCACAACCGTAATGTCAAAAGATGCACTACAACAGTCTTGAAGGTCTTACTGTTGAGATGGAGAACAACAACACAACACACAACACTCCCCAGTCATGAAGAAGTCATGACTGGGAGTGTGTTGTTGCTGTGACTGAAAGTTTTATGTTGAGGCCGATACTCAGAAACAAGATTTTCTGAGTGCGGCAAACTTAGAAAGGGTGCATAAAATGGATCTTTTTTTTTTTTTATTCTGGGTCAATGTCCATCAGATTGGAGAATCTGCATAGACTCACCATTACTCTAGTCATTCCAAATCCTAGACATCAATTGCAGGGGTGAAATCTACTTACCTTCCTTACTAGTTTGGAAGCGTGTGTGTGCGTCATGTGCAGAAGGTAAAAAAACATTACTTTCTGATTAAAACCAGGAAGTAATGACACCTGGGTGGCGATCTCTACTGGATCGCCGAACCGCAGGGAAAAAATCAATACCGGATCACGTGATCTGGTCTGATCTAGGAGCATTTCACCCCTGATCAATAGGTCTACCTTGAATAATCACACCATATTTGTAATACATACCATGTTTTCCTGAAAATATGACCTACTCAGAAAGGAAGTCCTAGCTTGACTTTTACATTTGCACCCAATATAAGCTCCCAATTAAGACGCTGCCCACTTCAGGGTGCACAAGTAAAAATTAAGCTAGGGTGGGGATGGAAGGGGGGTGAAGCTGTCCTACTAGTTATCTTTGGATAGTTGCAGCCAGGCCTCACACACCTCAGCCCATTTCTTCTGCAGCCAGCAAATCTTTCCTGAAGGCTTCTGCAGCTGATAACAGAGCTCTGGATCAATCTGGAGCTCTGTTATTGGCTGCAGAGGCCTTCAGGAAAGACTTGCTAGCCTTCCTGGATGAAGAAGTTCCTGAAAGCCTCTGACAGCGAAAAAGAGGCCAGGGGCCAGTGGTGGGTTGCTCCCAATTCGGTCCAGTTCTATAGAACTGGTAGTAAAACTGGCAGGAGGCTCCGCCCACCCACCACAATGTCATCATGGGTGATCTGCACATGCACAGAAGCTTCTGCATGCGCGCTTCCGTTGCGAACCAGTAGTAAAGGTAAGTGGAACCCACCCCTGCCAGGGGCAATGTGTGCAAGTGAGGTGAGTCAGTGAACACCCTCCCCCAGAAAATAAAACCTGGTGCCTTTTTTGGTGGCAAAAAATACTGTGCCATGCACTCAAAAGCCCAATTGGGCTAATTACCAGGGGATGTCTTATTTTGGGGAAAACAGGGTAGGTAGATAGGTAGGTATATAAACAGATAGAAAGATAGGTAGGTAGGTAGAGAGATAGAGAGGTAGATAGATATAGAGGTAGATAGAGATAGAGAGAGAGAGATACAATATATAGATAGATAGATAGATAGATACTGTGTTTTCCCAAAAATAAGACCCTGTCTTATATTTTTTTGAACCCTGAAATAAGTGCTTGGCCTTATTGCCATGCGCTCAAAAGCCCGATTGGGCTTATTATCAGCAGATGTCTTATTTTGGGGGAAACAGGGTATGGAGGGAGGGAGGGAGGGAGGTAGAGAGGTAGATAGATATAGAGGTAGACAGATAGAGATAGATAGATAGATAGATAGATAGCTAGATAGATAGCTAGATAGATAGATAGATAGATAGATAGATAGATAGATAGATAGATAGATAGATAGATACCATGTTTTCCAAAAATAAGACCATGTCTTATATTTTTTTGAACCCTGAAATAAGTGCTTGGCTTTATTGCCATGTGCTCAAAGGCCTGATTGGGCTTATTGTCAGGGGATGTCTTATTTTTTTTGGGGGGGGGACAGGATATCTATCTATCTATCTATCTATCTATCTATCTATCTATCTATCTATCTATCTATCTATCTATCTATCTACCTACCTACCTACCTACCTACCTACCTACCTACCTACCTACCTACCTACCTATCTATTGTGTTTCCCTAAAAATAAGACCCTGTCTTAATATTTTTTTGAACCCTGAAATAAGCTCTTGGCCTTACTGCCATGCACTCAAAAGCCCGATTGGGCTTATAGTCAGGGGATGTCTTATTTTGGGGGAAACAGGGTAGATATATAAGACTGGATCTTATTTTCAGGGAAACATGGTATTTATAAATGTTCCTTTATTTAGATCTCCATCATATATTTATTCATTCATTCATTCCATTATCTAGATTAGAGCAATAATGTGTCTTTCCTCCCCCCATTGCTCAGAACTGAAACTCTTTGAAATGTTTTTTTCCCCCTATTGTTGAAGGAAAAAATGGACTTCAGTTGGAAAACTCAAGCTGCAATTTCTCTTCTCCCGATGCTTTCACCACTTCAATGGGCCTTGTCAATTTAACCACATCGCTACCTGAATTCCCGCCACAGCTGAAACCGGCTGTACGAACCAGGGTCCTTTCGCTGATTTTGTTATCAAAAGATATATGATTATCCCACTAATAGGCTTCCTCTTGCTGGAAAATCTATTTTTATGACAGCGATAGATTCTCACAAAAGGAAAAGGCAGCTCGGAGACCCCCACTAGCTATAGAAAAGTTTTATAACTGTATTAGATCTTCGGCTGGCTTTTGATTAAATCATATTCCTGCCATGATCTTTTGCCCTCTTGGATCTCACCCAGGGTTAGAAATGTGCATTTATTGTTTTTTTCTTTTTCTTCTTGTAAGAGCAAAAGACAGCCTATGTAACACTCAGAAATGGTCTTTTTCAGGTTAAGGAAACCTTGAAAATTGGAGTCTACCTATCTGGAAGTTGCCTAGGTTGGGAACGTTAACTGAGAAGTCATGGCTGTAGTTTTGTAGGAATAGATCTTCCAGAATGGCTGGGTTAGGATATCTCTCCTCTCCTCTCCTCTCCTCTCCTCTCCTCTCCTCTCCTCTCCTCTCCTCTCCTCCCCTCCCCTCCCCTCCCCTCCCCTCCCCTCTCCTTTCCCCTTTTCCTTCCCTTCCCTTCCTTCTTTGCTTCCCCTTCCCCTCCCCTCCCCTCCCCTCCTCTTCCCCTCCCTATTTCAGAAATAGTTTGCCAGTGCCATCTTTCTAGGGCTGACAGAGAGTTACCGGCTCCAGATGACTCAGCTGCCTTTGTGCCTAAGCCATTCATGGTCCCACTACAGCCAAAATGGCTTTCATCCCACCATGGCAGAAGGCTAAAATAAGATCTCTTCTTAGAACCATAGAATAATAGAGTTGGAAGGGATCTGAGCATCTTCTACTCCAACCACTCAAGCAGGAAACCTTATAGCATTCTAGATAAATAGTTGTCCAATCCCTTCTCGAAAGCCTCCAGTGATGGAGCATCTTCTTTTGAAAGTAAACTGTTCCTTGTCCAAAGAGGGAATGACCTCCCTGGTCCATATCATTTTAACCCTTAACCACAGACATATTATTTCGGCTATGCTATTAGAGACATGAGATCATAATGACTGCTCTAGCTACTGGCGGTAGTCAAGGTAATTGCACTAAGATATTGTGACTATTCTGTTCTGGATCTATTGCTTCCAAAAGGTGCAGAAGACCATTTGAATTTGTTCTTGCCATATAAATTATTCCACAACGTAGATTGTTCCTGGTCATCAATTTCATCGGGAGCTTCATCATTGCTGATGTTAGAATCGGTGGCAGCTGTGGGCTCCTCATCAGCCATTACAAAATTTTCATCACCATCCAATTCCACTTCTCTCAGATCACTCCCTGCTTCTCCATACCATTTTAGAACAGTTTCTTCGAAGTTTGGATCACCAAATCACACTCTTTTTGGTGGAAAACGTGGCCCTGACATTATATATATAAAAATATACGTTAACAAAGATCTGCGGTCAAAAATGACTGCAACTCAAATTCAAACACCACTACAGAAAACACCAAATAACTCACGCAAGTACGATGCTGCATACACTCTTACTGGTGGGAAAACAAAAGCTATTTGCAAGCGGAACAGTCCATTTCTAAAAATAGGGCCGTTCCAAACATTTTGGAAAACTGCTGTGGTCATTATGACCGTAGGTCTGTGGTTATGCATTAATGCAAAGGGTTAGTCCTTATATTTGAAAGACAAGCTGTCAGTTTTGGAAGACAATTTTCTTTTTGGCTTCTTTTGTTGGAGCAGTAGAAAGTTAGTCATAATAACATTCCATATTCAAGGACTTTTGCCTGTGTCTGATGGAGACTGCCTGAAGATTGTATCCGGTGGAGTGTGAAGAGTTGATTGGACAATGTGATGAACTTGTGGGTGAGGAGCAGGGCTGTGAATTCTTAGTTGGGTGGAGAAAACCTGGAAGTTTTCAGATTCTGATTTTCCCAGATGTGCCAACATGACATCTCTAATAAATTGGAACTTGGAGGAACTTCAGGTCTCAGAGCTTTATTTCATTGGGGGTGTTCCTTGGAACCCTGACACAAGCACCCAACTGTAACTGGGTGCCCCCCCCAAAAAAAACAGAATCTAGATTTTATGCCACAAGAATTAAATTTAATTGATTTAGTCAAGTTCCAACACTTTGCTCATAGGCACAATAGCTGGATCCAGTCCCACGAAACCCAGTGAGCCTTAAGACCAAGTAATGACTTGAACTCCAAGCAGCTACATGATGTTGAACCTACCAATTGCTTCCTAAGTTCCTTTCCTTTTTCAAAAATAGTTGCAAAGCAATCTAAGGGAGTTGTGGCTTTCTAAATTTAACTCCAGGGATCTCCTCGGTCAGCTGGATCCCAGCCAACCTATTCAGGATAGAAAGCCAATTCAGCATCTCAGGTCATAAAGAAAAGAGCCTGGAGCAGAGTTATATCTTAGGGGTTATGGTCTGGAACTTGTAATTGGTGGAGGTCTATGTCCCAACTTCTATGTTTAAATTCTACTTTTAATTTAACGGTTAGCATTCCGTTTAATTTATTATTATGTTTTAGACTAAACCGACAGTAAACAGAATGATGTTCATTCCTTCATTCTCTGCCTTCATCGTATTTTTATTTTTGAAAAAAAAAACCCAAACACCTGCCCTTCACTTTTGAAACAGACTGTCAGCAGAGATCTGTTGGTAAGGGAAAAGCTCGCTCAATATGGCACCTCCAGATAATATAGAATAATAATAATAAAAAAATAGTCTAAAAACTGTGCTTAGTGTTCAATTTTTATTCAGTCCAGAGCTGCTATAAAACTGGGGAAAAGTGAGTAATGGATTTGAGAGTCATCAGAAATATAAATTATGAGCCAGACGTTTCCTATCAACTCTCCATGCAGTTAATGATAAACAGTCAATGGGATATACGCACCTCTAGCATTTTTTATAATGAATCTATTGCTTCCATGACAGCTTCGTGTCAAACATTATGCTTTGGAATTTATAACTCTTGGTACTGTATTAAGAGATGAGGCAGATAGGTTGCCATCTTCCATTTCCACACGGAAAATTGATCAACTTATTTTAACCCAGCGTCTGTGTTTATTCTTGAAGTCAAACAAGAATGTTTTTCGTGGGTGATGCTAGTAGAGTCTCGAAAAACTCTCCTTCATCTGGAGGTAAGAAATACCTTACATCAAGGGTGTCAAACTCATGGCCCGCAGGCTGGATTTGTCATGTGCTGACCCTGACCCCATCCAGTTTAGCGAAGCAGAAAAAAGTCCCGATACATCGCGTGATGACGCCGTGATGACGCGAGTTGGACATCCCTGCCTTACATGATCAACTGTCCCAAAGGTGCTTTTTCAAGAAGCAATGGACTTTCTGGTTTTTCTTTGAAGACTTTCTTTTGCTTCTCATACCAGAAGCTCCTGGATGAGAAGCGAAATAGCTGAAGAAGCTTCTTGGATGCGGAGTGAAAAGTCTTCAAAGAAAAACAAAGGAAGCCCAGTTGCCTCTTGAAAAAAGCACAGTTGGGACAACCAGGACCTGAATGATGGAGAATCTCCATGGACATTTGCATGATCAAGTAATCTCCTGTGTTTGCAAATACAGTAATTTTTTTTAAAAAAATTGATTTATATGCCACCCTTCTCCAGAGACTCAAGGCGGCTTACAATGCGTTAAGCAATAGCCTTCATCCTTTTGTATATTTTATACAAAGTCAGCTTATTGCCCCCACAAACTGGGTCCTCAATTTATCTACCTTAGAAAGGATGGAAGGCTGAGTCAACCTTCATCCTGGTGAGATTTGAACTTACAGGAATTGCAGACAGCTGAAGGCTCTTCTTCCTTTCTTCCTTCCTTCCTTCCTTCCTTCCTTCCTTCCTTCCTTCCTTCCTTCCTTCCTTCCTTCCTTCCTTCCTTCCTTCCTTCCTTCCTTCCTTCCTTCCTTCCTTCTTTTTTTTAATTAGATTTATATGTCACCCTTCTCCGGAGACTCAGGGCGGCTTACAATGCGTTAAGCAATAGCCTTCATACTTTTATATATTTTATACAAAGTCAGCTTATTGCCCCCACAAACTGGGTCCTCAATTTACCTACCTTAGAAAGGATGGAAGGCTGAGTTGACCTTGAGCCTGGGGAGTTTCGAACTGGTGTAATTGCAGGCAGCTGGATGTTAAATGCTGCCTTTAGTAGGAGGCATTAGCCTCCTATGCCACTCAGGCTAATTGCAAACATCTGATAATTAATTGATGATGAAGATGGAGAAAAATCCCAAGTATTAAGTCAAATCTTTATTATGGTCTTACTTGAGCATAGTTTACAGAATTTAACTTTCCCGTCAAAACTAAAGTGGGGATTTGATGAAGTTCCTTCCAGAATTTGTGTTGTGGTCCACCAGCAGCCCGTGGAGCTGGCAGTGGAGTTGGGCAGTGAGGAGACTGGGGAGGAACATGGCCCAGACCTGGAGTCAGGGAAGGCCCGGACAAGGGCTCTGTGTCAGAGGTCGAGATGAGGCCAGGGCCATTCTCAGTCAAGAATTTCATACTTATGCATTTTTTCCACTCTTATTTCTACTATATCTGCAGGGGTGAAATGCTATTAGTTCGGGGCAGTTTGCTTGAACCAGTAGTAAAAAAATGTTTTAAAAAGTAAAAAAACAAGTTCTGATAATTGCACGTCGCACAGCTGATCTTTGGACTTTTAAAAAACTTTTTAAACCATTTAAACCATTTTTAAAACATTTTAAAACCATTTTAAAACTATTTTTAAAAACTTTTTAAACCATTTTTTTATTACCAGTTCTGGGGAACTGGTAGTAAAAAAATGCTTAAAAAGTTTAAAAAAAATTCTGTAGATCAGCTGTGCGACGTGCGATCATCGGAACTTTTTAAAAAACTTTTTAAAGCATTTTTTACTACCAGTTCAGGCAAACCGGCCCAGACTGGTAGCATTTCACCCCTGCATCAATCCTGAAGTAGCCTGAACACTTGCCAAAAATCTGGTTTCAATTTTATTTATTTCTGATAACCAAAGTTTTTTTTAAAAAAAACCTGCCAAAAGAAAATATCAGTTTTTCAGAAAACAACACACGAACGTCATTATTTAGAGGAAATTCAAGCTATGAACCTGGATATCTTCAAGAAATGCAATTCAAGACAAGAAAGTATCAAAAATTGTCCAGCATTACTATTTTAGTATTACATTTTTAGGATAAATAACATATTCATCAATACACATGGACTTGTTATCGCTGAACACAGTAGGAAGTCACTTACAAGTAAATTTGTTCAGGATTTTGCGACAAACGATTCTTCAAATGTATCTTACTGATTGATATCAAATCATTTCTTCCTGATGGCAATTCAACACCAGACCTATTAACCGCTCGTTTGAATTTCTACAAATGGTAATTTATGCTACTCAGTCAGCCGTTTGTAATGACCTTCACTGTGCTAGTACTCCTTTTACTCATTCCATTGTGTTCATAGACCTCACACTCACTTGATATTAATTCATATCCTTGGTAACCTTTGCAAGTGATTTCCCTGGGGAGATTTTCTTCATCAATATACTGAAAACTCAACCATTGCCGTCATCGTCAAAAAAAAGTAATTAGCCGTGAATAATGGTTGTTCACCTTTCAGCTCTACAGTGAATTGTTTTCCTTTTCCTTTTGAAGTGGATCTATTAATTGTGGAAGCCTTAAGAAGCTTATCTATGTTTATTTCCTGATCCCTTATTCTGGTGACTAAGTATAGTGGATTGTTGTTGTTGTTTTCCCTTGTTGAGGGTGTTTGCATATTTCCCTACTTTGTGTTCCGGACAAACACAATGAGGGATGTTTTGTTTTGTTAATTGTTTTTTTTTTGTTTCCTGTTGTATTACATACAATTTTCAGGTCCTTCTTTGCTTTCCATGAGTTATTTCTTGAGAAGTTTTCAATTGTATTTGGCAGAATCTCTCAGTAATTTGTCCTGCAGAGTTTTGCAAAATGTCTTCTGATCAATTTTGTATCTCTGTCTCTATCTCCTCCTCCTCCTCCTCTTCTTCCTCCTCTTCCTCTTCTTCTTCCTCCTTCTCCTCCTCCTCTTCCTCTTCTTCCTCCTCCTCCTCCTTCTCTTCCTCCTTTTCCTCCTCCTCCTCCTCCTCCTCCTCTTCTTCTTCCTTCTCCTCCTTCTCCTCCCCCTTCTCCTCTTCCTCCTCCTCTTCCTTTTCTTCCACCTCCTCCTCCTCTTCCTCTTCCTCCTCCTCTTCCTCTCCTTCTTCCCCTATAATCCTTTGCTGGGCGGAGTCTGGGCAACTGAATGGTGCCCTTCCTGTCGCCAATGCAGAGTTTGTTCAGCAGTTATATTCTTAGTGTGTCCTCCGGAGACTCAGGGTGGCTTACAATGCATTAACGAATGTCTCACTTGGCAACAGGAATGTTGAGCTCAACGTGAGGTCGTAAATCAAGGACGATCTGCACGAAGGAATAGAAGGAGTAGAAATGGTTGGGAAAGAAAAGTGTTCAGGATCCAATTATGAGTCTCTATTTTGAATTGACCCATTCAGAGCCCAGAGAAGACAAATAACTGAATTGTTGTTTTCACCGCAGCTTTACCAAATCAAACACATTACAAAAGCACATGAATAATGAAGGTTTTTATATCATGCTTACCTCCTACAAACATTCAACCTTAAACATTCAAAAAGCCATTTGGACCCGTTTCCCACAGAAAAGAAAACACCGGGAGCCACAAAACCCTTCCTGTGCCTGACTATTTCTTGAGCGGCCACAAAATTAGCATATGTCGTTGAATTAAACATTCTGTTTTCTTCTGAAAAATTTCTTTTCTTGGATTTATCCATGGTTGGCCTACCAGGGGTTGAAAAGCTCAATAAATCACGTGCCGGTGGGTTTTGCACATTGGCGGTTGTGATGCATATTTTGAGTGACAGGGAGCCGCAGCAGAGGGGTGAAAGAGCCACATGTGGCTCCCGAGCCGCAGGTTGCTGACCCTTGCTATAAAGCAACATAATTACTTCAAGTTCCTCTCGCTGTTCACTGATTTTGTTCTTATCCATCCTAAATTCAGGCCAAAATCATTACGACCCTTAAACTATTTATTTCAAAGCCAGTAAGTGTCTTTTAGTCTAGTCTAAAATGGTTATTCGGACATTCCTTCTTCCTTGGTGTCTATTCAGTGCCTTTCTTAAGCTCTTCATATATTGATTCAGCTCCTAAATGACCTCAAATTCTTCTTGATTCTTTGTAGTCCTATATAGCATTAATACCAATCTGGCACTTAACCTCTATTTTCAGGGACAAAATCATCCATTTTTTTTCCTTCACTGCCTTGAGAAATACTTTATCCTCTGATAAAACACACACTGATCTTGGGAGCCAGAATCTGCTTCCAGAACCAATTTGCTTGCCAAATTAATGTTTCGGCCTTTTCTTTCATTGTTTCTTAGGTGCTTAATTAGAACATAGAATAACAGAATTGGAAAGGATATTGGAGGTCTGTTAGGAAATGGCTATTGCCTAACTAGTTGGTCAGGCAATATATAAACTATCAATACATGTTTGTCAAAAGGTATTATATTGCTTTAAGACTGCATTGCATCATCCTGTATCCTGATTGGCTAAGCTCTGTAGCCAATGTATTTAAGGGGAAGCCTAAATCATGGCTTGTGGACGCTACACCATTTTATCTGCTTATTTGCTGTTACTCTCTACCTGTTCTCTCTGTATGATCACTGCTTGATCATGGCTACTTGTTGCTTTCTACTGTTTATTGAATGTTTTAATACTAAACTTGTTCCTGTTTGAAACTCAAAAAGAACTGTTTTATTGCATATGACTACAACAACTGGTAAGAAGACTTTGTTCTTGGAATATCCCTGGATTGACAATTTAACTATCTTTATCTGTGTATGACTTGAATTGTTTATGGGACTTTGCTTTACTTTTTCCTAAAAGTAAAAGAATATCACAACTCAGTGTGTCTGTGTATTGACAGTGCTTAGTCACAATCACTCTCAGCCATTTCTCATGTGCACAACCTTGCTACTCAAGGGTTACTCTGCACATATTCCTTAACAAGGTCTTGTAGTCAACCCCCTGCCTGAACAGGAGATCCCATACCTTTGATGGCAAACCTATGGCACATGTGCCCAAAGTGGCACACAGAGCCATCTTTCTGGGAATGTGAGCTGTTGCCTAACTCAACTACAGCTGTGCATGAGCTTGCACCTCAGCTGATATTCGGGCCTCCGGTGCGCATGCATGCAATTCAGGGGACCCAGCTGGTCTTTGGAGCTCTCCTGCGCATGTGCACGTGTTTGCGCATGTGTATAAGAGTACTTGTATGCAGTGCATGCATGTGAAGATGGTGTCTGTGCATGCGTATTGCACATGTGAAAACTGCATGCATGAGCAGATGATGCGATTGTGCACACAGAGCACCGTGGATACGCATGAAAGCCATGTGCATGTGCTGATGATGTGACTGTGCATGCAGCACATGGGGAAAGAGCCACGTTTTCATGTGGAAAGCACACATGTGCGAAGCATGTGAAGCGTGTACCTGCTCGGCACTCTGTGAGTAAAAGGTTCACTACCACTGCTTTGTACCATTCCAGACAAGTGGTTGTCCAGTCTCTTCTTGAAGGCCTCCAGTAATGAAACCCCCACAACTTCTGGAGGCAACCTGTTCCACTGGTTAATTGTTCTCACTTGTTAGGAGATTTCTCCTTAGTTCTAGGTTGCTTCTCTCCTTGATTAGTTTCCATCCATTGCTTCTTGTCTTCAAACAGAAGGCTTTAGGCCTCACTTAAATCATCATCTTCATTTAATGACCCATAATCCCTTGCACAGTAAAGTTTGGTCAACTGAATGGAGCTAGCAGAGTGTTTTAATGGCCAGATGCCCTTCCTGTCACCAATGCGGAGTTTTCAGCAGATATATTCTCAGTGTGTCCAGAGAGAGAGAGAGATATTAGCCTCTACCTAGGATCGAACTCACAGCCTCCTGATTGTGAGGTGAGAACTCCACCTCTAGGCCACCACACCACTCCTTTGAGTCTCACTTAAATGCTGGTCATAAAACCAAGAGTTTAAAATGCACCAACTTTCTTTTATTGTTAACAACCTAGAAGTGAAGATCGCTCTTTCCCTTTCTACAGAAAACACAACTGCAAACATGTTTTGCTTCTGTGTCTTCTATTTTTCTTCTTTGTATCTACCACTTTAGTTCATGGAGCCTACGTTTTCACTATGTCCTAAAACAGTTCACTCCAATACGACAGGAAAGTTTTTCACCCCATGTGTCCAGGATGTGTGTCTCTTGTCTATCATAAACCATTCAAATAATCCCACCCCTCGCCTCAAACTTTCATCTGCTTGTCTGTGTCAGATAAGACAATCTCAACATTCATTGATTGAGTTGAATGTTATTTATGGATAACATCATATCTTGGTAATAACTCAGGAAGATCACTGTGCGAACCCCGTATGGAGACAACAATAGGAGAAAAGAGTTCAAGGAACTTGTCTTCTCTCTCCTTTCTTATTCATGTCAAGTACAAATACAATAAATATGGCACATTAATATTGGTTTCTTTGCATTTGTCTTCTTCTTTTTCTTGTGCCGTATCTGTCATTGGACATTAGCGATCATGTTGGCCGTCCTATTTTTGTCAACCAAGAGCCTGGTGGCGCAGCAGCTTAAGTGGTGTTAAAGTGACACCAGCTGCCTGCAATTATTGCAAGTTCGAATTTCACCAGGCTCAAGGTTGACTCAGCCTTCCATCCTTCCGAGGTAGGTAAAATGAGGGCCCGGATTGTGGGGGCAATAAGCTGACTTTGTATAAAAAAGAACACCGCTACTACTAAGCCCTACTAAGCAGGTATCTACAAAAGTATGAAGGCTATTACTTAATGCATTGTAAGCCGCCCTGAGTCTCTGGAGAAGAGCGGCATATAAATTAAATTAAAAAAACAAACAAAAAAGCATCTGCATGAAAAAGTACTGCTGAGTTTTGTCTAAACCAATCCCTTACATTCTGAACCCACAATGTTGTTCTTCTGCCTGGACATAGTTTGCCTTCAATCTTTCCCTGGAGGAATAAGTGAAGGATGTCGTATTTCTCCGGGTGTCGCATCACATGCCCAAAATATTCTAACTTTTGCTTTTTCACGATTTTGACGGTTTCTTATTTGTATCCCATGACTATCATTAAGTGTTGTACCTTATGACTCTTGACAAATGTATCTTTTCTTTTATGTACACTGAGAGGGTATGCACCAAGACAAATTCCTTGTGTGTCCAATCACACTTGGCCAATAAAGAATTCTAATATACTTGATTGATTTAATTTCTCTTGGCTTTCCCAGGCGGCTTATCACCTCCTCATTTCTGATTTTGTCAACCCAGTTTATACGTAATAGATGCTTGTAAATCCACATTTCAACTGCTTCTAGCCTCTTCAAGTGGCTTTCTGTCAGAGACCAACTCTCCACTCCATAGAGCAGAATAGAATGCAGGTTAGCAATTGTCCAGATTTTTTTTTTAAATGAAAAGTTCAGTTCTTATGAATAAGCCTTCAGAAGCCTTCAAGCCAATGGTGAAATCCAAATTTTTTTACTACTGGTTCTGTGGACGTGGCTTAGTGGACATGGCAAGGGAAAGATACTGCAAAATCTCCATTCCCACCCCACTCCAGGGGAAAGGTACTGTCAAATCCCCATTCCCTCCCCACTCCTGGGAGAAGGATATTGCAAAATCTCCATTTCCACCCCCCTCTGGGGTCAGCCAGAGGTGGTATTTGCTGGTTCTCCGAACTACTCAAAATTTCTGCTACCGGTTCTCCAGAACCTATCAGAACCTGTTGGATTTCACCCCTGCTTCAAGCCATTTTTCCTCTCCCTTGAAGATCAGGATGCAACAGGCAAGATGAAGTAGAAGGTCTTGCAAATGGACAAATAGACCTCCCCTAACTCTATAGAGCTTCAGGATTAAAACAAATCAAGATCATATGGAATGTTAATACCACTTTATAATGCCTTGGTAAGGCCACACTTAGAATCCTGCATCCAGTTTTGGTCGCCATGATGTAAAAAAGATGTTTAGACTGTAGAAAAAGTACAGAGAAGAGCAACAAAGATGATTAGGGGACTAGAGGCTAAAACATATGAAGAACGGTTGCAGGAACTGGGTATATCTACTTTAGTGAAAATAAGGACCAGGGGAGACATGATAGCAGTCTTTCAATATTTGTTGGGCTGCCACAAAGAAGAGGGAGTCAAGCTATTCTCCAAAGCACCTGAAGGCCAGACAAGGAATAATGGATGGAAATTGATGAAGGAGAGATTCAACCTGGAAATATGGAGAAATTTTCTGACAGTAAGAGCAATCAACCCATGGAACAGAAGTTGCCTTCAGAAGTTGTGGGAGCTTCATCACTGAAGGCTTTCAAGAATTGACTGGACTGCCATCTGTCAGAAATGGGTGGAAACTAATCATGGAGAGAAGCAACCAAGAACTAAGGAGAAATTTCCTGACAGTGAGAACAGTTAACCAGTGGAAGAACTTGCCTCCAGAAGTTGTGAATGCTCCAACACTGGAAGCTTTTAAGAAGACGTTGGATAACCATTTGTCTGAAGTGTTGTAGGGTTTCCTGCCTAAGCAGGGGGTTGGACTAGAAGACCTCCAAGGTCCCTGTCAACCCTGTTATTCTATTCTATAGTCTACCTTAAGTTTGGCTTTACAGTGATTTTTTTTAAAAAATTGCAATCATAAATAAAACGGCCCATCTTTCAAACAGCTAACCCTGCTGGATCAGAAAGGTCTAGGGCTATTTATTTGGACATGCCCTATGAGCCTCAGAGTTATGGTCAAAGTACACGGATTTCCATCAGGCCGTGTCTGTCTGAGCTACAATTTTAGATTTTCGTTGCTGCTGTTGCTGCTAGACAGGACTAACTGTCAGAGAAATCAAAAGGTCACCCCTTGGAATGAAGAAAAAAAAAAGATACACTCGTCTAGATTCTCTTCCACTCGTATAAATCTTCCACTTGTCCTGAAAATTAACAATTTTACAAGACTGTTCCACCATCCACCATGTCTTGGCGCTAAGCCTTTTTAAAACTTTAACACTTTCTTCGCGGGGGGAAAAATAATGCTATTTTTCTGAGGTTCTATCCCTTCCAATTTAGTAAGTTGTGAGACTGAATAATGATTACATTGGCCCCCCAACTCGGCTGGCCTTTGCAAAGCATGGAAGACCTGAATGTGTTCTAGAGGTCTTTGGAGGTTAGGTGGTATAAGCTCAAAATAAACTTCAATAGCCTTATTCCAACTGTGAGGGAAACAAATATACCACACTTTTCGGAGTATAAGACACACTTTTTCCCCTCTAAAAGAAGGTGGAGATATTGGTGCATCTTACCAATACGGCCATTTTTGGTCTCCCGAAACTCCTCCCCGCTTGTCCCATAAAATTTGCATAAAAAGGTATTTAAAGACCTGTGTTCTGACAGATGAGCACACCTCAAAACTCACTGACGATGTCTCCTCGAATAGTGATGAAACATTTGCAACAAAATCCCCAAGCTCGGAGCTCAAACCAACAGCATTATTGGATTTAGAACTCTTTGCACACCCTCATTGGGGGATTTGACTGCAGCGACAGTTTTCTACAGTGAGGGATTTCTTTCCTTTTATCTGTAGAAGAGAAAACATTACATTTAGCTAAGCGAAGAAGACTAGACTTTTGTTATTGTCAGCAAATGAACTCTAATCAACCGGCTGTGTTCATCAATCAGCTTGATCGGCTAACCCTCCCTTTCAGCTCTGCAGATTTATAAACCTGAAACTGAGGCTCAGAGCATCCTGATATCAGAACAGTTCTGAAAACAGCCAGATCCTTTTAGATCTAGTCGGTGTGGATAGTTGGATTCAGAAGATCTGGGCAACAGAAAAATCCTTTCGGCACTGGTGACTTAATCATATTTTATTGTGTCGTCCACCTATCACTAAAATGATTTAGAGTCGTGATGGTGAACATATGGTACGCGTGCTCAAAGTGGCATACGAAGCATTGTTGCCCGACATGCACAGCCTTGCCTGTTTGCCTTGCGGGCTTCTGTCGTGCATGCACACGCAATGATCAGCTGTCCTTCATGCGTGCGGCAGTGCTAAAATCCGGTGTGTGCATGAGTTTGAGTTTGAGTTTGAGTTTGAGTTTATTCAGATTTATATACCGCCCTACTCCCCGAAGGGACTCAGGGCAGTGAACAGCCAATTAAAAATACAATATAATACAAAAGTTAAAAATTTAAAATAAATTATACAATTAGGCTGAAATAATTAAAATCCAATTTTAAAAGCATTTAAAACCCAATATAAAACCCGTTTATAAAGGGAGGTTTAAGCCAGGCCAGCCTGATAAAATAGGAACGTTTTCAGGGCCCGGGGGAAGGTATGTAGGTCCTGTATCCTCCTTATCTCAGAGGGGAGCTCGTTCCAGATGGCCGGTGCCCCCACAGAGAAGGCTCTCCCCCTGGGGCCGCCAGTCGACACTGTTTGACTGACGGCACCCTGAGGAGCCCCTCTCTTTGGGAACGGACTGGTCGGTGAGAGGCTATTGGTGGCAGAAGGCGGTCCCGAAGATACCCTGGCTTGCTACTTGTCAGATGCATATGCATGCCAGAACCTGGAAGTTCGGCTTTTCCAGAGTGCGATCCCTTCACGTGCATGGAAGTGCCAAAAACCAGCCTCCGTATGCACGCCGGACAGCTGATTATCAGGTGTACATGCATGCTAGAACCCAGAAGTTCAGCTTTTGCAGAGCGCAGCCCCGATGAGCGTGTCTGTGCACACACTACATTTCCACGCGATCTTTTCGGCACTCGGTGCTGAAAAGGTTCGCCATCACTGATTTACAGACTTTGGCTCTGCAATAACTATAAAGATGCTAAAAGCAGCTAGTGTGGAAATCAACTCCGGTGATCTGAGATCCTTCTTGAACTCTTCAAGCTTGATCCACCCATCCATAAGCTTAAGTGTGTCTTCTGGAGGCATCTGTACCTCATTTGACAGCAGCAATCTATTTCCTTTAAATCCATCTCAGAATTATGTTTGTGGTTACAAGTCAATACGAATGAAAAGAATTGCGAAGAGATGCTGGCAGGTCTTCTCCAGCTCCAATGACTGCGTGCATACAAATGAATTCATTAAACAGTATGAAGTCAAAGCTAATTCACAGGGAATTGTGGTTTTTTTTCCTATATAGTTTAACTTTGAAACAACAATTTCCTCTGATTTTGTGCCAGCATATTTAGCAAAGAAAACATCTTCCTTTGACAATCCTGAGAAGGCCACTTCAGAATACTCGGAAGAGTTTTGCCAGGGTTCCAAGTAACACCCCCAATGAAAGAAAACTCCAAGGCTTGAAGTTCCTCCAAGTTTCATTTTATTAGAGATGTCCTATTGGCACATCTGGGTAAACCCAAATCTGAAACTTTCCAGGTTTCCCCCCCCCCCCAATAGAAAAGTCCAAGTCCCTACCCAGCACCCACATGTCCATCACATGGCCCAATCAAATCACTGTCCCAACTGGAGATGCTTCCCAGTCACACCCCTCCAGGTGCAGGGCAAGACGTCCTTAACTCCCTGAGAAAGGAATGTTATTATGACTATATAACACCCCTGCTCCATACAATCCTTCCTCCCAGTTTCCCACAGTAGGAAATGTGGCAGGCCTGAAGGTCCAATGCAAAGATGGCTTCCAGGCCTGACAAGCTGTTGTCTTGCGCTGTACATATAACTATTATATGCATATTAGTTATATGTACTCCATACAAGCTGGAAATGTGGAAATGGAAATATGAACCAGCAGTGTGCAGCAGCAGCCAAAGAAGCTAATACATTCCTTTGTTGTATAATGCAATGCATGCAATGCAATGCAGTACAGTACAGTACAAAATACAATACAATACAATACAATACAATACAATACAATACAATACAATACAATACAATATAATATCAGAGTTGGAAGGGACCTTGGAGGTCTTCTAGTCCAACCCCCAGCTTAGACAGGAAACCCTACATCACTTCAGACAAATGGTTATCCAACATCTTCTTAAAAACTCCCAGTGTTGGAGCATTCACAACTTCTTGTGGCAAGTTGTTCCACTGATTAATTGTTCTAACTGTCAAGAAATTTCTCCTTAGTTCTACAGTAAATTGCTTCTCTTCTTGATGAGTTTCCACCCATTGCTTCTTGTCCTGCCCTCAGATGCTTTGGAGAATAGCTTGACTCCCTTTCCTTTGGGGCAGCCCCTGAGATATTGGAAGCCTGCTATCATGTCTCCCCTAGACCTTCTTTTCATTAAACTAGACATACCCAGTTCCTGCAACCATTCTTCATACGTATATTCATATGTATAAACAGAGGCATAGAATCAAAATCACACAAAGTATTAGTAGCACTTTATAATAACTTAGTAAGACGACACCTGGAATATTGCAACCAATTTTGGTCACCACATTACAAATAAGATGTTGAGACTGGAAATTAGAGAAGAGCAACTAAGATGATCAAAGGCCTGGAGACTAAAACATATAAAGAAAAATGGCTGGAAGTGGATATGGCTAATCTAGAGAAAAGAAGGACTAGGGGTGACATGATAGCAATATTCCAATATTTGAGGGGCTGTCACAGAGAAGATGGGGATCTGTTTTCCAAAACACCTGAGGATAGGACAAGAAGCAATGGATGGAAAGTAATCAAGAACAACAGGAACCTAGAATTAAGGATAAATTTCCTGAGAGTTAGAACAATTGACCAGTGGAACTACTTGCCACCGGAAGTTTCGGGTGCTCCAACACTGGAAGTTTTTAAGAAGAGATTGGACAACCATTTGTCTAAAATGGTATAGGGTTTCCTGCTTGAGAGAGGGTTGGACTAGAGGACCTCCGAGGTCCCTTCCAACTCTGTTATTCTGTTAAAATGGACCCAGTCTGTGATGGGGCAAGCAGAAGTGAGAGTAGGTACCATCTCTAGGTGGGTGATATGTGAAAGGAAGTGCAGAAGGAAAAGAGATCAAATCACAATAGCAGAGAATGTACTATTGTAGAGAAAATATAGAGAAAGAAGGGATGAAGGAGCATCAGGAAATTCTATAAGCAGCAAACCCGTAGACACACACACACAGTTTCTGAGTTTGACAAGCTGCAGCGAAGCTTATTTCGGGAAGGAACTTCATAACTCGTGTTTGTAAAAGGATTTTCAAAGATGCCATCTTTGAGCTATGTGTCTTTACTCAGCGATGAGGTTTAATAGAGAAATAACCAGTTCACAGCTTCTGAAGCTGATATAAAATACGTGTCTAACTTCTCTTTTGTTTAGCCCCTTCTTATCACATCTGACAAATACATTGCAGTAGCGGTGTCTTTGCAAAAACATACTCATCTTTTGCCTATTCATCTTCCCCCACTCAATGCCGAGGACAGACACATCAACATTTGCTTCACATAAATAAAATATTTCAACAAATGGAACACAATGCAATTTCCCAAGGACAGGGCTTGAGGATTTGCCTTGGTTTACAAGCATGGAGAACTCCTGATGCAAAGAATTATGCTTTTCAATATGTTGTCCCAAAGGTGCTTTCTCAAGAGGCCACTGGACTTTCTTTGTGTTTTCTTGAAGACTTTCACTTCTCATCGAAGAAGCTTCTTCAGTTTTGACTGAATGGTGGAGAACGGAAGGATTTCTATTCCTTACAGTCATCTAGTCATTAGTCTCTGAGAGTCATTGAGACTACTTGGAGATTCATCTGTCCCCTCAGAGCTAATTGAATAGTGCAAATGTGTGTGGAGTCTTCTTGGAACTGCTGAAAGAAGCTGTGCTGCAGACTGGAGATAGATAATGTCGCATACCTCCCTCTCTGTTGAGAGAAGGCTTTTCAGTTTTGACATAGATGGCATCTTTGATTCCTCTTTCAAGCCACTGGTCCACTCTGTCCAGAATTTGGACTTTACTGTCTTCAAAAGAGTGACCTTTGTCTTTCAAATGCAGATGATGAATCTTTGCCCTGATGGGTTTGATCTCCTATGTTGTGCCATGCATTTGTGAAGTGGTTGTTTTGTATCTCCAATGTGCAGATCTGAACACCTTCAAAGAAAAACCTAAAAAGTCCAGCTGCCTCTTGAAAAAGAACCTTTGGGACAAGCATGACCTGGATGACCTAGAATCTCCATAGACACTTTCCAATATGTTGTCATTACAAAAGAGCAAATTGTAGTTTTGAGGGAGAGAAATCATGGTGCCAACCCTGAAGCTGACCTGACCAAAGCCACTTTTTTTTTATTGAAAAAGTTTTATATTACATTTTATTATAAAACCCTCTTCCCCCTCCCTCTCCCAACCCCCCACATAACCCACCCTAACCCCCCTATCCCTCCCTCCCCCCCTTGACTTCTGCTATTTAACAAACATCAACCTTAACATATTTAACAATCTTTAAAGGTGAGATCCCTTTAAATAAAACACTTAACACTTAACTCTAAACATATTTAAAAAATCTAGTAAAATATTTTAAACATCATCCACATACTGAGAATATATAACCTTAGCTATAATTCCCAACATTAAACTTATTCCATTCTTAAAAAATAGATATACTAACATTTTTTTTTATCATAAAAAATCTAGTAACCTACTTTATATCAAAAAAAAAAATACATTTCTCTTTAACATTTAGTCTATACATCCAACTTATAAATTCAGTCACATAAAATATAATAATACATTTCTCTTTAATAATAATAAGCCAGATATTTCATATTCAATACCTTTCATTTAAATTACTTAAATAAGTAAAATTCTAATTCAACTGAGCACTAATTGAAACTTCTTACTTTGGTATTTGTTCTTCATATACTCTACCCATTTCCTCCACTCCTTAACAAAAACTTCATGGGTCCTTTCCTTTAGGTATGCAGAAATTTTTGCCATCTCTACCAAATTAGACATCTTCAATATCCATTCCTCTATAGTAGGCACCTTATCTTTCTTCCAGTATTATAGAATACTGCCGTTCTGAAGCTGACCTGACCAAAGCCACTTTGACCTCTTTAGTGTTGCTACACTGGAGCTGAGGGACAGGGAGGGGGGATTTGAGATAGCTCGGATTTTGTAGCCAAAACAAAATACTTAAGAGAAAGTATTCTCACACTTGGTCAGAGGAAGGTGGAGTGATGTCACCAGGCAACCAGATAGTGCCATGATTGGACCACTTGGTTGATTACTTTCAGAAAGTGACAAACTTTCTTTACTTTTAATTAATTGAAAAACACGGAAACCTCCAGAGTCGGTTTTCATCAGATCCGTGCCAATATGATATCTATATATATATAAAAGCCAAATACCACTCACTCATCATGAAATCTCCAGAACGGTAAAGCCTACAAACTTGAAATTTGGCATGTATTTTCCTCTTGGTTTCTAGGTGCTCGCTAAGAAAGGATTTTTCGAAATGACCAGCAGATCATTAGTATTTCATATACAGTATTATATTCACACAATCTGGTGCTAAGGACTTAGACATTCTACCCCCCCTCCCCACCTGAAAGGAACTCTGTCCCAACTGCCAGTTGCCTTATATTAACATGCTCTGATGCTACTCCTTCACTAAACTAGGCATTGGCATGGCCAGCATGTGACTCATCCAGCCTGCGGGCTGGGACATTCTATTCTCTCTCTGTTCCAACTGCCAGATGCCTTATATTATTAACATGCTATGGTTACACATTCTACATTATGTTTCAAGCTTTAAGTGTCAATTTATCAAGCCTGATCACATAGTTTCGTAGCAAAGCATGGGCATCTAATTAGTATCCAATAAAACTATTCTTTGAGGAATCTACCTTGCTTGCTATGGGTCTATTATTTGGAACTCTGACACACCGTACTAGTAGGATTTCCTTTTTTCAAAGCGTAAAACCAGATTTGTAGTATTTGTTTCCTATTTCTCCAGTAGGAAGGAGGACTTGGGCAATTCATGACAGGGTTAGCTGATCAGCCAGACCTTTTTTTTAAAAAAAATATTTTTCTATGCAAGGGACTGCGGGACGGGAGTAATAGCGCGACATTTTCATTTTGAAATTTGCATCCCTTCCCAGCGGTGCAGATGTGCATGCATTTACTATGCTTCCTGAAAGGAAGAGCAGGAAAGGTCAGCCTGCAGGTGTCCACTTCTGTTGCGACTTGAGCATTAAACCTGTGTTACGGCTCCTGAATTGAAACGCAAATGAAAAAAAGCACATGACCTTTTAAACTCTCTGCTTCTCCAACTCACTCTCCTGCCCTTAATCACACGACAAATGCAAGTTGTAGGTTGCAGTAGGTGTGCCTATAATTACGTTGAGGGGAAAAAAATTGGATTTTGCTGCTTGCACTAAAAGGTTTCCCCAGTACTTCCTCACACTTCCTTAACATGTGATTGCAAAGTATAAAATGGATATATCTTTCCATGAAGAACATAGAGTTGGAAGGGACCTTGGAGGTCTTCTAGTCCAACCCCCTGCTCGAGCAAGAAACCCTAGACAGGTGACTGTCCAGTCTCTTCCTAAAAGCTTCTAGCAATGGGGCACCCACAACTTTTTTTTAACAGTTTATTTATAAATTTTCACATTACATACAAAAGTGCTTAGTGAACAGCGTATTGTCACTTTTTTTTAAATACAGTAATACTCTTCCCACTCCTAGTTTCTACATCTACTGTCCAACCAGAGGTGGTATTCAATGGTTCATACCGGTTTGTGCAAACCTGTAGCGGCGACTGCCCACCCGCCGATGACATTATGGCATTATGCCCAGCGGTGCGTTCTACTTAACTTTACTACCGGTTCGCAACGGGGTTGCGTGTTCTTCTGTGCAAGCGCAGAAGCATTTTGATGACATCAGGGTTAGTGGGCGGAGCCTCCTGCCAGTTTTACTACTGGTTCTATAGAACCGGTGCGAACTGGGGGCAACCCGCCACTGATTACGTCCATCTGTCTGGATGTAATGCTGTCCTATTTAGCCATGTTTTCAAGGCAGGGCGCGTGTGTGGAAGATTCATGCATGAGCAAGGCCTGATGCATGTGCAAAAGGTGCGCACATATGAAGCAAGTATGCGCCCATGGGGGAAACTGGTAGAAAGAATATGTGGAATCCACCGCTGTATCCAACCAGTTATAAAACAAGTCCTATGTTCAAAAATACTCTGTATTTGCACAAAATTGGAAAACTGAAAAGCTCCCCACAGATGAGAATGTGATCAGGAAAATATTACAATGTGGAGAAATGAATAAATGAATAAAAAACGAAGTGTTGTTAGTCACGAAGTCATGTCCTATACATTGCGACTCTATGGACAATGTTCCTTCAGGCCTTCTTGTCCTCTACCATCCCCTGGAGACCATTTAAGCTCATACTGACTGCTTCAGTGACTCCATCCAGCCACTTCATTCTCTGCCGTCCCCTTCTTCTTTTGCCCTCCATCTTTCCCACTATTCGGCTCTTCTCCAGGGAGTGCTTCCTTCTCATTAGGTGGCCAAAGGATTTGAGTTTCATCTTCAGGATCTGGCCTTCTCAAGAGCAGTCAAGTTTGATCTCCTCTAGGACAGACTGGTTTGATCGCCTTGCAGTCCAAGGGACTCGCAGGAGTCTTCTCCAGCATCAGAGTTCAAAGGCCTCCATTCTTTGGCGCTCAGCCTTTCTTATGGTCCAACTTTCACAGCCATACATTGAAACTAGGAAAACCATAGCCTGGACTATACGCACTTTTCTTGGCAGGAAGATGTCTCTGCTTTTTAGAATGCTTGATTAGTATCTCCTTGATTAATTTTCATCTATTGTTTCTTGTCCTGCCTTCAGGCGCTTTGGAAAATTTGAGGGGCCGCCCCTCTTATTTGTGACAGCCCCTCCAATCTTGGAACACTGCTATCATGTCTCCTTTAGTCCTTGTTTTCACTAGATTAGACATATCCAATTCTTGCAATTGTTAAAATCTAATTTGTTCTCTGTGTCTTTTTTTTTTAAAGGAAGAAAGAAGGGGAAAAAACGCCCAACCCCTCAGATAATGGGGTTTCCACTTACGCTCTACAGAAGCCTAATTTTAGACTTGGTATTTTCAAGGAACCGCCTAGGAAAATATGGATTCGTTTCCACTCCATAAAGGTTTCCTGAATGACAAATTTCCTCGCAAGACAATTTACTTTGAGCAACCTGTTACCTGGGAAGGTTGATTGGAGATTAGCCATTTGGTGTTGTATACCAACAAAAGAATAAGAAAGGAACCACAGGTATTGATGCCGTGAACCATGAAAATGTGATTACAAGGAGTAAATTGATAGATGAAAATGACTAATGCAATCATCACACCACGTTGGTGGGGACCGTAAACTTGCTTTTCTGCTAAGCGTCCTCCAAGAATGATCAGAGCGGACTTGACATTTAATAATGAAGAGATAATAAATTAATAAACCTAGTGTCCTACAGTGCTTTACTCCGGAGCTCTTCATGAATGTTAATTAATTCCCCCATTAAGCACTTAGACAGATAAACGCTCAGCAAGCGTTCCATTCAAGTTTTTTTGTCCTTCAAAAAAATAAATAAAAAAATAAAATAAAAAGGCAACACTGCAAACAAAGAATTAAGGGGTTTTGATGTTTTTTTTTTAAATAGTAACTGCAGGAAAAATCACTTAGTTATGACAGAGGCTTCTCCTTTCTTTCATCGTTTTATTTCCCTTTTTCGCCGTCGCACTTTTTAGTTCTTATCTCTGTTCTCCATTCATTCTCTAAGTTTAGTTTCCACTGCAGTTTACTGCTATAATCAAAATTCTTACACACACACACACACAAACAGGAAGAAGAGAGTAACATCCTAATAGTATGATAGCCTCTGTGATATGCTGTGTGTGTGTGTGTGTCTGTGTATATGTAAATGTGTATCTACAGGATGTATCTCTTTCTCTCTCTTTCACCTCTCTCTCTTCTCTCTCTCTATCTCTATCTCCCTAGCTCTCACTCACTGTTTTTCTATCTTTTTAACTATCTGTCTAGCTCCCTAGATCTCACTCTCTCTCTTAGTGTCTCTCTCTCTTTTTTATCTATCATCTCTCTCTCCTCTCCTTAACTCTCTCTCTCTTTATCTCTCTCTCTTTTTCTATCTGTCTCTCTATCTCCCTAGATCTCTCTCAGTTTCTCTATCTTTTTAGCTATTTGTCTAGCTCCCTAGATCTCACTCTCTTCCTATCTGCCTCTCTATCTCCCTAACTCTCTCCCACGTTTCTCTTTCTTTTTAGCTATCTGTCTAGCTCCCTAGATCTCTCTCTCTCTCTCTTTAGCTATCATCTCCCTCTCCCTCTGTCTCTCTCTCTCTCTGCGTCTATCTGTCTGTCTGTCTGTCTGTCCGTCCATCCATCCATCCATCCATCCATCCATCCATCCATCCATCTATCTATCTATTCTATCTCCTTAACTCTCTCTCTCTTTATCTCTCTCTCTCTCTGTCTGTCTATTTGCTGTCTCCATTGATTTGATATATTGGTTTTGAATTGCTACTATTAGCTTCAACTTTCCTGTCTCTCATTTGCAATTTGAACATAAGTATCTCTTAAATCTACTGGTTTTGTTGTTCCTGACTGTAGAGGAAGACAGAAAAGTCACAACAAAGCTGAACTGTACCTCATTGTCTTTCCTTCTATGTCTTCCCTCCCTCCCCGCCCTCTGATACAGCACGTCTACAACAAATGGACTCATCGGTCATGCTGAGCCAGGCGGTATCTCTACTTCCACCTACTTTTACTTTAAAAAATAAAAATGAAGCATCTTCTGGATTAAAGAGCTTTTGTCTTCCCTCTTCATATTTCCTTCCCGTTTTCCTTGGTTTGAAATGTCCTCCTTCACGGTCTTCATATTTCATTCCTTTGTTTGGCTTCGGCATCTCTGACCTTTGCTGCTTTTACGTGCTCTCCACTGCTGTGAAAAAGAGACTGACCCCGCACAATTTAACACTGCCTTTGTAAGGGAAAAAAGAACACACCAAAGAGATAAAAGTGCCTGTGAAAAAGAAGAAGAAGAAGCTGGTATGGTATCCAAACTTATCAGTATTGAAAGAAAACTGACTTCTAGAAGGAGAGCTGGTTTAGTAACTGGGCAAGTGATAGCCAATTGTTCTTTCTGCAATTATTTTAGGACAGGAGGCAATGAAGTTTTGCCCCAATCTTTTCCTCCTCCTTTGAAAACAAGAGAACCTGCCCTTCCATTACGCATAGAGTCGGGAGTGTTTTCCCGCAAAGATACAATGGATAATAGATAGTAATAGTACTACTTCTCGCCTGGACTACTGTAATGCTCTCTACATGGGGCTCCCCTTGAGGACCACCCGGAGGCTCCAACTGGTCCAGAATGCGGCCGCGCGGGTGATTATGGGGGCGACTTGGCGCTCCCATGTGACACCTCTCCTGCGCAAGCCGCACTGGCTCCCAGTGGTCTTCCGGGTGCGCTTCAAGGTCTTGGTTCTTATCTTTAAAGTGCTCCATGGCTTAGGACCTGGGTACTTATGAGACCACCTTCTGCCACTGATAACCTCCCACCGGCCAATACGCTCTCATAGAGAGGGGCTCCTCAGGGTGCCGTCGGTCAGGCAATGTCGACTGGCGACCCTCAGGGAGAATGCCTTCTCTGTGGGGGCCCTCGCCCTCTGGAACGAGTTACCCCCGGGGATTCGATTAATCCCAGACCTCCGCACTTTCCGCAAGGCATTAAAGACTTTTCTATTCCAACAAGCCAGGATGGCTTAACATAGATTTTAAGGGGTGAAATTTATGAGGGGTTTTAAAATTGAGAAAGCCAAAATTTGATTTAATTATGTTTTAGATTATTTTAACTTTTATATAGCTTGTATTTTAATGTTTGGCTGTTCACCGCCCTGAGTCTGTTAGGAGAAGGGCGGTATACAAATTTAATAAACTAAACTAAACTAAACTAATAATAGATAATAATACGTAGATAATAGATAATAGAACAGATGAATAGAACAGGACAAGACAGGACAGGACAGAACACAACACAACACAGCACAGCACAACACAACAGAATTCTTTATTGGTCAAGTGTAACTGGATACACAAGGAATTTGTCTTTGGTGCATATGCTTTCAGTGTACATAAAAAAAGCATTCATCAAGAATCATAAGATACAATACTTAGTAATCAAAGGATACTAAATAAGTAATCAGATCGTACTAGGAAACTAAATAAAACAATGCAAATCGTAAAGGTACAAGCCACAAGGTTATAGTCATAAGTAAGTAAAGGTAAAGGTTCCCCTCGCACATATGTGCTAGTCATTCCCGACTCTAGGGGGCAGTGCTCATCTCCATTTCAAAGCCGAAGACCCAGTGCTGTCTGAAGATGTCTCCGTGGTCATGTGGCCGGCATGACTAAATGCCCTAGGCTCATGGAGTTTAGTCATGCCGTGGGACGAAACGCTGTTACCTTCCCACCAAAGGGGGTCCCTATTTTTCTACTTGAATTTTTTACGTGCTTTCGAACTGCTAGGTTGGCAGAAGCTGGGACAAGTATCCAGAGCTCACCCCGTTATGTGGCATTAAGGATTCGAACCGCTGAACTGCCGACCTTTCAATCGACAAGCTCAGCGACTTAGCCACTGAGCCACCACATCCCCATAGTCATAAGTAGGAGGAGATAAGTAATAGGAAGGATGAGAAAAATATTATTGTAAATAGTTACTTTTGTTATTTTGTTATTTTACTTTGTAGCTCTAATACTGTTGTAAATAGTTAAAGCAATAGATGCTATTGTAAATTATCTTTGAAAAGTGCAAGAAATAGAAGCAGAACTGAAGGGCTGTTGGGAGCGTGATACGTGTGAAGATACTGGAGGAAAATGTAGTTGAAGGCCCTGAAATTCCCCATGAGGCTGTTTTATGACATCTTGCCTGGAACTACCAACCTTCTGCCACTTTCAAAGAGGGGTTCGTTCTGCTTCCAAAGAAACTACAAGGTAACGCTATGACTGCTATAGAAGTTGTCAGCTCTAATTACTCTCCCAAGCCACGGCAATAAGTAAGTTAATGTTTAATTTCAGCCTGGGAAACTTAAGTAAATAATCGTGAGCTGTCAGTCACAGCTTTTTATCCTCAGCTACCATAACTGCAGTTCCTCTATGGCAGACCTGGGCATTTTAGAGCCCCCCAGGTCCAGGGTGAAATCCAGCAGGTTCTGACAGGTTCTGGAGAACCGGTAGCAGAAATTTTGAGTAGTTCTATGCAGCAAATACTACCTCTGGCTGGCCCCAGAGTGGGGTGGGAATGGAGATTCTGCAATATCCTTTCTCCAGGAGTGGGGAGGGAATGGGGATTTTGCAGTATCCTTCCCATGGAGTGGGGTGGGAATCAGGGGTGGGTTCTACTTCACTTTACTACCCGTTTGCAATGGGGCCACACACATGCGCAGAAGCGTTTTGATGACGTTGGGGTGGGTGGGTGGAGCCTCCTTCTGCTTTTACTGCCAGTTCTATAGAACTGGTTTGAACCGAGGGCAACCTACCATTGGTGGGAATGGAGGTTTTGCAGTATCCTTCCCCTGCCATGCCCACCAAACCATGCCCATCAAGCCATACCACGCCCAAGCCACGCCCACAGAACCGGTAGTAAAAAAAAATGGATTTCACCATTGCCCAGGTCACATCTGGCCTTTGGCTGACCCTGTCCAGCCAATGTGAGGTCAATTGGAAATTAGAAATGTAAATAAGTGTATACCATGAATGCAATACAACTGCATTGCTTTTAGTTTGAAGACAACTGCTATGTTTTTAAATATGCTTTAAAGCAGCAACTATGAGAGGGATCTTGGATTTCTAGTGGACGATCACTTAAATATGAGCCAGCAGTGTCTGGCAGCAGCCAAAATACAATCCTTGGTTGTACAAACAGAGGCATAGAATCAAATTCACATGAAGTATTAGTACTGCTTTATAAAGCCTTAGTCAGACCACATCTGGAATACTGCATCCGGTTTTGGTCACCCCATTACAAAAAAAAAGATGTTGAGTCTTTGGAAAAAGGACAAAGAAGAGCAACTAAGAGGATCAACAGCCTGGAGACTAAAACCTATGAAGAACGGTTGCAGGATTTGGGTTTGGCTAGTCTAGAGAAAAGAAGGACTGGGGGAAACCTGATAGCAGTATTCCACTGTTTGAGAGTTGCCACAAAGAGGAGGGTGGGCGTTCAACTTATTTACTAAAGTACCTGTAGGCAGGACATGAAACAATAGATGGAAACTAACCAAGGAGAGAAGCAACCTGGAATTAAGGAAAAACCTCCTAACAGTGAAACAGCTTGACACCAGAAGTTGTGGGCGCTCCAGACCATCATTGGAGGTTTTTAAGAAGAGATTGGACAACAGTTATCTGAAATAGTCTAGGGTCTCCTACTTGAGCAGAGGGTTGGACTAGAAGACGTCCAAGGTCCCCTCCAGCTTTATTTTGATTGATTAATTAATTTACCTATGTGGATGTGTGCATGGCTATTCACCTTGATAGCTTTATTGGTTCAACAGTCTCAACAGGTTCAACTTTCTACAACAGTCTCAGTTTCTCATGCGACCCTTGTGAAAATTAAATGCCTACCCCTGCTTTATGGTCAACAAACTCCCCACCAACTTTGAGGAACGAAGCTTCAACCTTCAGAAAATTCTATCATCCTGGAGGAACCTCCAAAGATATCCACCCTTAACCCAAATATGAGCTTAAAGAATGACATATGAAACCACACGCCATGATAGTATCATTCTGAGACCACTTGATAGCAACACCATTTTATTCCCCGAAGCAGTTTGAAGACCACTCTCGACTGCCATCATTTGTATCTGGCTCATAAGCCTGAGAACGTGCCAAATTGGATCGGTATTCTGTTCAGTTGTCCAAGAATAATGGCACTTGATCAAATCTGAGTCTCAAAACGAGACAAAGAGATTGTACTTGCTCCTAGGGATGGAAAGGATGGGGGGTGGGGGTGGGGGGAATTGGCAATCCAGTTTATTGAGCAAATCTTTTTGTTTGGGGTTAAAGCAAAATAGGGCAGCCCGGGAAGAAGGAAGGAAGGAAGGAAGGAAGGAAGGAAGGAAGGAAGGAAGGAAGGAAGGAAGGAAGGAAGAAGGGAGTAAAGAAGGAAGGGAGGGAGGAAAGGAAGGAAGGAGAAAAGGAAGAGAGGAAGAAAGAAGGAAAAAAAGAAAGATGGAAGTTTGATAGAAGGAAGGAAGGAAGGAAGGAAGGAAGGAAAGAAAAAGAAGGAAGGAAGGAAGGAAGAATAGAAGGAAGGAAGGAAAAAAGAAAGAAGGAAGGAAGGAAAGAAAGAAAGAAAGAAGGAAGGGAGGGAGGAAAGGAAAGAAGGAAGGAAAGAAGGAAGAGAGGAAGAAAGAAGGAAAGAGAAGGAAGGAAGGAAGGAAGAAAGGAAGGAAAGAAGGAAGAGAGGAAGAAAGAAGGAAAGAAGGAAGGAAGGAAGGAAAGAAGGAAGGAAGTTGGATAGAGAAGGAAGGAAGGAATAGAGGAAAAAAGGAAAGAAGGAAGGAAAGAAGGAAGGAAGGAAAGAAGGGAGGGAGGAAAGGAAGGAAGGAGAGAAGGAAGAGAGGAAAAAAGAAGGAAGGAAAGAAGGAAGGAAGGAAGGAATACACTTAGAAAACTATTAAAGTGTCTGGAAAAAGAGGATTATCTTAAGCACCCAAAGAGACAAGTATGCTTTTCCAAGGAAGACATACCATAAATGAAACTCTATAACTGTAGATTTTTTTTCCTCCTATCCCCAATACACATATTATTTGGCAACACTACATTCAAGTTGTCCTCAGGGCCCTTGTAATATGTAAGGAAGGAGGGTTTCTTTTGAAATCGAGCGGGAAACAAAGTTGTGAGAGACGGGGGAGGGGGGGCCTCCCTGGTTTTTTTTGCATTGTAAAATTTTTGGTTAAAGTTTAAGCAAAATACAAAGCAACAAAACACAAAGCAACAAAGGACTGGCACACCTGAGATACTTCAATGGGCCACTTTATAAAAATCTTTTCATGGTCGGGATCAAAGCAAAATAGGGCAACCCACAGGGAAATGATGGGTTTATCTGGGCTCAGAAATGGAGCTTTATGACAAATGAGTAACAAGGTATGAATAAAAAGCGAAGAGGCTAGTCTTTGGGAGGAAAAAAATGTAAGCGCAAAGAGTAAGCAGGAAAGAAGCTGAAATGGAGAGAAGACAAGTGCCCGGAGAAATGGACAGTTATTATTTTATATATATAGAAGCTTCAAAGGATTTAGTAATTCTGACTCATGTTCACCGCAGGTCAAGATAAAATCAACAGGGGACATTCTGAGTAGTGAAAACAAACTCAGAATTATTGGATTGGTTGAAGTAAAGATGGTCTGCTAAAAGACCGAGTTTGGTTACAAATACTTTTTTTTTTTGAAAAGATTTTTCTTTCTTTCTCATAAACATACCTTAAATGTACAATTTCGTATCTAACATATATATTTTCTTTTACTTTCATACTAATACAATCTTCATCCTAAACAATTAAATTATATTCGGGGTTGCTCTTCTATGATTTCATCTCCCTTGTTTTAAAACAATCTTTCTTCTCTCTCTCCTCTCTTTCATTTCCTCCTTCTTCATCTACTCTTCTACTTTCTTCTTTCCTCTTCACCTTTTCCTTCTCTACTTCCCCTTCCTTCCCCTTCTAACATGCTCTCCTACTCTTGTTTCCCCTCTCTTTCTTCCTCTCCTTTCCCCTTCTTTCCCTCTCTCTCCTTCCTCTCTTCTCTCCTCTATCCCTCTCCATTCTCTCTCTATTGTTGTATTCACTTTCAATTTAGTATTTTCCAAGTGGTATTTGAGCAATCCTGATTTTTACTTTCTTTCAATTAATTTTTCATTTACAAATACTTTTGAGAGATGCTACTACAACCTGTTGGATCTGCTAGATGGGTTAGATGATCGTGATTCTTCACAGTTTCCTTCTCCTCCCTCCTCCTCCTCCTCCTCCTCCTCCTCCTCCTCCTCCTCCTCCTCCTCCTCCTCCTCCTCCTCCTCCTCCTCCTCCTCTTCCTCCTCCTTTTCCTCCTCCTCCTCTAATGTACCATTGAAACACTGGAGGCACTGTGATTCATAATTAGAAATGGGGAATGTAAACTGTTCTTGTTGCTCAAGAAAATTGGGCATGCATATATCAGTCAACGAGAAAATTAAACATGGAGTCACTCAGGCCATTTATTCCTGGCAATATCAAATGGAAAGAAAGAAGGAAAGAAGGGAAGGATAGGAAAGGAATAAAAAGAAAGAGGACAGGAAGGGAAGGGAAGGGAAGGGAAGACAGGAAGAAAGAAAGAAAGAAAGAAAGAAGAAAGAAAGAAAGAAAGAAAAGAAAGAAAGAAAGAAAGAAAGAAAAGAAAGAAAGAGAAGAAAGGGGAAGGAAGGGAAGGGAAGGGAGAAGGGAGGAAAGGAAAGGAAAGGAAAGGAAAGGAAAGGAAAGGAAAGGAAAGGAAAGGAAAGGAAAGGAAGGAAGGAAGAAAGAAAGAGGACAGGAAGGGAAGGGAAGAGAGGGAGAAAGGAAGGCAGGAAGTTAGTTAGTTAGTTAGTTAGTTAGTTAGTTAGTTAGTTTTTGGTTAAAGTCTAAACAAACACAAGGACCAAAACATATATGAACAAAAGACTACCATGCCTGAGATACTTCAATGGACCCACTTTATAAGTATCAGAATTCAGCACTAGAACAGATTAATAGAAGAAATTGAAGTTTTCAAAAAATTGTACTGTCGGACAGGCAATAAAACTCGGAAAGGACTTCCAGTTCTAGAATTCTGAGGTTAATGGGGATCATGTAGTTGAGCCCTTTGGGATGAGTAGAAGTACCTAATTAAACATCCGTACGCAGCCACGTCTTCTTAAAAACCTCCAGAGATGTAGAACCAACAACTTCCCTGGGTGAACTGTTCCACCGTTGTACAGATCTTGCCATCAGGAAGTTGCTTAAGCTAATTGATACATAATTAATTTATTCTGTGACATTGAATCTTTTGAGAGTGATAGGGGAAAAAAAAAAGATCTCTCACAAATTATCCAGTTATTTTACACTGCAGACATAAATCTCTCAGTAAAGTTTTGTTTCAAGAAACAAAGAAATTCTGCTGAACACGCCAATAGTAAGCCATCCTACCACTAGTTAGTGTTATAGAATCCGCTGGACTTCATCCACTTTAAATAAAAGTAAAATTAATGAAGGTCATTCTTATTTCTCCAGAATCTGACCATAGTTCATTCTTTCCCCTCACAATGCTCCAGGCTGCCCTCTTTTGTGTAATTGTGATGCTTGGGTGAAAACGGGCTTGCTCCCACTTGAATTAATCAGCCCTTAACTCTCTCTCTTTCCCCCCCGTGTGCTGTTGTGTGGTCTTCTTCCATAATCTGCCTTCTACCTGACAACTTAATTGCCTTCTCTGAGCGGAGCGAAAGGGCAGTGTGGAAATGGAAGATCTGGTGTGTGACATTTCAAACTGTAAGCTGGTTTGCCCCCAACTTGAAAATGCTTGTATTCTCCGACAACCAGGCAAGACCTTGTCATATAATTGTCTTTCTATGAACTAAGCTCCTGGAAGGAGATGTTCAGTTTCTAAAATAAACGTTATCTGACGGGCATAATTCTGAAAGCCAAAAAGAATACTATGCACCCTTGGTTTTCCTACAGACGAGTCAGATATTCCACTTGGTTTTCCAACCCATCATGTCTGAGATTTTATTCTTTTTTGGAAAATGAAACGTTCCCAGAAATCTACGACAGATTACAATACTGAAGTGTGCATGTTGTCACGGAGTATACGGGACGGCAAGTTGTCCATGGGGTCGTGATGGGTCAACACGACTTCACAACTAACAACAACAGCAGGACGACAAATAATTCTTTGTCAGTGTGAGATAAACAATGACTGAGGTAGAAAGAACTTTGATTATGCTCTCAAGTTTTAGAAGAAATTATAGCATGAAAAAGAAATGATAACATTCGAATCTTGGAGGGAATTTTAGAAAAGCAGATGCATAGCGCAAATGTATCAGAATGCAAACTGAAATCATTATAGTTGGTGTATTAAAATTAGATATAGCAGTCTTCCATTATCTAAGGGGATTAAGAAGAGGGCATCAAGCACATTTATCCAAAGCATTTTGAGGGCAGGAACAAGAAGTGATGGATGGAAACTAGCAAGGAATAATCCAATTTAGAAATAAACAGACATTTCTTGACGGTTAGGACAATTAATCAGTGGAACATCTGAAGTTGTGGTGCTCCAACACTGGAGGTTTTCAAGAAGAGATGGACAACCATTTGTCTGAAATGGTATAGAGTCTCCTGCTCCTCCTCCTCCTGAGTAGGGGGTTGAAGACTCCCAAACTCCCTTCCAACTCTGTTATTCTGTAAATGTTTCATTCCTCTGATGAAAGAGGCAGAAATGATGCTCCTTGCCGACAACTGTTTGTAAAGTTTGTAAATTAATACGGGAAAAAAGATCATGATCTAGAAAGATCATGATATTGCCCTCCACCATTTTCTTTCTGTGATTTGCTTCACATGTTCCATCAGCGGTTTCAAACTGAAACACAACTTCTAATGGCCCCAAATAGGTGAACAAACTTCTATCTGAAGACTGCAGCCAACACTCAGGATTGCTTCACATTTCCTAACCCTCAGCGTTCTCTACTCTTTGGATTATCACACTGTACTTGAATTCCAATAGACGCCTTGAAGGGCTGTAATATTTTGAATTATCCAGGTGAAACCAGCTTTGTTTTTCCCTCACACAAAGACATTTCCATTGAACACAGTTTCTTCTTGTGACAATAGGTCTCTAAGCAACTGAAGGATGCTTTATTTTGTAGTTGTATTTTCTTCGCACACTTACCTCTTATCTGCTGACATCCTCACCTGCTTGCAACACTTCAGTTTCCTCAGGGAACTCTGATGAATTTCTAGACTATCCAAAAAGACTGACAGATTACTGTAGTGCACTGTTTGATGAATTTTTCCCTTCTGGGTTATATTGTCATAGTGGCGAATCTATGGATTGGAAGAAGAAAGAAGAAAGAAAGAAAGAGAGAGAGAAAGAAAGAAAGAAAGAAAGAAAGAAAGAAAGAAAGAAAGAAAGAAAGAAAGAAAGAAAGAAAGAAAGAAAGAAAGAGGGAGGGAGGGAGGGAGGGAGGGAGGAAGTAAAGAAAGTCAGAAAGACAGAAAGACAGACAGAAAGAAAGAATGACTAAAGGAAAGAAGGAAGGAAGGAAAGAAAGAAAGGAAAGAAGAATGGAAGAAAGAAAGAAAAAAGATGGAAGAAAAGGATGGAAGGAAGTAAAGACAGACAGACAGAAAGAAAGAAAGAAAAGGAAGGAAGGGAAGGAAGGAAGGAAGGAAGAAAGAAAGGAGGGAGGAAGGGAGGAAGGAAGAAAAGAAGACAGAAAGACAGAATGACTAAAGGAAGGAAGGAAGAAAGAAAGAAAAAGATAGATAGGAAGGAAGGAAGGAAGTAAAGACAGACAGATAGACAGAAAGGAAGGAAGGGAGGAAGGAAGTAAACACAGAAAGAGAAAGAAAGAAAGAAAGAAAGAAAGAAAGAAAGAAAGAAAGAAAGAAAGAAAGAAAGAAAGAAAGAAGGAAGGAAGGAAGGAAGGAAGGAGGAAAGAAAGAAAGAAAGAAAGAAAGAAAGAAAGAAAGAAAGAAAGAAGAAAGAAGAAAGAAAGAAAGAAAGAAAGAAAGAAAGAAAGAAAGGTGTTACCATTATAGCAAGACATTTACCCTCTCCCTTGAATTGGGCCAGACTCAGGGAGACAATGGCTGGCATGCTATGGTCCACAGGATGGCATGAGTTGGACATGACTTACTGACTGAACAACAATAAAAACTTTTCCAGAATCCATTCTCCTTAAAAACAAGGGTTCCTGAGGTTAATAACTTGAATAAGACTTTAATCGAGAAGTGTTTGGTGTGACAGCCCTCTGTCTGAAATGGTGTAGGTTTCCTGCTAGAGCAAGGAGTTGGAACAGAAGACCTCCAAGGTCCTTTCCAACTCTGTATCTCATTTCAACTATCCAGAATCCAAACCACCCCTTTCAATTATAGACCCTTTTAGTATCACCCACAGTATCTTTAGAGTTTCAGAGGAGGGTTGTGTTGACCTTGGGGTTGCCGGGGTGTGTGTGTGTGTGCTGGGGGGGGCATGGTCAGCTCAATATCACTTGTATTGGGGGCGCCTGTGGTGGCCCAAGCGCCCTGCCAGCAAAAACAGACTCCCAAGCTCCGTTTTCAGCTGCGACAGCCTCCTGTAATCCTCTAGAACCAGCGAGAGACCAGCCTGTGGTGCTTCTGTAAGCAAAAATGGAGCTTCTGCCAGCAAAATAGGAGCTTGGGAGGCTTCATTTTGCTGGCAGAAGCACCACAGGCTGGTCCACCACAGGCCGGCTTGCAGTTTCCAGGGCAGCCCCACAGGCCAGATCAAAGCACCCTGTGGGTCAGATCCAGCTCTCCAGGCTTTGAGTTTGACACTCCTGTTCTAGATCCAAATTGCACAACAAAGACTGTTCTTCCTGCGCCAGCTCAGAAAGTTCATACTGCCCAAGGAGCTGCTGTTCCAGTTCTACAGAGGAATTATGGAGTCTGTCATCTACATCTCTATAACTGTCTGGTTTGGTTCTGCAACCCAACAAGACAGACACAGACTTCAGAGGATAATTACAACTGCAGAAAAAACAATGGCTACCCACCTGCCTTCCATGGAGAACTTGTATGAGTCAAAAAAGGCGCTGTGGAAAATATTTACTGGACCCCTCGTATCCTGAACATAAACTGTTTCAACTCCTACCCTCAAAAAATGACACTATAGGGTACAGCACACCAGAACAACTAGACACAAGGACAGTTTTTTCCCTGACGCCATCCCTCTGCTAAACAAATAGTTCCCTCAACACTTGACTGATTTACTAAGTCTGCACTACTATTAATCTTATCGTTCCCACTGCCGATCTCTTCCACTTATGACTGTATGACTGTTTTGTACGAATTTTGTTGCTTGTATCCTTACGATTTATATTGATATTGTTTCCGGATTTCTTATTTGTACCCTATGACTATCATAAGTGTTGTACCTTATGATTCTTGATGAACGTATCTTTTCTTTATGTACACTGAGAGCCTATGCACCAAAGACAAATTCCTTGTGTGTCCAATCACACTTGGCCAATAAAAAATTCTATTCTATTCTATTCTATTCTATTCTATTCTATTCTATTCTATTCTATTCTATTCTATTCTATTCTATTCTATTCTATTCTATTCTATTCTATTCGAGCGTCCCATATCTGGAAACAATGTTTTGCAAAATCCTAGGCAAGCTGGTGAAATCTGGATTGCTAAAATATACGTAGATTACTATGAGATGATGGCACATTAGGATAATTTTGGGTACATCTTTTCTGCCAGCTAGTGGTTATTTAGGTTGTAATTCTGAAGCTGTCTTTCCTGCCAGGTGCTGACCTGCCTGATATAGCTGTAGTAAGGTTTATGGAGTAAAATCCCATAAATAACATGTTGGTGATTTATTTATAATTTAAAACTGCCAAAAAAGCTTTCATCTTCAGAGAGCTTTGAAAACATTACCCGTTTAATTAATTTCAGTTTCTTGAAATGTTCCTTCTGCATTTCCCCCTCCAGTGAACACTGTGGTTATAGGCAGTTACAGCTGTATTATAATTTGGAAGTTGTTCTGGTAAAGATTTTGACAAGAGCAGTGCGTGTTTCATGAAAATAATCAGTGCTGCTAATTGCTTTGGATCAGTGGTGAAATCCAATTTCTTTTTTTACGACTGGTTCTGTGGGCTTGATGGCATGGTGTGGCTTGGTGAGCGTGGCTTGGTGGGAGTGGCAGGGGAAAGATACTGCAAAATCTCATTCCCTCTCCACTGGGGCCAGTCAGAGGTGGTATTTGCTGGTTCAGGGAATCAGATTTTATGGATGATCAAAATCAGATTCAGATCATCTTGGACATTCAGTTTCCAAACCTAACATTAAGTAGTCCAAAAATTGCCTAATGACTATCATATGGATGGAATGGATCATATGGAACTCTCATCTCATCTCATCTCATCTCATCTCATCTCATCTCATCTCATCTCATCTCATCTCATCTCATCTCATCTCATCTCATCTCATGATCAAGGGAGGTACTAACACTACTCTATAAAGCCTTAGTAAGACCACACCTAGAATACTGCATCCAGTTTTGGTCACCACACTATAAAAACCATGTGGAGACTCTAGAAAAAGTGCAGAGAAGAGCAACCAAGATGATTAAGGGACTGGAGGCTAAAACATACGATGACGGTTGCAGGAACTGGGCATGGCTGGTCTAGTGAAGAGAAGAACCAGGGAGACATGATAACAATGTTCCAATATTTGAGGGGTTGCCACAGAGAGAAGGGGTCAAGCTATTTCCCAAAGCACCTGAAGGCCAGACAAGGAATAATGGATGGAAACTGATCAAGGAGAGATTCAACCTGGAAATTTTTCTGACAGTGAGAACAATCAACCCATGGAACAGAAGTTGCCTTCAGAAGTTGTGGGAGCTTCATCACTGGAGGCTTTCAAGAAGAGACTGGACTGCCATCTGTAGAAATGGTGTAGGATCTCCTGCTTGGATGGGGGGTTGGACTGGAGGACCTCCAAGGCCCCGTCCAACTCTTTTAATCTGTTAATCTGTAATATCTATGGAATGGATCACATGGAACTATCATATCCATAGTTTCCAATGGATTGGAAACTAACTAAGGAGAGAAGCAACCTAGAATTAATCAACCAATGAAATAGATTGCCTCCAGAAGTTGTGGGTGCTCCATCCCAGAGGCTTTCCAAAAAGAGACTGGACAACCATTTGTCTGAAATAATATAGGGTCTCTGGTCTGAGCAGAGGGTTGGACTAGAAGACCTCCAAGGTCCCTTCCAACTTTATTATTTATGCTCCATATTTTCATCAACTTTACTAGCTGTAGTTCCCATTTACCGCATCACAAACGGGGGCAACAAGGATAGAAGAATACAGCGTTAGAGAAGACGAACTTGTTTCATATTTTAATAGCCCCCAAAGGGAGGTATTACCGTTAAGTTATTAATGCATTCGATAGCAATTTCCAATGTCTTATCTCAGCAATTTACAGCAATTATTTTGCTGTCATTAAGGCCATGCAAAATGGCTCAAATTCAGCAGTGAATATGGGAGGGAGCCGTTCTTTTCGCAGAGATGCAGGGAGTCTTGGGCCTTGCGACCTCCTGTGTGTGCCATCCGAGTTGCCCAAACAACTATTTTGCATTTGCAAATGAGGTGTTTAATTTTTTGAAAGCGATGATCGCTCAGAACAAACGCTAGAAATTCCGAAAAAGAAGGTTAGTGGGGAAAGTTAGAAAGCAGCTTTATTAATGCCCCTAATTAAAGTAGGTAAAAATCTCCTCTGAGTCGAATTGAACTCTTGGTGACTTCACAGATATATCCATAAAAAAACTCTACGTAGTAATTGGGAAAAGCGTTGTATTCTTCCAGTTTTTTCTTTAAAAATTGCCCAGTCTAGTTTATAGCCCAGGAATTCCCTAAAGCATGTTCTCAACCTTAGTAGGTTGAAGATGGATGGACTTCAACTCCCAGAATCCCCCAGCCAGCAGCGCTGGCTGGGGGATTCTGGGAGTTGAAGTCCACCCATCTTCAACCTACCAAGGTTGAGAAACACTGCCCTAAAGGTTCCCAACCAAGTATGAGTTAGACCAGAACCCCAATTAGCTTCAGACCCCAGTCCAGAAAGTCCACCTGCTAACACAAAGACACAATTATCTTGTAGTTGAACACATTCCTATCTTTTTTCTTTGGTAACAGCAATCAAATGGCTTGCCAACCTCTTCTGTTGTGATCTCAATGTAGCCTACAATTCTGGGTTTTCTTGGTGGAATTCCATCTAAGTTCTACTCTGGCTGCATTCTTTCTGAGCTTTGACTCCCCAATGAGTTTGATGCTGCCACTTGCCGAGTCTCCTGGCCAGTGTTAGAATTTCAGGAAATAAGATAATTCAGATTGAAAATCGGGCTTGTCAGATGTTACGTCTTTTCTAGCCTGCTCTACGGCGTGGGAAAGTTGATCCCTGACGGAAAGCCACT